>VXBC01001345.1:872807-890314 GCA_013399945.1 Ploceus nigricollis | reverse complement strand
TTTTTTTTGTCAGAGATCTCAGTGTGGGGAAGAGATTACCAGAGTTTGGCTGATTACCATGACAGCACCAATAACAATGCCAGCAGATACTCAGAGCATATCAAAGGTGACTAGGGGACTCCAGCAGCAGGGGCAAAAACTGTGGGGACCCAGATAGAGTTTTCCCAGCACTGCTGATAGGAAGATAAGCATCCTGGGGGTTAACATCTCATGTCACAGGCAAAACTTCATTGCTACATCACTCAAGTAGATCAGGCAGAGCTCTTTGTGGTGGATGTCTTCTAGAGATAGCTTGATCAAGAAAAGTTTATGAAGTCATCTTTAGGAAACTAGAAAAAAGACTTAGGAACATTTGTTCTCCTTGGGATATTACGACACTGACTTCTGCTGAAAAGACAACATGGAAAGACACAAATAATTGATCATATTGACAATTTTTTTTAAGCAATTGCAGGGTGAGAACACTAGGGGAGATATTTATCTGTATTCTATATTTGTGAATAAGCAAGAGGAAGTTTGGGATGTAGAGGTAGGAAACAAGTCTGGCAATAATGGCAGTGAGATGATAGAGTTCATAATCTTAAGAGAAATGCACAATTCAAGTAGCACAGTAATGATTCCAAACTCCAGTGAGCAGGTTTTCATTAGCTCAGAAATCTGTTTGGCAAGCTCCCATTAGAGATTGCACTGAAGGAAAAAAGGATTTGTCTTGAGCCCACTGATTTATCTTAAAAGACCATTTCCTCAAAGCACAGTTCTTTCCAATGTGCAGGAGCTCAAGCAGGTGTGACTGCAAAACAGATAAATGGACTCCTGAATGAGCATAAAGAGAAAAGGAAGTGCACAGAAGGTAGATGCAAAGGTAAATCTGCCTCTCCAGGTAAAGAAAATTAAGTACTACATTACTGGATCATCTGACAGTTCCATTTAGGATTGTGAGCCGTGTGTTAAGCTTATTTGTGTTATTCCACTTTAGGAATCAGCAGGGTTTTCACTCATGTCAAGCTGTTGTGATATAAATATGGAAACTTCAGGGCAAAATCTCAATGAGCCATATGGCTTCTTTTGCTGTGCAATTTCATGAATTCCAGATCTGAAAGTGCTGGCTGTCTTTAACAGGATCATCCTGCATCAGAGAGATGATAAGCGTAAAGACAGGGACCAACTTGTGTTGTTTGTTCCTCTTTTGTCAGCATCATTACTGGGGTCAAAGGGTTGTTGGATTTTTTTAACCTCAGTTCTGTTCCTACCTGTTGTAGTTGTTATTAAAAGCGTTTAGAATTCAGCCCTTAAATGACCATCTTACAGTAAGCAGTCAGCTCACCTAGGATCCAGCTGACTTTTTGGACAGTGTTTGTTTCACTATTATGAAGGCTCCTGGCAGGAGCTGTGGCCTGTGGGGGGTCTGCACTGACACAGGGCAGAAGTGTCAGGGTCAAAGAGCTGTCATGGACTAACCACAGCTCCCATTCCCCATCCCCCTGTGCTATTCATGGCTGAGGAGGAGGTAGAGGAGTCTGACTTGAAGGAGTGAGGTTGAGTCTGGGAAGAAAAGAGGGGTGGAGAAAGGTGGTTTTATCTTTGTGCTTGTTTTTTACAATCCTGTGCTATTTTTAATTGGCAGTTAATTCAATCAGTTTTCCTCAAGTTGTTTCTATTTTGTCCATGACAGTAATTTGTAAATGATGCCCCTATTTTTATCATGGTCCTCACGGTATCTTGTTATTTCCTCCTGCCTGTTGAGGGGGAGTGACAGAGTGGCTGGATGGGCATCTGTCAGCTACCACCCCACTCTACTGTAACTGTGTGGATTATATTGTCCACATGACTACCCAGGTGTTTTGTCTTGTAGTGTCACACTACCCATCACTGGATTAAGGTTACAGCCTGTCTGAGGAACAGAGAGGTTTTTGGGCCAGGGAGAAACTGCTGCAGAAAGGAATGGCTGGACAACCATCGTGGAGGCAGGGGCACTCGTGAAGTGTGCAGAAGGCTCAGAGCACAGCAAACCCTGGGAAGCTCCACCAGAAAGCACGGCATAGACACAGCTTCAGTAGTTATGGAAAGGCTTCAAAGGGATTCAGAGGGGCTTCTGTACAGTTTGTTACAGCCCTGAGAGTCACTAAGCACTGTCTGAAAGTAAGCCTGAAAGAACAGACTTGTCTCTAGCAACACTGACTGAAAATGCAGGCAGATTTGCAAACACAAACCCATTTGATCTCAGTTGTCTCTGCCACCCTCATTTCCATTATCAGCACTGGAAAACATAAAACAATCTTGTTATGTTCTAACAAATTAGGGCTCGACTTATAGGACCTTTAGATTTCTTTTTATCTAATTATTGTAGATTAAGGATTTAGATGAGGGCATCTGTGACCCAAGATCCACAATCACACAGTTCCTTGAGTGGGCCAGATAAATGTACATAATCTGCTATACAAGAGTGTTAGCAAGGAAAGAGTACAATGGGACTGTGCGAGATTTTCTGTTGTATGGAATTTTTATAAATAATGGAGGCATTCACTCATTATTAAATAAGTACATATTTTCAGTAAAATAATTTGTATTCAGTCGTGCATGGTAAGCTGAACAATTATATAATGTTACATATATTTAATTCATGTTCGCTATTATAAGTTAATGTATGAACAATTCACGTGGTCGTTGTGACAACAGGTTATCAAGACAAAATAGCAGGAAGCTTCAATCAAAATTCATTTATTGTTTTTAAATACATTCTAAAAAATTTCATTTTTGAGCTGTTCAAAGCACAAGGGTTAAGAGAAAAGATGGAAGATATACCTACCTATCGAAACCTGTGAGATAGCTGTTAGATTTTAAAATGTATCATATAAAGTAATATAAACAAAATATAAGTTGTCTTTTTTTTTAATGATATTAAGCAAATAGATGTTTCTGCATAGTAATATACATATGTGTACCTCTGAGACCCTCCTACTCGATTTTAACCAGGGTTATAAAGAAAATAAAGCTCATAATAGACAGCAGCTGTAGGGATATATTCATTAGTTTAACACTGACAGTTTTGCCGTTTTCTTTTTCAGGTTTGAACTGTGAGTTTAGGCCTTGTGAGGCCAGCAATCCCTGTGAGAATGGAGCTGTGTGCATAGAAGAAATGAATTTGGACGTTTTTCCCCTTGGATTCCACTGCCAGTGTGTGAAGGGCTTTGCAGGTCCACGCTGTGAGATCAATGTCAATGAGTGCAGCTCTAACCCTTGCCTCCATGGATACTGCTATGACAGTGAGTTCAGTCTGGTTACTCACTTTAATGTAGGGTAGTCTTTCTCTTGAAGTGTCTGTAGCTGCTGAGCTGCTCTGGGGAGAACAGAAGATAATTTACTGAAATTTAGCTTGTCTGAAGCTTCACAGCCTGTACCAGAAGGATTATTTTTGCCAAAATGCCTCAACTCCCGGCACTGGGGTTTTTGTGTTCAGGGGGTCAGAATTGTAGCTAATGAGAAATTTTAATGAGATTTGTGCTGTCTCCTTTGATACCTAAATTAACCAAAAACATCTAACATTGTGCATTTCATGAGAGAATATTCAGGTGCTGAAAAAGAGCTCACGGAGCACATAGGCATTATATGTCATAATTCTAATAAATCAAAAAATTCTGTTTAATTTCAAACTAATGTAAGGGTGCACCTGTTTACCTTCTACATGTAACTGTGTAACTTACTCTTTCATTGCAAGATGTACTGCAAGGTTTTAGAAGCAACTTGATTACCCTACTATATTCTGTCTGGATTGGCAGGCCAAGTTTAGTACAGAGTACTTATTTGAAAGTTTTATAGGGCTCTTACCATCTATCTGACGCTTTCTATATTTGTTTAAAAAAAAAAAAAGTAGAAGTAAATTTTCAGAGGATCTTAAAATGCTGACTGGAAAGCTGAAAAACATCTGAAGGTCATGTAGTCAACCCTGCACGAAGCTAGACTATATAGAGTGCTAAAACAGGTCAGTCAGGGATTTTTCTAGCTGAGTTTTGAAAGCCTTCAAAGAGGGACAGAAATTTCACAAACTCTTTGGGACAGTGTATTCCACTGATTAACTACTCTGGCAATTCTCACACTCTTCCAGTCCCATCCGAATCTCCTGAGCTGTAACTTTTGGCCATTGCCTCATAGTACCTCCTAGCACTACTAAGGGATTTCAGTTCTGTCATTTGTGCAAGTATCCTTGAAGTTATTGTTAAATGCCCCTCTCACTATGAACACTTCCCTAAAGGTCTAATACAAAGCAAGCCTGCTCAACTTTTCCTCAACAGGGTTCACACTTTAAGCACTGAGTAACCGTGTTTGTCTTCTTCTACATCTCTCTGTGTTTCCTCACATCCTTTTTCAAAAAAGAATGATGATTTAAGAACTACCATGAAATGCATATTTTTCTTAGAAAAATTTGCAGAAGACCTAATCAGCCTACTGGTTTCAGATGAGCTCTTAAAGAACTGAGCCCAAATTACTAAACACATCATTGTCTAAAACTCTCCTGGTTAAAATAAAAATAAAAATCAGTTTCAATAAAATATCTTTAAAAGTCTATCTTTCCTTATCTAGGAATAAGGTGAGTAACTTCATCTTCTATCTAGCAAAGACTATTTCCTATTACATTTACAGATGTTTTCTATGTGATCTACATTGGTCTAGAAATATTTTTGAACTGGAAATCAGATGAGGTGTACTAAAGTTCTTCATGCTTACAAAGTGCCAGTTTTTGGGGGAACAGCTTGTCCTTGTGGTGCCTCTGGCTTGAGTTTTATCATGTGGACATTTGAGTTCCTCTAGCCTATGTGCACTGGCTGCAGAAAGCTGGAATCCTAAGGAAGCTGGGAAGCTTTTAGCATATGAATAATGCTCCTGTTCTGAAGGACTTAAAGCATTTAATGAATACAGTAGCAGCTGTGTGTACAGACAGGATGGTAGAATAGATTCTATGGTAAATCTCAGAGATAATGAAGAACTCAGGGACCCCTTTGAGGTTAAAATAAATGCAGGCCTGCAAGAAGTGTGATTCCTTCTGTCATGAACTCCATATATGGATGGAGCACTCTAAAGATTCCTTGCCATTTGGATTACTAATGATGAAAAAGAGACAGGATACTTACGATTATCTTGTTAAGAAATACATCATAGAAAAATTCAACTCAAGTACTCAAGTATGTTTTCTATTAATATAGTGGTATGAGGCATTCCTTACAACAACAATAACATTAAAAGCAACCAATAAACCAAACATTTTTTAACTGCCATATCTTATTTTGATATAATTTTAAAGATAGAATCTTATGTATTTTGTGATTGTTTTGTGATAGAAAATTACTCATTATTTGTAACATCACTTTTTAACTCATTGATTTATAACTCTTGAATCAAAATATTTCCATTGTGTAAATATTTCAGTACATGAATCTGCTGTCATATTTAAAAGGCATTTTGAGACCACATTTAGTTTATTCCAATTTTTTTAACATGTCCACACCGTTTAAGTAAAGCTGGTCTTAATCTTTTCCAGATCGTATTCATAACTGGAACTTAGTAAATTTACTACATTCAGTTGTTATGACCCTTAGTACTAAAGTACGATCTCTTTTGCAGTTGTCAATGGCTTCTATTGTTTGTGCAACCCAGGATATGCAGGACTGAAATGTGACCAGGACATTGATGACTGCATAGTCAACGCTTGTGAACACAATTCTACATGTGTTGATCTACATCTGGTTAGTAGCAAATGTTTTTAATTAAAATGATTGTTATCATTCTAAAATCTAAAGCAATATTTTTCTGAGTTCTAAACCTCCTCTTGATCCATACATCCACATATCAAGGGCTTTGTAATCGTACTTTCCAGACACTGGTATTTTTGTTTATTTGTAATTTTATAGGCAGTGGGAAAGAGGAATGTTTTTATCATTTAAAAGCAGTTAATAAGTCAATATGGTTATACAGGGAATTCAAAAGGCACAGAAAATTTTCTACTAGGTGTGTTTATGACCTCATTATAAGTGACAGGAATACTCATTTACAATAATTACACTGGCTTCAAAGGGACTTAAAAGTATCTTACCCATGAAAACTGATTTACTTCAAGTACTTCAGCATTTATTTTCAAAATTCCTCAGATATATTAGTTTCAGAGATATGAAGTGTGTTAAAAATAATGTCTTACAAATAAAATCATTCTATCACCTGATTCCTCCATGAGAGGAAAGAAGACAGAAATTCACATGGTGTAAACTTCAACACCAGAGGTGGCCCATGTTCTCTGTCACTCCTTCCAGGAATCTGTCAAGAAGCAATTTGTTTTCATTGTACTCAACAGAGACAGTAAGATCATACAGTAAGAATATTTTCCTTAAGAAACATTTAGGCTGTCAGAGACATTACCAGTTAAAAAAAAAAAAAAAAGGGGAGGAAAGGACAGCTTTTTCTTATTCTTGTTCCTACTGGCACATTTGTGAGAATACTAAACTGATAAATGTAGATTTCAGATTATATTATGAAGCTTAAATGTAGGTGATTCTATAAACATCTAAGCACCCATTAAAGATCACTGAGGATGTAGGCAGCACAATCCACAGTTCAGCTGCCCACCATTTGAATCTTCAGTTTGGGAGAACTGAACAACCCTGTAGGTACCACTGACTGCTGCATTATTGCTGAAAGTGTTTGCAGTTTCAGGAACCCTGAAGTGTATGAGAGGTGTGAGTTTTGGGGATTTTCCTTGCTTGGTTTCTTTGGTTGATTTGCTTTTTTGGTGGTTGTTTATTTGTTTTTGCTTGCTTGCTTGTCTTAGTACATGCCTAAAGAAACTGCATTTTTCTTCTGACAAATCCTGACAGTTACCTGCAATTGTCACTGTTTCCTAAACTTGAACCAAACTTAGCTGCTTCAAAAGAATTTTCTCAAATTCTGTAATTTCCATAGCTGTTTCCTCTTTTCACAGTTAGAACACTTTATGTATCACACAATATTTTGGACGGGTTTTTTTAACATGTTTCAAGAACTAGTCAACACCTTGACAAAATCAAGTGCTTGATATGGAGACCACAGTTTGTGACACTTTTGTTATTGTCTTTGGATGCTATTGTAAATGAATATTTTTCTACCACTAGACTGCAATTAATATTTCAAGATCTCATGCTGAACACATATTGCCATCTTAAAGTCATGCTAGAGAGCATTCTACAAAATAAATTTTTTTTGCTTCCAATTCATGTGCTGTCATGTTCTCTAGGAGAGTGTGTTGCATATCTTGACATTACAGGTACTATTCCTAACTACAGCTGATCCTTTAATTGAGACTGACAAAATGGAGTTTTATATGCAGTTTACACACCATTCTTCCCAAAAAACAAGGTGCCAGAAATGGACAAAAATACGTATTTTAAATAAAATGAATCTATTTTACCCCTTGAGAATTTTGGCTATGCTTCACCAAGTGAGTTGAAATACTGACCCAGGAAAATTTAATAATTTGGGCAAAATTTAGCATGACAAAGAATAGTAGCTCACTGCAATTTCAAACACTGTTTTAATTTTTTCTTCACATGTCTTTCATCCATTTTTTTCCTTGATTTATTTGTGTTTATTTTTGTTCTGTAGTTCCTATATTTTTCTCACCTTGTTTGTCACAGACCTATGCAATTTTGTTTTAAAAGGAGCAAAGCACAGCAAATCAGTGAGATCCATTCAAACTACTGTTTGTGAGAAAGCATGGCATTCAGAACATCAATGTGGATACACTTAGCATCTACAGAAAATAAATGATATAGAAACTTAATGGCAAGGTGTCATATTAAACTCTGTGTTTGATCCTTTTCAGGCTTTTTCAAAAGTTTTCACCTATGTTGTCAATATTACAGCAATCATTTATGTGAAAGGATTCATTTTGATGTTGGGTAATACACATTCAAAATCTTCAGTATTCTTTTTGCATTACAGGATTGTTCTTTGGTATTTTTAAGAGCAACAAAATTTCACTATCAACTCCCCCCACCCCCCCCAGCCAGAATGGGTTAAGTAGAAAAGTTATTTTGAAAAGAAATTGGGAATTTCTGGTATTATTTTGCTATAGTAATAATAATAATTCATTTCTATTCAATATTTAAATTTCTCCTTCTGTGTTCTTTTCCAGAGTATATTTACTTAAACTAACATTTATTATATTTCTGAAATAACTTTCATGTGGATCATCTTTTAAGTCAAATCTAGAAATAGACCTAAAAGGCTTGTTCACTAAGTGATTGCATTATTAAGTTTATATGTGACTATATTAGTTCACATACTATGTCCTTCTTATTGTATTCATTATCAAAGTGTACCAAAATTTTTCCAAATCTTATTATCTGTTTATACATCAAGATTCCTCAGTGATCAACAAAAAGAGGATTAATGAATTAACATATATCCATAAAAATGGAAGAAGACTCATCCCTTCTTCTTCAGCAGCTGTAAAAGAGCAGATAATGAATTAACAATCCCCTAGAAAACTAATTTTTAACAATACAAGCTCTCTTCATCCTCCTCTAAAAGGTAAAAAACTGGAGGATAGGAAGTAAGTGAAGCATAATAAAGGAAGATTTAAAAACAGATGGAGATCTCAGGAGTTTCATAATTTCTGCATCAAATACCATTTTCTTTCAAAGTTATATTACAACAGCCTTATTATACAAGTCAAAGACCAAAGATCTGAATGTGAGAAAGAATTCCAATATGTGCTCTAATTGCAACATATATTTCACAGACTTTACCTTGGCTCTCCAGGTGGGGGGTGGCATTAAACAACTGGACTGTGGGATGAATCACAGAATAATTTACTTTGAAAAAGACTTTCAAGATCATTGACTCTAACTGCAAGCCTGACCCTGCCAAGTCCATCACTCAGCCATGTCCCCGAATGCCACACGTACACACCTACTAAATACCTTGAGGCATGGTGACTAAATCTCTTCCCTAGGCAGCCTGCGCTAATGCTTGACACCATTTTAATGAAGACATTTTTCCTAATATCCAGTCTAAACCTTCTCTGGTGGGAGATCAGGATAGGTGAAATACAATGTTTAATTGCACAACTACATCAACATAAGGAGATTGTGATTTTCTACTGCATCTGAAAATTCCGGTTCTCCAGGAGTTATATATCAGCAAGTTATTATAAGACAGCACAACCCACTGTCAGTCATATTAGACCCTCTGGAGGCTTAGGAATAATTAATCAGCTACTCTTATGCTAATAAAAGCTTCATTCTGCAGTCCAGCAGCTCAAATACCTTTGATGCATTTTTTCAAGGTAAGGATGAATTACCATTTTCAGAATGATATGTATCCTTCATTTTTGGTGTTGGTAATGTGGTATAATATAGAGCCTTGAAATTAGATAACAGTGTTATCTTAGCAATGTATCAGAAAGAACAGGCACAAGAAATGACACTCATGAGAGGTTGATCCAGCTCTCAACTAAGGACCACACAGCCACTTACTCATTCTGTCCTTTCTGTGGGATGGTGAAAACAATAGAAAAAGAGCAAACAGAAGAAAACTAGTGGGTTGAGATTGTTTAAAAAGCAAAGGAAAGGGGAGGAAGAAAGAATAAAACAAATCACATGATTCAAAGGCAATTGCTCACACCTTCCATGTGAACACTGATGCCCAGCCAGCATTTGAATAATGGCTACCTTATGGTAGAGTTTCACCAGAGTAATTTGCAAATTCTTCTTTAAAAAGTTAAATTAATTAATTCAAAGTATTGTTGGGGGACAATACACAAAGATATGTTGTCCCTAATGATTTATATAAGATCAGATCATGTATATAGTCTATACAACATAAAACATTATTTTGGTGTATTTGCATTTAAAAAAAGAAAAGAAAATAGTACCTTCAAAATCGCTCTGAATTCAGTTTTTGCTTGTGTTGTTCTGTATGTCAAATTATAATGCAAATCCTGTCAGTTTAGTGTATGTGAAGAACCATGCAGAAAATTATAATAGATGTTTCTTTCAGAGCTTTATTTCTGGAAGCTATTATTTCTCTGTACTTACCACATAGTAAAGTAAAAAAAATAAACTGTAGGTAAAGTTATAGTTGTGTGATAATGCTTGTATTGCAGTCCCATGTCCTTCTTGTGGTTAATTCTCTATCCTTTTGATTTTAAAGGCAATTATTTCCCTTTCAATAACATTTAATGTTATGGAAATGAGCTTTCCAATAAAACAATGGACAATAATGCTAGTTTGAACTAGAAGAAGAAATATTTTCCTGTTTGGTTTCTGTTTTTAAATTTGTGAGGAGGAAAAAAAAGTACATATAACAAAGTGGCATTATGTAATTCAGGTCTTTTAGGAATTTATAATCTGGGTTGTATGGAAGGCTTATGTCAAGGGTGGAAAGAGATTATTACTATTTTTTTCTTTTAAAACATAAAAAATAGAGTTGACAGTTTAAATTTGAAGAACAAGTAGCTCATTGCATAAATTTGGAAAAAGATTTGAAAAGAACTCTGGCATTGAGGACTAAAGTACATAGTAGCTAACTGTTAACAGCTTAAGTTACCCAAAAAGAAATTATTTAAGTCTTTGGACTAACCTAAAACAATTTCCTGAATTGGTATACTGCACTTAAGTTCCTTGTAAAACAGAATTTTTTGTACTTTATGCTAAATAGAGAAAAGAATAAGAATGATCTCTAAAACCTATAACTTGCTTTAAAACATCGAGAAGCACTCAAAGTGCTTCAGGAGGATCATCTTTCTAGGTGATGAGAGCAGGTGATCTGACATTTGACAGGAAATAACAGGCTAGATAGAAACTGCATCAATGAAATTTCTAGATTTCTGTGGGAGTGGAAATTCTCTAAGCTTTAAATAAAGCAAACAAGCACTGTCACTGAAGTTGGTCTGAAACCTCAGCTTAACTAAAAGTCAGACCACATACCATGAACGGTATCCAGTGTACGTAACAAATGACAAGCTCTTAATGGTTCCCAGGTCAAATAAATTCAAGTTGACTTCTAGGTGACTTAAACTTATGCATTGACCTCATTGAGAGTACCCATGTGGTGAAACTGTGAATACGGGACAAATAAGTTTCAAATTGCCAATTACACATCCTAGAGAAGAGCTATACAGCAGCTGTAGCTCATCCAAAAAACTAGCAACTGCAGCAGTACTTCTGCAAAGTTTTGCTGCTGATACAACTCACTGTGCTGCCCTGAAGATTTGACTTACCATACCTGAAATACTTCATCTTCCATTTTTATTTAGCTAAAAAAAAAAGGAAGTGTCTTCATAGTCCTTCAATAAAAGGTTTTTTCAAGATCTATTGAAGTGCCTCCCTCCTCTGCCTTGTACTATAGTGAATATAACAGTAAAAACACTGAAAACTTAGTCATTATTTGGTGTACTCCTTTATGCTCTAATAAGTCCAGTTGAGTCAGAGACATTGGAATGCACAAAATTAACTATTGATTTACTGACTTAGGATAATGTCCTTGGTATTGATCTGTGGCATTATACATTACTTGGATAGAGTGATTATGATATTTATGCTTTACTCATCTAATTGAAAGATGATTTTGGCAAACAAGTATCATATTTCCATTTATTTATTTATCTCATTATTTTAACGTGTTTTAATTTGATGTTCATTTTGAAAGAAGATGCAGATTTATATAAAAACTTGTAACTTCAACCAACAATATCACTAAACACCATAGGAGTGAAAGCGTTCTATTATCTTATTCATAAACTGAATTTTAAATACTCTACAGAATGAATAAAACTGTCACAGAGTGGAGGAAATGGAGATTAAGAGGAAGTTAAAGATCGTCTTTCCAATGAGACTTGTGAACAGAAGGCAAATCAATGTGGTAAAGATACAGGAAGGTAGTCCCAGATGGTGTGCTTTAAGTTTTGCCCACAGTGAGGAGGCTGGACAGACAAAATCAGTGACAGCAGGGAAAGAAGTGAAGAACTTCACAACGTAAGGAAGAAGCTGGAGAATTGTGGCCTACTTGTGGAAAGCATAACCCTAAATTTGATTTGTGCACTCTATAGAGACTAACATTATGCTTGAGGGTGGGGAATGAAGAGTTTGTACCTTTGAAGGCATTAAAAGACTGGCAGTGGTATTACAGAGACTTGGAGCTACAAAAATGTTATTGATTCATAAGGAAGGGAATTCTAAAAAAGGACATTTGGCTGCAGAGAATTACATAATGGTATGTACTTAGCAGACTTAGAGAGCAGAAGGTCATGGAAAGGTATGGGTTCGCAAGAAAATTATTCTGAAACAAGTTAAATGGTGAAATCCATAGGTGCTCAGTCACTGTCTGAAAGCTTCCCACGTATATGTCCTTGCTACATAACAAACAATAATTAACTGGACAAATTAATTAAGTATGAAATAAATTCTCCATATAGCAGGAAGGGTGTTTTCTTTTGCTTAAAGTATATGAAATAGTTTTGCACCTGTTTGCTTTTCTAGAGAAAATGTGAATGTTACTCCCACACCATCAATTATGAATTACAATATGGTGTCTCTTTAACAACAAAATAAGTTGTGCAGGAATAAAGAACAGTCTCTTATTTCTGTTTATATTAAAAAAAAGTGAAAAAATTCACATAAAACATGTACAATTGACAAGTTATGTATTAATGTTTGTCAATCAAAGACTAGGAGGTCATTTTCTGGTTTCATTAGGTCTCTTTAGCTGCTAACCTCTTCAGGCTTGGGAAAATTATATAGCACTTGGAAAGGAAAATAGCCCAGAGAAAGACTTGTTATCCCATTTCTTTTAGTTATTTTAGAGTTCTCCAATCTGCCCTCCTTTAAATTTTAATATTCTGTTCCAAGGATTCTGACTAAAAATTTTTTCCTTTGAGTGTGATGAGGAATAGCTTGCCCAGAGAAGCTATGGATGCCCCCTCCCTGGAAACAACCTGATCTAGTGGAAGGTGACCCTGCCCAGGGCCCATACTTGCAGTATTATTTATTTGTTTGTTTGTTTGTTATCATTTGACCCCTATCCTTTTTTGCTTATGACAATGGAAAAGGGGGAGCTGAAGAACACCTGTGACAATTTACCGGGTCTTGTACTACTAGGCACTGAGTTACTTGTTGTAAGAGTCAGTTGCTCTCGTTTCTGTTGCTTAGCTATCCTCTTTCAGAGAAAAAAAAAATAAAAGCCAAATTATACTAAAGAGATACTGTGTTTGTATAGAATCTGTTTTATTTGCATAACATGAAATTCTGAAATATGCTGAGATATTTCCCAGAAAAAGTAATTTTCAAGATTATTTTAATAGTTTATCCTTTTGCAGGAGAATTGACTCTGAAAGCACTGGGAAAACATTTCATTCATTTAGTGAGTAATCATATTAATTGATTTCTGCAGGTCTATTATGGAATTATGAAAATGCAAGATTATGCCAGATGTGGTTGGACTGAAATCAAAACTCTTGACCAAAGTTTTCTTTCAAAATAATCATGATAGACTTTGAATATTTCCTCATTACTCTCCCACATTACTTCAAGTCCTGCTTTGAAACACGTTTTCTAAGGGCTATTGAAGCCCTAAGCAGGGACACACCTGCATATACACCTATCAGAACTAGTGGTTAACAGAAGCTTTCTGAAGCAGTAATTACATATGTGTTTTCTTCCTTGAGACATGATGCCAAGGCTTTAAAATAGTTAGGCATCTTCATCACCTTTAGGATTTGTTATAGAAAAAGAAAGCTTATTTAGAGTTCTCTACTAACATTTTTAATAATTCATGAAATTTTTATGCTAAGGAAAAGACTTGATATATTGCATAAATGCTTTACTATGTTTGTTTCAGTACAGCTTTAATACCAGCCAGCACCCCCTGAATGTCTCAATAAAATGTATTTCCATCCAGATTAATTCTGTTTTAGTCAGACACTGTATCTCTTGTATTTCAATCTAGTTTCTTTTTGAGCTTAATTTGCATAGAAATATGTTTCTGTTTATAGGCAAAGCAGATTATTTGAAGCAAAAGCTTCACCACATTAATGTAGACTCACTTTCTTAATAAATATCTATAATGTAGTCTGAAGTATAAATACCACTGCAATTTCCCTGGAAAAAATTCTGAATTTCATGTTTGGTTTTCAGTCATTCACACATGTGCAGTGGAATCATTGAGTGTCTGGAGAACAAGAATGACTGAGATACAGAGGTGACATGAAGTAATTCTTTGCATTCCACCTATGTTTTGTCCCCTTTTTTTCCTTATTTTTTTCCTAACTGAACAAATCCCAATTAATGCCACAATTTTTATTCAGGAATTGCTAGACCTTCTGTAGTGGGAATAATAAAAAAAGCAAACAAACAACCAAACCCAAAAACAAACCAAGAAAAAAGTAAAAGAGAATTTCATCAGAACTCCCCCTGAGGTGAAACCAAGAAGCAACAAAACATAAAAAGAATTTATGAATTTCAGTATATATTTTTATTTAATGACTATGCGGAACAGGTTTACTGTCCTTGTAGCAGATGAGGGACCAGGAGTTATGCCAAAAAAGTGTCCAAACCAGCTGAGCCTGAAGCACTCAGCAGCACAACAAAGAACAGCAAGTGGCAGTACAGGGGGACTCCATGCTGGGGATGAAGGCCCCCATCTGCCAATACTACCTGTAGTTTAAATAGGATTGCTGCTTTCCAAGGGCTTGGATTTGGGATGCCATGGTGAGACTAACAAGACTTGTCCAGCCCTGGGACTATCATCTCTTGCTCCTTTTCCATGTAGGTATTTATAATATGGCCAGAGCAGACCTGGAACACACCACAGGTGACTCCATGTCTCCAGAAGCATGATAAAGGACATGGGTGCTCCAATGTTTTTCTCTACAATCCTGACAATGAGAGGAAGTGCTTGAGAGAGTGTGGATAAATCCTGTTGGTCAACAACTGCTTACATAACTGGTATTGATAACAGAGTTTCATCTTTCAGGACCATGGGACCTTCCCACAGGACTGAGACTAGGAAGATGTGGGATTGAGTTCATCAAAAGGGACAGAAGTATCTTTGACAAACAGATTAGCCAACCAAAATCAAGTGAAGAAGTGATAGACTCAGTTGTCAAGCAAAGGGTGCAAGTGATTTAGAGAGACCTTCTGATAAACACATTAGGACTGCAGAAGACCCACTTCTCTCTATACACAAAAATAAGGAGGTGCCAAGAGGACAGTGTCATGAAGAAAACTATCACACTTTTTCTGAGAAATTAGTCTGACTGTGTGCCCATCTAAAGTGCCGGTACATTAACCCCTGCAGTACTCCAGCAAGTAAGGAAGACAGAGCCAGACTTTCCTCAGTCCACAGTGGTCCCCAATCAAAGAGGCAAATTATTTCAGGCCACAAACTGAAATAATGCCGGGTCCATTAAAATGTAAAGAAAATCTTTTTTACTATAAAGGTAACTCTGAAATAAGTTGCCTGGAAATGAGGTATCCATCCTTGGATTTATCAAAAACTCAACTGGATGAGGCTCTGAGCAGCCTGTTATAGTTGACCCTGCTGTAAACAGGGCAATGAAACAGGGCAACTGGACAATCTCCAGAGGTCCCTTCCAGTGTCTACTTATGTAGGATTTTCCAATACAGAAACTTGATACCTGTATCTCATCAAAACACCTACAGTTTATGTATACCTTTCACAACAGTGATAGAAATCTTTACGGGAATGGTTTACAGATATAGAAAAAGAAAAAAATAGAGTGGCATTGCAGAAATATTATACATTGAGAATTGATAAAAAGGTGGTTCACACTTGTTGAAATCACTTAGGTTGGCAAAATTACGTCAGCAAAAAGCAGGACTAAAATATCTCCATTAGAAAATACAGCAGTAGTTTATTTAACAACTGTTTGACTTGAGTGCAAATGAGTATACAAGGACAGGAAGCTCAAGTGCTTTTGATACAATCTTAGAGTAAAAACATCTAAGATTGACTTGTGTGAGGATAGAATCAGACTTTT
Source organism: Ploceus nigricollis (assembly GCA_013399945.1). Lineage (NCBI taxonomy): Eukaryota > Metazoa > Chordata > Aves > Passeriformes > Ploceidae > Ploceus > Ploceus nigricollis. Next base: position 874,293 of record VXBC01001345.1, on the reverse strand, counting down.
AGTTACTAGTGACTAGATTATATGTGACTTAAGGTCACATTTCTATGCTTTTCTTACTTAAACAAAAAATGTTCTGTAAATGGATCTGTAAATTTAGTTATGTAGGTGCTTCACTGAAAGCGTGAAGTAGTCACAGTGGGAACATTCTGTGTAAACATAGTATTTGTTGATCAGAGCACAAGGCATCAGAAATCCAAACTCATTTAAGATTCCAAAACTCAAAAAGGAAAAATTCTGTCTTTTTCACTCATATTTTATAGTATACCTGAATTAAGGGAAATACTACATTAGCAAGCAACACAGATAACCCCAGAGTGAAAAAATGGGTATTGAGACCCGGCTGCAAACTATATACTTGTTTGGAGGGAGAAGCTTGCTGTTTTTTGGACTTACAGAGAGCATTAGGTGGGCACATTTTCTGTTTCAGTTTCTTTCAAAAGTGATTGGATTTGTGTGTACTGAGACCACTGTATGACAAAGCACAGCTAATTGAGGATGAATGAGAAATTCATGTCCAAAGCTTAGTCCTTGGGTAAACTAAAACACTAATGAGTCAGAACCATAAGAACCACGACAACAAGAAGCATATGAACACATGGTCGGTTTTAAATTTCATTGGCCAATAGATTCATAAAGGACAAGTCTTTTGAAGCAGCAGTTTGTGATCTCAGTATGGATAACAGCTTGGAAATCTCTGGCTTTAAGTCTGTCCCTCATTAGTCAGCTGAGATACTCAAATTAAGTGTAAATGTACTGATTGCTTATAAATGTTGTCCATATGTTTGTCTGGTTTTGTGCCCACTGGAAAATCAGTGATCCATTTAACATAGCCAGATAAAATGTGCCAAGTGATTGAAAGAGTTTAACTCTTATTGGTCCGTAACAATGCATGTCATACCGTTTCAATGAAACCCAGAATTTGTGCTTTGAAAAAACTCTGCATATTGTCCCAAGCCCTAAAAGATGTCAGAAATTAAATTTAGACTATTCTTACTGACAATCTGCCTGTTGGCAGAGGTATACCATTGAACTGAACTGAACCATGAAGGAGCCAGCTAGTTGTTAGCACTGCACTGACAAATACCATAGAAAGTACCATGCCATTTTCTTTGAGGTGAGTGCCTAGATGCTCTAGGTAGCTTCGCCACATGATAAGCTTGACTTACATCTCAGTGTAACATCTGGCTTGATGTAGTTTAGTTAGTGATAAGAAATACAAGCCTAGTAAGGAGCTATTTTCAGTTCCTTAATTCTGAGTACTACAAAGATATTTTGTTTCTTGATACGTGTTCCTTGGGGTGCTAAGCAGTGTTCAAGAACCTTGCTCAAAAGCAATCAGAGATATAGAAACAATGAAGAAAAAAGAAAGAAAAAGACCACTGGGGGAGGATTGCAAACATTTTAAACTGGTCTGGCTTCTTTCAGTTTATGAGTGCATAGGCTGTATCTGAAATATCCTTTGAAACAAGTATCTGCACTTCACAGA
>VXBC01001345.1:776952-872776 GCA_013399945.1 Ploceus nigricollis | reverse complement strand
GAAGAATTTTTGCATCTGCAAAACTGTTAGCAATTTTTCATGTAAGATTAATATTATGATTTCTGATTTTAATGTTTGCAAACTCTAATAAAATATATACAGCAGTTTTAAAAATAGCTCAGAAATATCAAACTTCCTCTTAAAATTAGCTTAGTCCTAAAATACAGTGTAAAAGACTGAGTTTCATATATTGAGCTGATTTGGGGGGGGGAGTGGGAGGGTGTTTGGTTTTTTGGTTTTTTTTGTTTTTGTTTTTGGTTTTGTTTGTTTAGTTTTGGTTTTGTTTTATTTTGAGGGGGGTGGGGGTTTGTCTTTTGTAAGGAAAAACAATGTGTTCTTTTGTACAGCAGACAAAAACACAATACACTTTTTGATTTACTCTGTTGCCACTTGCTGGTTAGTTATACATCTGGGATGACTGTCACTAAATGATTTCTGAGTAAGTCCAAATTTGAAAAGCATCTGCAAGCAAAAGTCCCAGTGCTATAGAGAACAAAAATGCACATTCTGCATGTGTACCCACAGGGGAAAGACACAAAAAGCATATCAAAGAGTCTGGCATTTTCATTTTATTACCTAGGCAGCATTCCCAGTCTCCTCTGGCTGTGGACATATGCTTTTTAGTCAGGTTGTGATACTTGTTTCATGCTTGAGGAATGAACAATAATTGAGACAGTGTTTTTTACATACTTTAAATATGTCAATTTTATTAATAACTGTAGTTATGAACATTAGACCAAGTACACCTTTTCACAGTACCGGCTACCATGTAGAAACTCAGGTCTTTCTCCTCAGCCTTCATTATGTACATCTGTAGCTTCCAAGTTCCCAGCTTTATATTACTTCTGTTGGTTTTGGCTGTATTCCCAGTTTGTTTTCCTACCTTCCAGGCTCTCAGTTTTTCTCCACTAAACCTTTGCCAATTAAAAAATCTGTACTATTTCTATTAGTACCTGTGCGTCTTTCATTAAGAGAGATGAAAAAAATCTTAGATTTGTTCTATGTAATGCTGAATTGTAACTGACCAAAGGAAGAGAAAGGAGCTGTGCAAGAGAAACAAGTTTTTCGTGTGATCTTTTAACAATAAAAACATCCCTGTGCCAAAAAAAGAAAAAAAAAAAAAAGAAAAAAAAAGAATGGAGAGAAATTGTAATACTAATCAGGGCTTTCAACGTTATGAAGAATGAATCAAGAAGTGTACCAAAACCCCACCAGTTTAGGTGGAGTTCCTGGAGTCTCCATTCCCAACTGCTTTACATGATAGAAATTTAGACGAAATTTGGGTTTAGACAAAAAAAGCTCAAATAAATGCATAACAGAAAAAAAAATTCAGAAATTTATTTTAAAACTGGGTAATTAATACACAATATTTTTTTGATATAATAACAGTTTTAATCCAGTTGAAGTGTATTGAATGTCATGGATGCTAAGAAAACTCAGACTTTTACAGTCTTGGGCTTTTCTCCCCTGTCTTTATTGAATATATCTCCTCCTTACAACAGTTGTCTAAATCTTTTATTTTTTTTAATTGCCCCAATTACTTCACTGCTACTGTCAGATGTAATTTTTTTTTTTATGATGCTGTTGATTCTCAACCCCAACATTTCCTTCGGTTTCTAAACTGTCAGATAAGCAGAACACACATCAAACACAGCCTTTATTTAGTAAAGGTATATCAGAATATCATTGTTATCTCTTTTTGTCTCTAACCTGTAGCTGAGAGAAAAATGAACTGCAGATTTAATTTCTATGTTAAGGTTTAACCCCAGACAGCAATTAAGCAACAGAGAGCGGCTTGCCCACTCCACAGCCTGCTGGGACGGGGGAGAGAATTGGAGGGCTAAAAGAAAGAACACTTGGGGGCTGAGAAAAGTTTAATGATTGAAATGAAATCATTAGAGAGAGAGAGAGATTAAATCCAAGGAAGACAAGTGATGCAAATGAAACCAATTGCTCAGCACCAACAAACCGATACCCAGTGGCCTGCACTACTACCCAAGCAGTAGACTCCTGGCCAGTTTTTCACCAATTTTGTATGTTGTGCATGGCATCACAACTGCCCTTTGGTCAGTCAGGGTCAGCTGTGTCCTCTTACAGCCTTGTGCCCCCCAGCCTACTCAGTAGCAGGAATGCATGAGAAGCTGCAAAGTTCTTGACTTAATGTCAGCCCTGCTCAGTGACAACTAAAATGTCATCCACATTACTCTCATCCTAAATCCAAAACACAGCACTGTACCACTTACTAGGAAGAAAATTAACTCTATCCCATCCAAACTAGGACACTTAGGAAACATCATTCTCCAGAAATGTAAAAGTCACAGCAAAGCTTACATGGTTATAGCTGAGAAATTGTATATTGGGAATGTCTCCAGGCCATGGTTAGAGTCATAGAATCAGCTACAGTAGAAAACACCTCCAAGTTCAAGTCCAACAGTGCCAAGTGCTCTATTAAACCATGTCCCTCAGTGGCACATCTATACAACTTTTAAGTACCTCCAGGGATGGTGACTCAGCTACTTCCCTGGACAGCCTGTTCCAGTGCTTGACAACCTTTTCCATGATCTTTTTTTTCCCCTGAAATCCCATCAGAAACTTCCCTAGTGCAACTTAAGGCCATTTCCTCATTTCCTGTCATGTGTAACTAAGGAGAAGACACTCATTCCCACATTGTTAACTGTGCTTTCAGGTAGTTCCAGCGGGTGATAAGGTCCCCCGAGCCTTTATGTCTCCAGGATAAACAACCAGTCCTCATGAGAATTGTGCTCCAGACCCTTCACCAGCTTCATTAGTTCAGTACATTTTATTATGCTGCAATTTCTTTCTAATGGAATGGTCATTCCAAACATTTTCTTACCTTTTTCTTTTTCTTTTTCTTTTTCTTTTTCTTTTTCTTTCTTCATAAAAGTCCCAATTGGCTTCTCATCTTCATGTTTTGGATGTACTATTCATTTTGAATTAAGGGTTTGTATTCTAAATAAGCACCATCATGTTTGTCTTAGGAAATTGAAACCTCCTTCTTCATCTATTATTGAGTACAATTGTGGCAGCTAATCCAGAAGAGTGCTTATACTGGCTTTTTCCATATATATCAGTAAACAAATATTCTTTATTCTTGTTCAGAGTATGCATGCTTAATGAAATACCAAAATAGCAAGATGTTCTGGTGTACTTCTTATCAATTACCTCATGATTTCTAGATGTACAGAATTTTACAGAGCTCTGCTGTGTTTTCTTCAGCTGTATTATCTTTCCAACATGCACATATAATGTGAGTGAAGAAAGAGCAGGAAAAATCTTTGAAATAACTTTTATTTTTAAAGTAACTTCTAATGTTCAGTGTTTTAAAGCAGTGATATTTCCTACATTTTCATACACTTTTCAGAAACAACCATTTAATCAGAGATAAATAACTTATTTACAATTTAACATTTATACTACTCTACTATTTACATTTTAACAATTATACTACTATACACTTTCTTTTTAAATCAACTGGTTCTAAGAAACTGGTCCAATTTTTCCCCACTAAGTTAATTTTGACACTACACTTCTAAAAATTATATACTAAAGTTTTCAGTTAAAGTTAAGAAAAAGAAAAAAAACCTACACCCAGAATAATATTAATATCAAAAATTAAATTTTTTGCTGTTGCATCAGCTTAGAGTTTTACATTCTTCTGGACATATGGTCAGAGTGACATAGTCGAACCTATAATTTGGTGGGATATATAAAAAGTAAAAAGAATTTTAAGTGTTGTTTATTTAGAAGACAGGTAAATCTTTGCTTAAAATATTTTAAGAAAAGTTATGCTGTACATGCAAAAAGGTCCGCTCTGTCTCATTCTTTCTCTGATTCTGATGCCTGATGTCCCACCAGAAACTGATGCCCTATGAAGGCTGACCTAGAACAGAGGCTAGACAGAGTTAAAGAATAAAGTAGGTATTTATTAAAAGGCCTTAATGGATGCACCATGGGCAGCACAAGAGCCCAGCCAGGGCTACACCCAAGATGAACCCAAAATGGTCACAAAATGGACGACCGGTCACGAGGTCTTTCACTTTTATAAGCTTTGGTCTATTAGCATATTGGAGTTAATTGTCTAATTATAGATTTAGGTCATGAAGTCCCATCCTTCTTGTTTTTCTCTCTTCAGTCCACTGTTGTTTATGCTCTTGGGCCTGAAATTTGGATTGGTTGTCCTTGGTCCCCAGCTAGAGAAGGAATTGTTTTGTTTCCCTACTCTGTGAAGAGAGCTTACCACCCCTTAATATGAAGCTCAGAACTACACACTAAAGCAGCACAGAATCTGAAAAATATAAAAGCTAAAACTTAAGGCATCATTTCAAAACATTATTTTGAAACCATATAGTTACACAAGAGTGGAATGAGTCTCAGCAAGCACTTTATACCAAAGTTTTGTAAAAAGAGGACCCTGGCATTGGTTATTGTGTTTGCAAATGGTGAAAAATGTTGGAGAATTCCTGAAAAATAAGTAATTTGTGAGAATAACATTTAATGGCAACGTATTCTTTGGATAACTTTTATTTGAGACAGCACTGAGAGAATTAGTTTCCTTCTTTATTAAACCACGTGGAGTTGTAAATCATTGAATCACAGAATATGCTGAGTTGAAAGGGATCTGCAAGGACCATTGCTTCCAACTCCTGGCATTACAGAGCATCATCCCAAAGAGTCACACCCTGTGCTCAAGAGCATTGTCCAAACACTTCTTGAACTCTGCCAGACTTAGTGCTGTCTCTACTTCCCTGGGGAGCCAGTTCCAGCCTCTACACTGTCTGGGAGAAGAATCTTTTTCTAATGTCCAACCCAAACATTCCCTGACACAACTTCAGGCCATTCCCTCAGGTCCTGTCAGTGGTCACCACAGAGAAAAGATCAGTGACAGCCCCTCCTCTTCCCCTCATGAGGAAGTTGTAACTACGATGAGGTCTCCCTTCAGTCTCCTCTTCTCCAGGCTGAACAGATCAAGTGACCTCAGACACCTCAAGGTCCTTCACCATCTTCCTTTCCCTCCTTTGGACATTCTCTAATAGTTTAATACATGTATGGGTTTTGATTTTCCAGATATTAGAACTTCAAAATTATTTCACATAGAATTGTTGTACCTCAGGACAAAATAAAAGATATGACACTGTAGGTGAAAAAAGAAGAGTAAAGATCTTGCATATGTGTCTTGACAAACCATGGTCATATATTTATCTGCCTGAGATGGCTGGTAGAAAATACCCTGTGGTGATCTACATCCAGTTCTCACAGTACTCTTGCTGTCTTTTTCTTTCAGCCTGCAAGAAACACATTTCTCCACAGCATTCCTCAATTCTTAATTTAACCCATTAACAGAAGATGATCAAAATCAGATTTGATAAAGATCTAAAAATGCTAATAAAGAGTGTTTAGTCAGAGTTTATCTCCCTTTGTGCCCTTGTTGCTCTGAATCTTCAATTTCCTATCTGTCTTGCCTATCCTATTTTTCTAATGCTTTCCGTTATTTAAATCCCTCTGATTCAGTTTATCCCTCCAGGATCCACCACTGTCTCCTCACATTTCTATTAGGTTTGCACTTCAAATTTGGGGTTTGTTTTTTGGTTTTTTTGTTTTTTTTTTTTCTTTTGGGGTTTTTTGTTTTTTTTTTTAATCCTGTTGGTTTATAATATCTTTCAGAATCATCCCCTTAGCTTCAATGGCTGCACAAATCCTACCCTTTATCCAGTTCCTGCCAGGACCTGGGTAGAATTCCATGAGTAGAAGAACAGGCTACATCTTTAGTGGTGCAGAGAAGGAAGGAGAAAGAGAGAAGAGAGAAAGAAGAGAGAGGGGAGAAGAGAGAGAGGAGAGAAAAAGAAAGAGAGGGTCAGTGGTCTAATAATGACGCAATTGCAATCACACCAATAGGAAATGAAAAATAATATATCACATTTGTATAAAAATTTCAGTCACAAATGATCTTTTTGTGTGGCTTATTGATGAGTTGCTGATCCCATCAATATGCTGCTGAGATCCAAAGTGTGAAGAAAATCTCTAACTTTGCACCAGCATCATAAATTGTAATAGATTTAATAAATAGGGTTTGTGGGTGCAGTGTTTGCAATACCATTAAAAGGTGTGAGCCTCCTGAAGTCTTGTAGGCAAGCACCTTCAATATCCAGAAATAGAACTTCATTAAAGTAATAAGAGGGAAACTCCAGGAAGGCCAGAAAAATGCAAATTGCAAAAGATTGCCCTTAATAAGATCAAGCTCTCCCAGGGAGTGGAAATGAGACAGAAAAAGTTATAGCTAAGATTAAACATTTTTACAGCCTTACAAGATTAGAATGAAAGTCTTTAAATTTCCTGCTATCAGAGAGAAAAGCTTTTTTTTCTCTCATATAAAATATGAGCTAACAGGTAAAGAGTGGTTAACCTCTACCATACCAAATACAGATTGAACCATAAAATCCAAAGTCGTAATTTCTTAAAGTATTACTTCCCGAAGCTCACAGTATAGTCAACCTACAGCACAAATGATTGATATTTTATTGCCTTATCCTAAAAAATACTAAAATTAATTTTAACTAGGTATTAGGAAAATAGAGAAAGAGGGGAAAACAGCTCTTAACATTTGAATACCAAGTATTAAGTTAGGATTTTATTGCAAGAATACTATTCCCTTTTCTCTTATCTGTACAAATGTTTCATAAGGGAAATCTCTTCTTAACAATCTTTTAGTATGCTGAAAAATCTATAATTAACCTGTATTTTTCAGGAAAAGGAGAAACACATTACTAAAATCTTGAGCTGGTGCTCTTAAAATCATGTTTTGATTCTCAAGACAAAGTACAACAAAGACATTCTAAAGCAGAGAGGGAAAACCTGAGACCAGAATAATTTTATAAAAATGGGAAGGGCTGGTAATGCTCTAATCCCTCAGTTTATCTAGTTTGTCTCTACTTTTACAGATTCCTTTTCTCTCTCTCTCTCTTCCTTCTAGGAAACTGCATCTTTAAAATGGTGGTAACCCTTGGCAAAATAAAATGCATCTCTTTTACTTCTTGTCTGACAACCTTTTTATTAATTTTTTTAAGTGACGTAGAGTTTTAAGAAATAACCTCAAAAGTAAACTCTCATTGATTTTTCAATTAAATATTTGGATTTCAAAAGAGTGCTTGTACTTAACTTTTGGTGACTTATTTCTAAATTGTGTTATGCAACAACTAAATTAGACTGTTGGACACAATTTGTGCTTTTCCCAGAAATTATTGATTCTTATAACAAGCCAGTCTAAGTATTACAGAAATTCTCTTGCAATCAGAAGCTGCTATGATTTTTTCATTTGTGGATGCAGCTATCACTAGGTGACCCTGATAAACAAGTTTTTAGTGTATGAACCAATTTCAGTTATGCATTATCAAGCAGTTGCATACTCTTAGTTTTGGTAATGGAAAGTTGTGAGTGAAGAAAAGGTGAAAAGAGCGCTGAGATTTAGTTTCCAATACAGAGACCATGTATAAAACGTTTGAAACACTGTATTTTTTCCTTTGGTCTTGGAGTAAATTCTAGAAAATTGGGCTGTGTCTAGTGCCTGAGAATCTCGGGACACTGGAATTTCTGTTATGGAAAACCCAACATGTCTGGTTCCAGGCACCCAGTGTCCTTCCAGGAGCTGTGACACTGGGCTCAGAATGACAAAACTCTTGATAGAAAAGATGCTCAACTTTCTCACAAAGACATGCACATTACCTGGGCATTAGCAACTGTTTAGATGTATGAGTAAATACATTGGAAAGTTTTCACTATATTTTAAACTTCTGTGCATATTGTTCTAATTAAAAAAGTAAAGATTGATGGCATATCTCTGAAAACAAGCACAACCAAGCCACAAGAGTTGCAAATTCAGGTGAGTGGGGATACATGTTCTCATTCTTCCAAATTACTTTCCTGTAATTTGCTATATTATAATGAAATGTTCTATATATTTAAAGTAGGGATGAGTGAAAGTTCAAAAGAGGAGACTTGACATCAAATAATATTTTGAATCTCTGAGTGCTTCTAAGGATATTTAGTTTGAACTGTTTTTGGAGCAGCCTGTTTCTTCAACTTTCCCCTACCTTTGAGCCAGAAGTTGGCAAAAATGGCACTTTGTGGTGATTGAAGTGTACTGATGTTATAATGGTTGCATGCTTAAGATCTGAATTCGAATGAGCTGTTATGTTAAGGGAGGAGATAACTTTGTTTTATGGAAACCAGTAGTTGATCTTCTGCATTTTCTTACTTTATTTAAAAAGTTACCAGCTGCAACACCAGGTTTGTAATTCAAAAGCAAGATGTTATTTCTGTTTGTCGGTACCTAGACTATTCCTTTGGAATGTCACAGTTAATTCCCACAGCTCTCCTGTTACCTGAGATCTAATAGCAAACTGAAAGCTTTGGACAAGCTTTCAGGGGGTCAAGTTCCTGTCAGTACTTTGGTTTAACAGGAATGTGTTCATGACCTTTCACTAGTCATTGAACAATTGAGCTAAACGTCAACCCAGATACACCGACCAAAGGCTGATACTCAAATGTCTGTCACTAGCTGGATTAGTTATTTGGTTTATTTTGCACAAACAACCTAAGGCTGTTGTTTTCCATTAGTTTTCCTGTACTGTTCAGCACCTGTCATGTTGAAGATGATTTGATTGGCACATTTCCTAGTAAGCTCTCTAGGAGAGGAATAAAAGAAAGGTATAGACAGAAAAAATGGCAGAGGTCAGGAAGGAGAGACAAAAAAAGACTTATCACCTATTATTAATTAAGTTGTCAACTGACTTTGGTTTGTTGTCATAAAATTATTGCTGGATTGGACCAGTATCAAATCTTTTTTTTTCCCTTAAATCCTTTGTCTTTCCTTAGAAAAATCTTTCCTTATTCATATCAACAACTTTTAACGTGCTTTGACTGTAACATTTGTTTATATTAATGATAGTTCTTAAATACCTCTTATGGTCTTCTAATGTCTATATTTATTGTAGTTCCTCATAAAATAACATTTTGAATTTACTAAAAAGTATAAATTCACAGAGATTTGGATTTGTTATTGAGTATTTTTCCTTTTTTTTTTTTTTGCAAACATAAAACATACATAATGTTTCACATTGTCTATACTCAAATGGAATATCTGTGTCAATACTAGTAAAAGCCATGTTGTATGTTTGCATGCCTCAGATGAATCTCCACATAGAAAACTAACCCGAACAAAATTTACGTTGGACTGTGAGAACTGTCATGTCTGAGCAGTGATGGAAATAATTGATTAAATTGTAAAGGCTTAGGCTAGAATTTATTTGCCTGTTAAATGTAATATGAAATCTAAAATAATTTTAAGAGAAGCCTATTATTAGCATTATCTGTATTCTATTTTGAGAGAACAAAACTTTCACCAAAATATACATTTACAAAAAGTGTAATTTTAAAATTTTTAATATCAAATGCAGCAATAATTATGATTTTTTAACAAAGTACCATTCTATGAAATGGTTGTGTATAGAGACCTGCAGTGTAAATAACAAGTGTTCCCATTTAAGATAATTTTCTTTGTAGTTACAAATTACAGTAGAGTCCATTTAGAGTCATAAATACGCAGCATATCTAGACACCAGCCATATTTTAAGCCAGAACTTGCGCTGAATGAAAATGCAAGCTTCTCTTTACTAACGGTGTGCTATTCAAATATGACGAATATCTTAATTTTTTGCATATACTTATTAAATGTTTTTAATGTAAAAAGAATTATTATAACGTAAAGCAAAAACTCATTACAACTTACCTAATTTTACTTGTACCAGCTGTTTTAAATATGCTTTCTTGTTAATTAAACTTATTCATTATTTAAAATCTTAGAGAGATAAGCAAGTTAAAAATGTTCTTTGTTTCTCCTGTAAGCCTTGCTTAAAGTTTGAATTAAAGAAAATCTGGTTTATCCTTTGTATCAGATGATATATAATTTACAATAACTTAGGGTACAAAAGATATAAGTGGTTTGGAAGAATAAATAAATATACTGGTCAGCATCTTTAAGATATAACTATATAGGAAAAGATATATAAATAAAAATAGAGAATTTAGAAGTCTTTAAAAATACCTAGCATTACCTAATCCTGCCTCAATTTCTGTAGATAGCTAGTACTTAATATTAAGTTATTTATCCTATTATTTCACAATTTTAAGTGCTTAATACAAAACACCACATAGGCTTTGTAACTTACGTAGCTAGAGTAAAATAAAGTCTTATTTTTTAATAAAGTAGTACATAAAAATACATCAGTGATTCTAATAATAAGATTCAGTAACAAATTTTGGTGATTTTTAAATAGTAGTCTTATCAGAACCAATCACTTCTAGTACTGTTTAGAAATTAGATTTTTAATTGTAATTTTTCATCACTTCTGAATCCATGTTTCACACTTTTTTTACCTTATTCTTTTATGTCACTTATTTTAATGGTTCTTCCAATTAACATCAGTATTAATAACCATATAGCAAACCTCATGACACTCAGCCCCAGAGGTGTTTCTTGGCTGAGTTAAGCAATCTGATTACTACAGAGTTATTAACTAATATTAGAGCAAGCCATGTATGTCTTCTAGAGTAGCAACAACTGAGCTAATTGCAGATTTTCTTTGTGTCAGAAGTCAACTTTCCTTAATTTGTGGAGCAGCACGATTAATACATTCACTCATCCTACAACCTGTGAGGAAAAGGTAAATAATTCATTATCAGAAGATGGAAAAGCAGTGTATTTGCTGGGACTTCACTTGGCATAGGTCTTGTTTTAGCTCAAACTTCTATAGTAAAAATGAAAGTAAGTGTTAAACCAAATGAAGATGAACAGATATCCTGGTTTTGTTTTGTTCTATTTTGTTTTTAAACAAGCTTGCTTATTTAGGATATAAATGCAAACAGACTTGCACAATGAAAACAATGACATAATGACAAACAGCAATCTAATTTTGTCAGTTAATATGTATAATTATGCAAATGGTTAAATCTATAATAACTTAAAAGTAAAGCCCTAAAGTAGCAACTCAGAAAAGACCCTTAAATTAAAAAAGGCTGCACAAATAATGTTAGGATCTCAATATGGTTTAGAGCAATTGCAAATATGATTTCACAGATGCTTACTTTTTTATGTTCGCATTTATTTCACAAGGTTAAATGAACTGCTGTTAGCACTAACAAAATGAAGTTGCATGAAGGTTTTCTGTAGGAAAAAAAGCCCTGATTCCTCCAGACAAGGGTTTTGTGATGAGTTTTCTATAGAGGCTGGAGTACATCTCCTATTATGTGCCAATGATAAGTAGTCTTACAATAGGTTCATCTTGTTTGGCCTTAATGGATAAAGGGTTGCGCCCCAAGAAACGGTCTGGCAGAAGAACTTGGAACAAACAGAATAAAGGGATGTGTCTATGTTTCCTTTTGTGTGTTTCTGTTTCCAGGTGAGGTATTTTTTGTTCCTTCTGTGAATTAAAAACTTTAAAATCCCCCCAAAATTTCTCCAACTCTATGGGTATCTTTAAAAATTAAATTGATTCAGTTTTTTTCTCTAGACATGGAAAACATATCTGGAGTATATATCTGTGTGATAAAAATATCTACCAACCTAGATATACACAGGACCGGCTTGAAAATTTGCCTTTTTCATAATTCAGATCTTTGTTGTCTGTGATGAACATGCAGTTTCTGTTCACCAGATGTTCAGTTGCCATTTCGTAGTGAAGTAACATTGACTAGGGCTTAAGGAACTGATTAATTCTTATTTACAGTTTTGGAGAAGAGGAATGTGCAATTGCTCTTAAATGACAGTTTCTTACAACACACAAAGTTAATTGGATAGACATGCTCACGTGCATATGTGGTTCTGGGTATGTGTGCAAGGGATCAGAAACTTTTTACCCTAGCTGGTAAAATCCAGTCTTGTTAAGCATACTGTGCTACATATTGTACAAGGGAGAGCTATGTACAAGGAATAACTATAGTGTTACTGATGCATTTATTGTGTTCGTACAGGACAAACAAAAGACAATTTGCAGGAACTTGAAGGTACCATTTATTTTAACTTGTCTCCAATGGATAGTAATACATAGTCACAGTAAATAAAGGGGAACAATATATAAATAAGTATCAAATTCTATTCCTTCAGTCTCTTGCTTGATCCACCACATGCTTTCTACTGTGCAGCTTCTTGTCATTTTATGTTGTTGTTGTATGCTATGCCCTGACTGACAATCCCAGCTCCCTCAGCCTTTTCTCATCTGAAAGGTGTGTCAATTTCTTAGTAATGTTACTGGCTGGATTCTTTCCAGTAGCTCCATATCTCTCCTGGCAGCCCACAACTGACACAGCACTTAAGGTGTGGCCTCCCCAGGGCTGAGTAGAGGGAAGGATCACCTCCCTCAACCTGCTGACAGCATTCCTCCTAATGCAGCCCAGGATGCTCTTGTTCTTCTTGGCCACAAGGGTGTATTGCTGACTCTTGTCCAACTTGGTGTCCACTAAGCCTCCCAGGTCCTTCTCTGTAAAGACTTATATTTATAAAACCCCTTTTTATATGATTACATATTATTTATTGCAACAGTGCACTTTGAACTACTGTAAAACTACACAGAGATGAAATAATGTGTAAGAATTTTTAGTTTTTTCTGCGCATATGCATGATATACGTAAATGTGAGTGATGTTTTGTGCTTGATGTGACAATCCTCACGTAATGAAAAATCTGCAAAGAACAGAATTTCAGCATTTGATTGACAGATAATTTTAGTGGGACTAGAAAAATACTGCTGCTTTCTAAACAAAACTGTTGGCAAGCCTCCTTTCACTTCTCATTTTGTAATCCATTTCTTGAAAAGTTTTTTGGAAACAAGTTGTAATCTCACATTCCTAGTATATACGAAAAACTAAACTGACAATAGAACAGTATTTAAGAGGTGTCTGATTGTTACTCATGGGTATGTAGTTGTGCCCATTTTTCCCATTTGATACAGATAAATGTGCAGAGAACTGAGATACTTGAGTGTGGCTATTATCACAGATCACAGAATATTCTGAGATGAAAGGGGCATACAAGGATCATCAAATCCAACTCCAAAGTGAATAGCCCATATGGGAATAGAACCTTGGTGTTATTAGCACTGTGCTGTAAACAACTGAACTAATCTCAGTGTCAATATGTAATAGGAAACACCAACATGTGGACTAGTAATGTAATTTGTCTCAAATGTTTTTTTCCTTTCTTTCTTTGGCACAATTCTGAAATCTTTGGCACAGCAAATTATTTTCTTTCCAAGTTCATCTCTTTGTGTTACGTTTTAAAAGAACAAAATATTTTAACAAAATATTTCTGTCTCCTATCATAAAGTTATTAATATTGGAAAAAACTCTGAGATCATCAAGTCCAACTGTCAATGTAGCATTGCCATGTTCACCACCAAACCATGTCCCCAAGTGCCACATCCACATGTTTTTTGAACACTTACAAGATGGTAACTCAACCACTTCCCAAAGCACCCTGTTCCAAATCTAAACTATTCTTTCAGTGAATAAATTTTTCCTAGTATCCAAACTAAACCTCCCCTAGTGCAACTTCAGGCCATTTCTTCTTGTTTTGTCACTTCTTACCTGGGAGAAGAGACTGACCCCCGTCTTGGTACAACCTCCTTTCAAGCACTAGTATAGATGCATAAGGTCTCCCCTGAGACTCCTTTCCTGCAGACCAAACAACCCCTGCTCCTTCATCCACTACCTCTAGGACTTGTTTTCTAGACCCTTCACCAGCTTTGTTGCCCCTCTCTGGGTTCATCTACCACCTCAATAACCTTCACGTAGTGAGAGGCCCAGAACTGGATACAGCACTCCAGGGGTGGCCTCACCAGTGCTGAGTACAGAGGGACAGTCCCTGCCCTGGTCCTGCTGGCCACACTATTGCCGATACAGGCCAGGATGCCACTGGTCTTCTTGGCCACCTGGGCACACACTGGTCATGTTCAGCTGCTGTCAACCAGCTCCTCCAGGTCTTTTTCCACAGGGCAGCTTTCCAGCCACTCTTAGCCCAGCCTGTGGCACTGCCTGGGGGTGTTGGGCCCAAGGGCAGGAACCAACACTTGGCCCTGATGAACTTCACACAACTGGTCTTGGCCCATTGATCCAACCTGTCCAGATCCCTCTGAAAAGCCTTCCTATCCTTTAGCAGATCAACATTCCCACGAAACTTGGTTTCCTCTGCCCATGGTCCATGCCCTATTTTAACTCAGAAAGATACCCTTCAGTTTTATTTCCTGACTTTTAAAGTTTGTATCAGTGGATTTAGAACATCCATGTCACAGACATCATGGGTGTGTCCCAAGCAAGCATAGCAACAATGTTCATCAACGTGAGCATAAAACAAGCAGAATGCAGTTGGGAAAATATAAATCACAAATATGCTATGTACAAGTTGGTTTGTGCAAAAGTAGATTTGACCAGATATGATAGAATATACATGTAAATAATTTCATTTGAAGAACTGGTATCAGTGGAGCTGTTCCACACTCCAGGGTAATCATACTGAGTGTGACTTTAAATTGTTAACTTCCTTTCTTTTTTGTTATCTTTGTTCCAGTAAAATATTTCAAGCTTTTAATTTGTCAGGAGAGTGTTAGACTATCATTACAGAAAGGTCTGGGTCAACTGCTCAATCTGGACTCCCTTCAGAGTTCTGACTCTTAATTTATTATATTTTTAAAGTGTATTAGAAGATTAAATAATTTCCCTTTGCTTTTTATATGAAGATCATAGCCCATATATCTTTGAAACATAATTGTTTCCAAATTTCAATAACAAAAAACCTAAAATGCAACAAAGTTATTTGCAGTCTCCAAAAACATGTAGATGCCACAATGCTGGTACATTACACATTTCACCATCGTACTGTGGCAATTTATTTATGCACTCAGATTTTAAAAAACTCCTAATGTTGTTTTGCTGTCTGTTAATGTCTTCCAACAATTAGTAATAATACTTTTGTAGTTGCATTAAAATACAAAGAGTAACAGATTGTTTTTTTTACTTAATGTATTACAGAGATACCAGTGCGACTGCTTGCCTGGATGGGAAGGAAAATTTTGTGAAAAGGAATCAAATGAATGTAATTCAGAGCCTTGTAGAAACCATGGCACCTGCATGGACCTTTTCAACAATTACCGGTAAGAGTTGCACCTCTTCACTATATGATCATGTTTCAGGAAGCCCAGGCTTATGCATCCAGCCATTATTTTGTTTCCCAGCTTGGGAAGTAAATGTTGTTACACAAATGGGCAAAGGACTTGTGTCATGGACACGGTACTTCACTGTACTTTAATGTGAAGATAGCAGATATAATAAATTAAAAATAAAAAAATGAAAGGAAAAGGTATGATTTCAAAAACATTTAGCAAGTAACCTAGTTTGGAACAGTACTTTGTCAGAGAAAATATAGTTTCTCTTTCTGTCATATTTGCCCTATAAACACAAGAGATGATTTAAAGAGGAAAAGTAGTGGTAGTGGGCAGTTGGATGAGGAGATTATATCATTGCTGCCACCTTGTGGCTTAAAATACCAACAAAAGGGTAACTTAACAAAATTTATATCCCCTCAGACAAAGCATGAGGATTTGACATTAGTCATATTTTTTTAAACTTAAACTCCAATCTTTATTTCATGCGTGCATTTATGGTTTAAAAATTATTTTATTTCAGTAGCACGAGGATTAAGATTCCATAAACAATCTAGTAATCAGTTTGTCCTCCATGAAGCCAGGGTTTGTCTATATTATGACGTCAATACTTGAAGAGTCTTGTGAATTCTTAATAGACACTGATGAGGCTGCATATACAGCTCAGTGTAATAACTGTACGTGGTACATAATCTAGTTGTTGTGCAGTGATTATATTCCTGGTGCTACAGACAATAATCAGAAAGGAAGCTAACCACAGTTGACAATGGAGAAATGATTCCCCAAATAGCTAAACGTAACTAAGTTAAATAACATAATATATAATATTTTTTAAAAATTAATTTATGTTCAGAACTTAACCAAAATTATTTGTGATGTCCTACAGCTTTATTTTTATGTGGTATTAAGCTTCTTAGTTTGGTAAAAATTTTTATTCTAATAACAAAAAGAATAGCAATGTTGAGAAAACCTTAAAATCTTTTTAATTGTTTTTTTCCCACTTTTTAAAGCCTGTTGGAATGTAAAAAAAAATTGTTAAATATTTTAATTTCTGTGGTTCTTATTTTTCTGATGCTTGTAGTTCTTTGTAGTCTACCACCCTCAAGGACAATTCTAGGTGAACAGATATTTTGCAGCCATGAATCCTTACCTGTCCTTACATTTTCCCAATTTTTCCAGCCTCTAGAAGTATTATATGTATTGCAGAAGGTAACAGAGCTTCTGATTTTACTCATAGCTGGTTCAACTACTTATGCACAAATGCAAGGACTTCCTATTTTTTATTGAGAATAAAAATGCTCAAGAAGTACTTTCTGGATTTTTCAAATACTGAACTGTTACAGAAAATGTTTAGAACTATTACAGAAAATTGATTGGAAGTGTAAGCACCAGGCATATTTTTTCTCAGAGCTATTTGTGCTAGTTGACATAACGGAACAGGAAAATTAGACATATCATTGAATCATCATATACAAGGGGCAGGTTACACCAAACAAAACAACATCTTCAAAGATACTTAGAGTTGAAAGTGACTCTGAGACTTGGCAATACCAAGGAAAATTAGTATAGCTCAATGTTCTATTTTTATATTATAAAGCAATTTCATTTCAATCATTAGAGCTGTCCTTGTTTGTACTCAGAATGCTAAAAGACCACAATTACACTCAATTTAAAAAATGTGTTGTTTTTATTACCTTTGCTAATACTTCTCTCCTAAAAGCTCTAAGACAACAAGACGAAGTGTTTGTGTTATAGTAGCTAAGCAGTGGCAGCAACTGGTACCTGAACCTGAGGAAATCCAGCCATGTCTTTAAACTTAAATGTAGTTTTTAAAACAGGATAACTGGATTATAGTTGCCTAACAGAAAAGATCATTGCAGTTCCTGAGCTGTGCCCAGGCATTGTTTTGGACAGGCATTAGTCTGGACCAAAGTCAGGCCAGCAAGTGGTGTGAGAATGCATCAGTGATAGGCAATGAAGTTTTCTTGCCTGTGGGCATGTTTTGGCACTCTTTATTTTCCTGCTGTAAGTTGAGCTGCTGGCAGCAATACTCAGAATATTCTGAATTTCTTTGAAATTTGCCACACCACGACTGGTATTTGATACCACTTACAACTTAAATTAATGTAAGGGATAGATAAATTTAGCTTTCTTTTATGCTTTGATAATCTTCATTAGTTTACTTTCTCGTAAATATTTGCAAGTCCAGCTGAGAACATCAGTTACTTAAAACCTAAGTAATTTATTGTGCAACAGCTTAAAAAATATTTTTTTGTATAGAAAGAAAGTGCATATAATGCAAAAGGAAACATTTTCCTACCAAATTCAAATCTGTGATAAAACAATAATTATACAAAACATAATTACTAATTTAAAACCTCACTTTTGAGTTAATTTTCTTTATCTGGGGCTATTCATTGTTGAATCTTGAAATGAAAACTATCTGGAATCTGGAATGAAAACTGAAGTATCAACAAATCTGTCACACTGAGTATCACACTGGAATCTTTATGGATTCCATCATAGAAAAGTAAATCACATCCCAACAGGAAAAAAAGGAAAATAAAGCCTTATCAGATGTATATTTTTAATTTAAAAAATCAGGTAAGAAAGATTCTGAACCAGTGGTCAACCTGAATTGTTGGATGTGAATAGTTTTTAATATGTCCCCTTTCATTTGACTTAATTTATGTTCAGCTGATAAAATGAGAAATATGTTTTTTTTTCCTTCTCAGTTTTCAGCTTGGCTCATGGCACATGGCAAATGTATTAATTTAGAAAAAATTCATGCATATATTTCCAGTGCCATATGATTTTAATTCTCATGATAACATGAAATCTCAAACTATGGCTCTGAACATTTATGGACAGATTCATCTAGTATCAGCTGAATTCCTTATTTCTTCTCTATTGTATTGATAATTCTGAGGTTTAGCCCTAGTAACATCAAACCCTAATTAAAGCCCCTGTGTCTCCTTTGCTGTTACCAACTTTTGAGTGAAAATCTAGTCAACTCTTCTTGCCAAATAACAGGCAACATAATTTTATGGATGAACTGGAGTTTCTAATGATGTAGAATAGTTTGGAACTTGTCTGTAATCATTATGATATTAGAACTTGGAGAATTAATCAAGTGTTTTTCCAAAGCACTCAGTTCTTTCTGTATATTCACATTGGAATCCACAGATTCATTTTGTCAATTCTTGCTGTTAAGTTTTTTATAAAGAATAAAAATGGTGCCTTGCTGCTGCTTTTTTGTTTATGACATACAAATAGACTTCTCCATACTAAACAGGAAATTAGACCTACCTAAGTATATTTTCTTATGCCATTTATCTATCTTTTATATTTTATGACAGGTTCAGTGTTTGCTTCACTTGAGTACAGAAATGTTATCCTTTGTCAGCACTTGAATCCATCTACTAAGACATCTTTTTATTATCTCAGTGTAATCTGAAGTCCAATTCTTAATGCTATCTTATCCACTATTGATATTTTATTTTTGCAATCCTTGCTAATTGTTTTGGGTTTTTGTTTGTTTATTTTGATTTGGAGACAGACATTTTTCCTGCCTGCTCATTCTTATCCTTGATATTTTCCTTATTGCATGTTTTCTTACATCCTTTTTGTGCAACTATATCACATGCCTCTGTTTACACCTTCACAGTTATGGATATCATAAACCTGGCAGTGTTATAAAATGCTGAAAGCTCTCCTTCCCACTAAGCTCTGCAAGGACAAAAGTTGGTAACTGCCAACATCACGTTAAAATTTGAGGCTCAAGTTCCTTAAGCACTTCTGAGAAATTACTGCTAATGTGTGCAAAAAAGTTGTCTATATTTAAATTCTGTCCATTTAAACTCTTCTGTATTTTATCTTGTCCTGTAGAAGGCCATGGTTTTCCTACCTCCATTTAGATTCCAGCTGAAAGAATACTTTGTGCTCATACATGAGGGTATTTTGCGTGATTTCAGAACTCATCTCAAACTATGTTAGTATTCTTTAGCAATGCTTCTTCAATTAGTAACCATGCCATGATCATCTTTCTTTGTCTTTACTTAGATAATGATTTATGCCAACTGCCAATTTGGATAACCATACCGTCAGCCAGAGTTAGACTTATCCTGCCTCCTTGTTACTTTCTCAGTACATTTCCAAGTACAACATCTTGCCCTATTGCTTCCCTCTTTGCTCCTTAATGTTTGAAGCCACATCTTTTCAGAATAATAAAATAGTTTTTCATTAGTGTAACCTGTGCTAAGCTCTTAAAAAAAAGATCAGTCTTAAGTCATTAGGATAGATTCAGTGTTGTACATGCTTAAATTGCCGTGCTGTTACAGAAAATCAACATACTGTTTTGTTTCTCTTTTCCCCTTCTGGAAAGGATTTATTTGGAAAAGCAAAGTCAAAATCAGCCACTGCATTTTCTCAGAAATATGCAAGAATTGCTCTGTGCCAAGTTCTAGAAGCAGGTGATTCCTCAGTTTGGGATGTGTAAATATCTGAAAGATCTATAAGTAAAAGCATGCCTATTTACACAGTGTATTTTAAAGATACGTTCATTTCTAAATGAATGAGTTTTAAACTACAATGGAATTCTAAAGGAAGTCACGGTATGATTATAATTCTAATGCTGTTTTCAGTGTGCCTTCTGTTTTTACTCATATTCCTTTTAACTACTGCTATACTCTTCCTTAATTATTTTTCCCCCAAAAGCAAGAAGCAGCTTTTCCCATAGATGGGTATCACCTTGGTATTCAATGATCCCAGATGCCAAATGTTTAAGGATTTTATTGCAAGCAGCAACTCTTATGTGTCGTTTCTTCAGGGTTCTTTGGCCAACTCTTTCTCTCTTGCTATAGAGACATTTCCCAAAACATTTGTCTGTTGAACTTCTGACTTATCTTTCATTCAGAGTTGTAGGGTTTTTTCTTCATCTTAGTACCAAGTTATGTATATATTTCTTACTCAAAACCACCTTTAAAAGATTCATATGGACAATCAGGAGTTTACTAATGAATTAGCTAAAGAAATGTGTGAAAGCACAAACAAGTAGTGTTTTCTCTGCAGACAGTAAGTGTTTTATAGTTCTTGTCTGGTAATACTGCTAACAACTTGAAATGTGTAGTGTGCTTGTTGTTATACTGCAGTGAAATGAGCTTTAGGGTTTCTATTGCCTTTAGCAAAAAAGAAAATATAGCTGTGCTACCTCAGCAGCATCTAACAGTCACTGACATTCTGCACTCCTTAGGGCATATTTTAGCCATAATTCAACAATCTTCTCAAAGAACAAGAACATTTTTGTTCAAAATCCCAATAAAACATTAAAATTTGAAACAAAACACAGTAAGTATGTGAAAAATACCTCCCCCCCTCCAAAATTAGCTCATCAACTTCTTCTTCCTGAACAGTAGCATTGTTCCACCTGGTATATTTAATCATTAGGTGATATATTTTAAATAAATGTTTTATAATGTATTTTGTTTACAAACACCCAAAGAAACACAAAATGATCATTCGAGGAACTCATAGGTTAAATGGAGGGAGTTTAAACCAGTTTCTAAAATAATAAAGTACCTCAAGCATAGCTTTGAGAACATATGAAATGTAATATAAGTTACCCAAATTTATCATTGCTGTAGGGCAGTTAAACATTTTCATTGCAAATAATGTACTAATACATGAGCGGAGGTAACAAACAAAGCAGTTTGCACAGCAGTTTATGGGCTCTGGCTTACAATATGCTAAGCTTCCTAGGAGCTCCTGGGGTCATCAGAGGACTACTGTGAAACTTTGAAGAGCTTCAGGGCGCCTGGTGCTCCCCAGAAGGGATAGCTACAGAAGGCTGTGACTGCTAAAAAGCTGTAGCAGTGTCCCACAAGCTTTGTTGTCCAAATTTCCTTGATTTATGGGGACTTGAAGCTTTTTGTTTCCAGCTGACTCCACATTAAGGACAGCCAAGCATGCTTTCAGCAAATGCTAGAAAGAGTGTATGTAACTGCCAAGCCCAGAGCACAGCCAACAGAGTAGAAGGGGCCAGAAATTCCACTGAGGACACTGTGTACTTAGGTAGTGAGATGCTGCAGGGCACTGTCACTGACCATCCACAGGAGTAACTAGATCAGCCCATTAGAGACCTCAAACCAGACTGAGCTCCTCAGGAAGGATGCAGTTCTGTAGGCCTGGAGCTGCAGAAAAGTCTGGAACCTCTTGTTGAGGCTGGGACCAGATGATAATGTCCTTGCCTGGAAGAAGCACTTTTATGCTGGAGGAGGATCTGCGTTGCCAAGTAAAGGAGCTTCAGGAGGCAGTCAGCAGTCTGTGAAGCTGAGATGGGGACAATATCATACTCTCCAAGACTCTACAAATACAAGAACCTGAACTCCCAGACACAGTGAAGGAGAACCAGGAAGAACCTTTGCATAAGATTTTGGAAATGGAGACTCCAGTTACAATGAAAGCTAGAAGCCTGTAACCTTTACAACAGGATGAGGGTTCCTGTCCTATCTGAGCTCTGCTACTACAGAGTAGGCTCAGTACTAGAGGACGAATTAGAAGCTCTGTCCAGTGAAGCAGCTAAACCAGCTAAACGTGAGTATTGGTGTTACCAACAGTCCTGATGGGACGCGCCCGGGCTTGTCTGGCAGCTGAGCCCAGTGGCGGCAGCTGAGGTGGTTTTACCCCAGAGACACCCTTGGCTCACCGAATGCTGCAAGCGGTTGCAGGCTTGCTGGAGCCCCGACGGCAGGTCCTCAGGGAGAGAGACTTCAGGTGATGGGGAAGAAAGGAGTCGGTTCTGAAGGAGGGTTTAATCCAGAGTTTTTATTCCGGCCCGCAGGCTCTGAATCTAGCAACTGCTCAAACAGAACTCCTGCACCGCGTGGGTGGTGTGGCTTTTATCCCGGGGGCGAGGGGAAGGGAAGGGGCAGGGAACTAACCAACCAGGTGAGGTGGGATGGGGTCTGAAGGGGAGAGGGACACCTGGATGGCCTAGTGCCTCCCGGGGGAGAGGGCATCTTTTGAATTTGTCCAACCACTCGATGCCCTGTGGAACTTCCCCCAGGATTGACAGCCAGGGCAGGGGTCAGGGTGGGGAGAAGGGGAAGGGCTAACACATCTAGGATTCAGGTATAGACCTTAAAGACACACTGCAACACCTGAGTCATGAGGCAGTATGAGAAGGAAGGATGAGTGATGGCAAACACTGGAAGACTCTCTGCTGCAGGCTCCTGATAGGAGATAGCCTGAGTCCTGAGGGAAATGGCTCAAGTCCTTGTAAGGCCAGTCTTGATCACCTCTAAAAAATCTTGGTGTCAAGGAGAGGTTCCTAAGAATTGGAAGAAAGGTTATGGAAATGTGTCAGAGAATGGAATGGACAAAGGAAGAAAAAAAAAGGCTAGGAATGGAGAATGTGACTGCTACTTTCAAGAAAGGCAAGAAGGAGGATCTGGGCAACTGTGGACAACTTAGCCTTACTCTGGTCCCTGGAAAGATCATGGAGCGAATAACTCTTGAAAATGTTTCCACACACATGATGGAAAAGAAGGTGCTCCGGAGAATGTTTTCACAAAGGGGAAAGCATTCCTGATGACAGCATTCAATGAGATGACTGGCTTGACAGATAACCAGAGGACTGTGGATGTTGTTTCTCTTGACCTTATCAAGACTTCACATGCTACCATAACACCCTCATAGATAAAACATGCTGAATTGCTGGACACAAAGACCATATTCAACAGAATTCATCCTCTCATCACATTATGTAGCAATGACACTAAAACTGAAATTCAATGGCTTGTCTTTTGTAGCTACAGTTCTGGTCAATAACAAAAATGCTGCCACCATATAGTAATCTTGGGTGAGATGTTATGCGATGTGATGATGTGTGGGATGGTGAGAATTAAAAATAGAATGAATAGAAATAAGTTAGGCAATGCACAAAAAGAATGTCTGAAAGAAGTTTTCAAGACAGATTTCACTACCTCATTATTTCTAATCCTAATATTATAATGCTTCTGTTGCACATGATTCATAATAGACTCATTCCTGCTTGTTCTTTTGCCCTTCATTTAACTGCTCCCTTAAAGAACATGCACGTTTTTAATTTGGAAAACCTTAATAAAATAGGAACTTTAAACAAACAAATAAACAAAAAATGCTGCTGACACTTTAAAAATGGCTCATTAGAAATGAATGGGAAAACCATCTGTCTTTGTTAGCTACAGATTAGATATTTCATGCATCAGCAATGTCTAATACATGCACAAAGGAACAAAATTTTTCAAGGATTATGGGCATTGCTGCTGACGTTATATCCTTTCGAACCGTGGAGAATCAATAATAAACAGTTCACATAAAAGGACAGGGTGTAGATCCCATTCTCATTACTATAAAAACTGTACTTTTTCCTTTGACTTGAGAGGTCATTAATAAAATCTACGCTTCACTTGGAAGAGATTTCAGTGGTTTTGTAGGCATTGTTCCTTTTTCCTATGTTCTTAAAGCAATTCTAAAGTGGTCAAGGGTCAAAATTTTTGTAAATTAAATGTGTCAGTTTTAATGTCAAGATGTTATATGTGTTTATTTTGTCTTGAAATTACTTCACAGCCAAAAGAATACCAAGGTTTCATCTTCAATTATGAGGCATTTTCTTTTGAAGTAGAAAATTATTTTCAGAGCATAACAGTCACAATATCTTAAAAAAAATTAGAATGCGATGGGAACTACAAAACTGGTTTTGGAGAAGAGCATTATTGTATATTTAGAAAAAACAGTTTTGAAAAAGTATGAGTTACTCAGATAAAACAGTTGCATCTTAGAAATAGTTGCTTATATATGACAGTATAATATGAAACATACGTACACATGTAAAAATGATACATTAAATGGTTCTAGTATAAGTAAACTATACACACTACGATTAGAAAATCAACATTGGCTTCCCACCACTAGTTTCTAAAGGTAATAAAATTTTAGTTAATTTTCTTTTTGGATTTGTCTGGGATTTACACTGTGTGTGCTCTGTTAGATCAATAGAAGCATTATAGGAGTTTATTTAGACTGCAATTATAGATTGTACACTGTTAGAGGTCCTCTATAAACCAGTGCTCACTCTTCAGCAATAACAAGCAGACTAATTTGGGAAAAGTAACCATCATATTTTCTTCTACTAAATGTCAGTTTAGATATATGAAAAAAATCTATCAGAGTTATAGAAGTGAGTCTTTATCTTTGAAGGTCACAGGTGGGGAAAAGGGACTACAAATACAAAAATCACAGCTCTCTATGAGCATCCATAGCATTGTTATATGTAGGTCTCTTGGACTTGTTCATTCCCTGTCTGGAAGGGACAGTCATAAAATTTTCATAGGTTTGCCCTATTGAAATAACTCAGTGAGACACCCATAGAAGAAAGTTGGATTGTTTATATTACAGTAGATATCAAAGGTAGATAAAGACATAACTGACTCTTGGAGATGAACTGAAAATAATTTTTGTTGTTTGCTTTTATAGCTTATATCAGAACAATAATCTTTATAAGGACAAAGCTATTTTTTTAAATGCTGTTTGCCAGGATATGACAAGTCAAATTTGTTTTTTTAACAGAATCTGCAGTAGAGAAATAGCTACCTCATGTGCAACTGCAGTATTTGAGCAGTGCAGATATATTTGTTTATTTCCTAGTCTGTTTTTTTATAACTTTGAGAAGTACTGTCTTGCTTGAAGACGCTTATTTTTTATTTTTTTTTTACTATTTATGTGATTGGAAATTGTAACACTCCTTGAAATAATTTTCAAGGGTTTACTCATATAAATATTCTTTGGCTAACCTAATCAAGATCTGTGTTAGGTGATTTTTGGTCAATTTAGTCTTGAAAGGTGAAATGTTATTGCCTCTGTTATTTTTTTGAGGTTACAATTCTCTTGCACTATTAGGTGAATGGTAAAATGTTATAATTTGGCATATTAATGAAGGTCAGTTTGTGCAAATACTTTTTTCTTTTCTTTCTCTTATTCCAATAACAAATATGAAAACAGAGACATCTCTGCTTCTTAATCGATTTACAATGTATTTTCTAGACTGCCAGTATTAATTATGACATTCTCTAGCCTTNTCAAATAAATATTTTTTCATACCCTTGCTTCTATGCTTGGATCAGATAGTGCTTTGATGTCAGACTGAGCCATAGAAATATTGTTTCTTCTATGATTCTCTTCCTTGGAACTTGAATAGGCTGTAGGTAAACATCAATCAACAATTCTGAAAAATTTTCCATCGAATACTGGAAACAGTTCTGCAGAACTGATAGAGACATCTTGCTTACATGACTTGCAGAATTCAAAAACTGCAGTATGAAGGAGACAAACATTTCTTTGCTCATCCACTCAAATCATTATGCAGAGGTCATTTGCACAGACTTCTGAATTGGTGTGCATTATGTTCAATTTTTTCTCATGTCCGATTCTCCAAATGTCAAGGTAATCTATCTTCACAGTTAGATTTGTATTGTTCATGCTTCATAAAAATTCGGCATTGGAGCATGTTATCTAGCCCTTCATGTTGCCATGCTAATTATTGCTAATAAAGATTGCAATTGTAATCACCTTTATTTGGCCTTTTTTGATTGCCTGTGGTGGAAGGAACAGACCAAAAAAGATCTCCTTTACTCCCTCTGAGCAAAAGTCTTTTCCACTGCGAGCACTCTACCCAAAGAGTTCATTTTTTCTTTCTGCAATCAGTGTAATCTCTGTATATAGGGTGAAGAGCTTTGAGGTCAATTGACAGAACTACAGCTGCATTGCTTAACTTCCCAGATTTAACAAATGTTACTCCTGGAGGGGTTGTTACCTGCATTCAGGTGATAGCTTCTACTTTTTCAGTGCAGCGTTTTTCTTCCTTTCAGATTTCTCAGGTCAAAGAGGACTTGTCTCAAAATCAATACTAAAATACTGTAAGAGTTACCTGTAACTCCCAGAAAATATCAGAGCAATAAAAACTGAGGAAAGGCATTGAGCTGCTTTCCATAACAACTAGGCTCTTTACACAGCAATCTTGAGTAGAGGAAGAGATTTCCAAGGGGAAATAGCGCTGAAGATACCAGTTTCCACAGGTGCAGCAATAAACCCAGTTGTCATCAAAGACCAGCACTAAATTAAGAGAGAGGAGCACAAGCAAACAGGCAGCTGGGGAGATGGAAGCCTTTTATTCAAAATCCTTGAAAGATGTAAAGTCATCCTGATAGCTGATTTATTCAACATCTAAGTCTAACAGATTAACTTGCTGTAACTCTTGGAAAACACATGACAACTGACTCCCTCTGATTCTTGAAAGAATGAAATAATACTTCTCTTTTTTTCTCTACCAAAGCAAATCAGTACCACCCCAGATATTGGAGGCAGATCATTTACTACTCACTGTTCATGGTAGCATTGATTTATTGATTCTCGGTTTTCACAAATTAAGGGTTTTCTCCTTGACACATCTTTGGAGAGGTGCTGCCTGTTAAAAAGGCTGCAAATTACATATTTTCTCTCAGATTGTATGGTGAAATCTTGAATTACCTTGTTGCTGCTGTACTGATTGTTGTTCTAGTGAGGGATGAAAGGTACACAGGCAAAGAATGCAACTCTTGGTGTTAGTGACCAGAGATGGTTAGATAAAAAGGCATTTATGTCCTTTTCCCTTTGCATTTTGTCAGGAACAGAAGGAAGTCTAGTTGGGTTAAGTTAATAGAGGATGTTACTCAAAGAGCAGCTTCATATGCCAAAGTGCATAAACATTCTCTGTGGGGGTCTGCAGTAATTCAAGAAATTAATGCTGCTACTCGGAAAATTGTTTGACACACAGAACACAAATTTAAACAGACTTTTCTTTCTCTTCACCCTGTGCTGTGTGATAACTTGCTAAACTGCATTCCAAAGTTTTCATATTACTATGACATCCTTTTTGTACATCATGGTAAGTTTGGGAGATGGAAGTTCCTAAATTTTAAGGGATGATTCAGTATTCTTAAATATTATTATAATTTATTTTTAAAAAGTTGAACATGGTAAACAGTTTTTCTAACACCTTAGATATTAACCAAAACTGTAAAGCAAGAGTAAAAAATGCACCCAAACATTGGAGTAATTTTTTTGTATTTTTAAATTTATTTCTACTGCTTCTAAAATAGGAATTTAAGTAGGCAAGACTAATGGGAAGGAACTTCAACAATTATTTTCCCCATGATAATGGTCTGTGAACTAGACTGTTGATACCAAACCATGTTTTATTTTCTGGTTCAGGGCCATACGACCCAAGTGATCCTCCCATATGAGAGCAATAATCTTCAGTTTTACTTATTACAGTTTTTACTTGTTTTGTTGTCTTTCTTAATTAAAAGTATTGAAAGTATTCAGCACTTGTGCTTTTAAAGCACAAACACTCATTCAAATGAGACAGTTTGACTAGTGATTTTTAATTATTTTAATGTTTACCGACTGAAACAGATAATACTGTAAATTCATCTGGCCTTGTAGATAGGACAAATTTCTATTATTGAGATAAATAAGGAAAGAGTTTGATCCAAAAAGAAAATGAGTGTGTACCCCATCTCTGGGGTCCAGTAGTCTGAAAGTTGCATCCAGCGTGATATAAGATGTATCTTATATTCTGGTTCAGGAAAACAGAAAAAAGAAAACAGCAGCATCAAAAGAAAAGGGAGTTGAAAGTATAAATACCCTTTGTAGCATGTAAAATTCTGTTTCCTGAAACAGAAATATGTGCATTTCAGCTGAAACAGAGCTTAAAGCAGAAGCTGAAATATAGCTTGCTGTCTCATTGAGCTGAATGTTACCATGTGATTGTGTGAACTCATAGCTTCAAATAGAGAATTAAGGAAGAAATATATGGAAAACAAGCAAATACAACTTTCTCTGTTCCTTTAAAATATGTTTGTTTGGAGTTTTTTTTGTAGTGTAATGTTCCTGAATACACAGAATATCCAGGAATAAATTTTAGTTATTGTTACCAAAGGGAAGAACATGAGCATGGGAGGAAAGTATACAGAACAAAGAAAGTATATCTTTAAAATAAAAAAAAAAAGAACAATGATTAAAAGTCTGAAGCAATTGAACTGGAAGGGAATGAAAACTACATAAGCCCTTTGAAGGCTTTCTGTATACATCAAACATGCAAAAGACACACTTAGACAATATTAATAGAGTAGGAGAAACTTAATCTTTTTATCTCTCTTCCCAACAATATACCTCCCAAATAATTTTTCTCCAGTTTGGGGCTGATATCCATGCATGTCTGTTATTACCTGATACCATTCCCCAAGTAGTTAATCTATGTTTTCTTAGCCACCACTTCAGATTCAACTCGTGTGGGTGGTGTATATACTTCCCATAAGCCAGTATCTACATCGCAGTTAAATTAAAAAATGGTATGTGTGTGTATGACAAAGATAACAATGTTTTTTTCTCTAATTTTAGCTTTATATCCTTATTCTAACAGTGGATAAAGGCAGGTGGACTTTCTTTGAAGTATAATTTTTGCAATTTATGTTCACCTATCAATTTACTCTCTGATGACAAATTGGTCTTTGGTTACTTACTGATTAATCCTTTGGAGAGAGCTACATCAGCCAATTCCTTCAGGCCCCTGAGGTGCATCTCATGGAATTCCATGCACTTAGGTGTGGTGGTGTGTTTTATTAAGCTAGGTTAATTGAACACTGTTAAATATGGAGTTGGTATGTTCCTCGTTCCCCCCATGTTTTCTCCCTCAGAATGGTTTGTCCCAAGTTGTTTTTCCCCGGTTTTCCCGCCACTCAGCCCAGCAGTTATGTGTCCGTCACATTGTCCTCTCCCCTGTGTTACCTTATAAAGCTGCATGCTCCCCTGTCAGTCAAGTTATCGCGCCTAATTCCTTCTGGATTGTTCCCTGTCACTTTTCCCAGTTATGAACACTCATTCGTTGTTAAGATTCCATCCCTCCCCATGCTTGTCCCCACTGGTTGTAAGATCCCACCTTTCCCCGCCTTCCTCGATACCTATAAACTGTATCCCGACCCGCCCGCGCGCGGCTCCTGTCCCTGTCCCCCTTCGGAGAAGCTCCCCGCTTCCCTTGGGAATAAAGCTCTTTCCGGAACGACAAACAGGAGTCCCTCCTTACTTCTTTGTTCGAGTCTCGTGGCTTGTTGCGATACTGTGGCAGCGGAACCCTAGCCCTGAGAATTAGCCTGAGCAGAGGGGCATCGCCGAAGCTCTGCCAGGTCCACTCTGGTGGTTCTTTCGGGAGTTGTGAGTGGAGCTAGCCGCTGGGGAAGAGCTCACAATCCCCCCGGACGCAAAAGACCACAGCTCTTAGGTATATTCAGGTTCCTCAAACCTGACGTTCTCCTAGGATGGGAAGGACTTCAGTCCCCCAGTACCTGGCATGAGCTTCAGAGAGGTGGGAAGTGAGATTAACAGTAAAAACTGAGGCAAATAAAAATGTTGAATATCTCAGTCTTCTCTCTGTCGATTGTTGCCAGTTCTCCTGTCTTATTTATTGCAGCGATATGTTTTCTTTAACCTTACTTTTGTGGCAAACATACCTATAAATCCCTTTTTATTCTTTGCAGCTCTTGCCAAATTAAGCTCCAAATGGGCCTTAGCTTTCCTAATTCCACTACTACATATCCAGATGACATCCCATATTCTCCCCAGGATATATGTCCCTTATTTCTCACCTGTTATTTCCTTCTAACACTTCCGTTTACCCAGGAGATACTTACTATGACATGCTGGTCTTCTGCCTTCTTTACCTGATTTCTTACATGGGGAAATCAAGAACTGTGCTCTAAAAAAAAATGTCCTTAAAGAGCTTTGTTCAGATCCCTTTCCCCTGAAGGCAGTTTCCTAGGGGATCCCATGGACCCAAATACTGAAATCTAATCTAAACTGCTAATCAACTGAAAGTTTCCTCTCCTAAAATTCAGGGTCCTGACTACTCCATTGCTGTCCTATATCACTCAAGATTGTTAATTCCATCAGAGTATAAGCACTGCAGCTCAGGTTAATGCTTTCTCTAATTAGTTAGTCGGTGTCACATTTGATTGGTTACAAATGGAGAGCTGTAGGAATAAAGTAGGGAATGAATTATGGTGATGATTGGCAGGCTCCAATGAATTTAGGGGAGAGGAGGAGAGACATAGGTGAAAATTTGAGGAGATCATCTTGGGGTGGCATATGAGAGTAGAGAACTAGGAGCACAAGAAGAACTTCAGAGATAAACTTGTGACAGCTTTTTCAAGTTGAATCTGGTGAAAGAGGTCTGGTAGCTGTCTGTGGAACAAAGAACATATTAAACTTTCAGAGTATGAAAGAAAAAAATATGTTTGTAGGGGAAAGAAGAGACAGAAACATGAGTGTTTGAAGCCTTTGTAGTGACTGGAAGTGTATGTCCTTGGAGTTTTGTAGTGTGTGTTGGTGCCCTAAATTTCAAGCTGTGCATCTATTGAAAGCAAGCTTTTATTTCACTACTTCAGATGATCCAATAGCCTCTAGCTTACAAGGAATAAATTTGTCACTGAGCACTGTGGTTTCTCAGGCTGTTAGTTGATTTGCTTGAATGCACTAAACAACATACATTCTTACTGTAGAATGGCCCATTGTTGCATGTATTGTATGGCTAACAGGCTGACCTAAACTTCACTGAATGTCTTGCCATTTCTCATCAAGAATCTGTCAAAGAGGCAGTTGAATGATGGGCACGCTGTAGCTGAGAGTTCAGTTTAGGATTCCTGTTGCTTTGACTGAACCACTGAAGAAAAAGCAGTTCTGGTGCTTCTTAAATATTGCAATTTTGTCTGCAAAACCACCTTTATCTGTGGCAAAGTGCTCTGATTGATATTTTCTGAAATGTTATTTTATGCAGAAGACTAAAAAGACCAGTTTCTTGTATTTTTCTGCTGTAAAGAAGGAGATCTAAAGGAAAAAAAAAAAGGGCTTCTTCTGAAATTTGTTCTACTCTGGAATATTCATCTACATTACTGCTTATCACAGAATATGCTGAGTTGGAAGGGACCAAAAAGGATCATCATGTCCAACTCCTGCCCCTGCACAGGACCATCCCCAAGAGTCACACCAAGTGCTTTTGTTAAGCTTTGGCATTTTTCCAGAGCTTCTAGCTGTGCTAGGTTGGAATAAACCCACCATTATGATTTTCTAATTGATAGACAACCACTTTAGAACTCTTAAGATTCAGGAGAGACTGCCTCTGCAGCTGGCATGCTGAAAAAATTGTTTTGGCCCAGAGAAGCTCCTGCCAATATGTACAAATAATTGATAAAAGAGAGCAAGAAAAAAAGAGGCAGACTCTTCTCCAGGGTATCCAGCGACAGGAAAATGTCACTAATGGGCAGAATATAAACTACATGAAATTCCACATGAAGATAAAAAAATACTCATTTTTTTAATAATATGAGGATGGTCAGGTGCTGGAATAGATTTCCCAGAGAGGTCTCCATCTTTGAGATACTCAAAACCAGGCTGGACACAGACCTGAGAAAACTCTACTTGTACCTATTTTGAGCAGGGGAGTCTAGATGAACCTCAGAAACTTTTTTCCAAAATCAGCAATTCAGGTATTCTTAAGACTCTTCCCTGTTATTTAAGTCCTTAAAATCTTTAATGTAGGATATAAGGCAGGTGACACCTATATATTTCACTGGAATGTGAGAAGTAGAAAGGGAGTTTTCAAGCAGATAGGATCCAAATTTAATACTTAACATATGGAGACAGAGGAACTTACTACATTAACACTACTTTTCTGGATACAATTCATGACTATAGCTTGCAATTTTTAATTCTGACTTTAATGTTAATACAGGTGGTAAAATATAAAACCATTAATACAATTTGTGTATTTTCATTGCCCTCTCCTTTTGGTTGTTTTTCTATAGAAAGCTTTTCAATGTATGGAGAGATGTATGGAAAGTAAAGAGATAATACTATGGAAGCTGGTTTATATGTGTTGGAGGAATTCTACACATGTCACAAACTAAGCAGTTAATGGGGCTTATATTATTAAAATGAATAGTTTGCATTAAAGAGTCATGATTTGGTTTTCTAGTATCAATGGATGTGTTTGGATTTGGTTATTGGAAAGAAAAATATTGATGTTGGCAAGTTGGTAAAACATTAGAAAGAAATGCAGCTTTGACTATCTTTATATGGACTCTTAAAAGCATATATCAGCCTTTTTTGTCCCCTGAGGATTCTAGAAATCATCTTGATTTTTCTGATGAAGTGAAAAACATTAGTCATTTCAAAAAAGTGTTTGGATTTTTGCCTTTTGATCAGTTAATTTCCAAGAATAACAGCTATAATAGCTTAATCTATAATTTGCTTTTAATAGTCCTGACACCTCCTTACCTTTTTGTAAATAACAGTTCTCATTAACACAAAATTTTGTCTTGATTCTTAAAACTGGGCCTCAGGATAGATGCTTCTATGTAATTTTTTTTTCACATTTAATGAGGATTCTAGTAACTTTTTTTAATAATCCGGAAAGGAGTACAAAAAGCTCTGTTATTAATTGTCTCCTTTGCATTAATATTGACTGTTGCATCTCAGCTGGTAGCTGGCATGAAGCCAGGGTAGGACTGCCTAGTTGTGCAATGTAGAAAACTGCTGTGTTTCAGTGACCTTCTGTTCCCTCTAGTCATACAGAATAGTTTTGATAACTCAAAGGCAGTTATGAAACTCATTAGGGGGAAAAAAAGGGAATGAAACGTATTTAATGTTTGCTCCTCTGCACCTCAGTTATGTCCATTAAGTCGGACCAGGTCAGAACTGAACCATGTTCTCCTAATACAAAGTGAAAGGCCCTCCACTTAATGAGCTTTTTAAGCTAAAAATGGAGCATAGCCAAGTGCTACACACCAATTTGTAGTAGTGCATCTGTAGTAATTTATTCACAACTTCATAAAAGAAGTCAAGAGAAAAAAGAGCAGCTGTAAAACAATTAACATCTGTTGGGTCAGAGTGTTCTCCTATGTTCAGTATGAGACATTTGAGATGCTTAATTTGTAAGAGTCAATACACTGACTACTTAAGAGAAAAGTCAGGAAAGCCTGATTGGGCATGCAGTGTTATTCAGTGGATGTTGCTTCTAGATAATCAATGCATTCTGCCATGTATAGCAAAAGCAGGTATGTTTGTTGCGCATAAGCAGAGAATAAAAAAATATTTATTTTTAACCATATTTCCAAAAGTATGTTTTAAGTATCATAAATGACGAGTCCTGAAATGTGATTTTTGCCAGTTATTTTAAGAATGTCTGAATGCTTTTTGATAGTAATGACTATCAGTTTTTAACATGAGACAAATACCTAATTTTTGAATCCTTAATGCTAAAATACTCAGGCCTTTAAAATTTTAAATAAAATTCCTTTGTAATATCCATTTCATTTCATGTGACATGGAATTGTATCCCACCACTAAATAACATAGAACACAAAAAATCTGAAAGACTGGGTTTTTTAAGGGGTGAAATTTGCCTTTCATGTGGCAAGCAATACCTGTGCCTTACAGAACAGAACTACATAATAGATTCTCCATTAAATTACCTGTTTGTTATTTAAGAACAATTTCTCTTATCAAATTATAACTATGAAGATATATTTGAATGGTTTAATACCTGAAATCAATATTGATCAAAGTAGACAAGAGCTGGAATAGTTCATCTTTCATATTGTCTCTTGTCCTGCCAAATAGCTGCAAAAATAAATACAGTGAAAGTAACAGGAATGTATGACTTTTAAAGTACACAGAGTCCTCTTTTATTGCAGCTAGTGAAGAAATTTGGCTCTGCAAGCTTTGAAAACATTACAAAATTTACAGAACCATATCATAGGTATATCGCGAATAAAAAAGATAAATATCTAGTTCAGGGAGAAAAGTTCCTTACAATAAGATGTAATTTAGATTTTGGTTGAAGTTTTCTCTAGTGTTATCACTAACAGATCTTCACAAAAGCATTCAAAAAAGAGAAAGAACACAATGAAATTAGGATCCTTCATGATTCCTACTTTCTTAAGTGTACTGGATATGTTACCTGATGCATTTCACCCCAAACATTGGAGTACTTACTAGTTTCATACATAAGAAAAGATGTCTTTCTAATTCTTAACATTTAGAAAATGTACTTTTCATGTTTGATAATTTGTGTTCTTGTTTCATCTTAAAAATGGTCTAAACATGATTTTTTCGGCATTTCCTAAACCAAATGGTTCTCCAAGTGATACTGTGACTTAGAATAAGTCCTTTTGCTTTTGCTCAGATAAATTCTGGGACAATAGCCTGAATATAACTTTTATTCATAATGCATTCTGATACAGTTGTTAGGAAAAGAAAAGCTAGTCACAGAAATGTATTATTGATTTTGTTTTTAATTTTCCTTTTTTGTTATTTTTTAATAGAAAGGTTTGGAAGTGATTGGGCCGAGCTGTTAATTTTTATTCTGCTAAGTCAATGCTCTTTTACTTTTTTTTTTCACCCCTGCAGATGCACATGTACAGCAGGGTGGACAGGGCCAGACTGCAGTGAAGATATAAATGAATGTGAATCTGAACCATGCTTAAATGGAGCCACTTGTTTTGAATCTGTGAAGCCAGGGCAGTTTGTATGCATTTGTCCTCCATTTTATACTGGTGACTTCTGCCACCAGCGCTTCAGTCCCTGTGAGCTGCCTTACAATCCATGTATAAACAATTCAACCTGCTTGGCACAAGTAGATGGAAATCCAATGTGCATTTGCAAAACAGGTGAGAACTGGAATAGTTAATTTCTTCCATTTTCTGTAGTGCTCTGGAAAATTGCAAATATATGTTGAATTTTTCATTATCTTTAATGTAAGTAGAAAAGAATATGTTTCAAAGAACATAAAAACATCATGAATTGCAGCAGGTCTATCAGTTGTGTTAAAAGACTGGAAAGATAACTGTCAGTTTACTTATTATTAATTTCTTATTTTACAATACTTATTAAATCTATGGTGGCATAGATTCAACACTCAGAATCAGTATTTCTAGTCTATTGTTACAATGACATAGAGATAGACATGCACCTGGCCAGCAAAGACAAGCTAAATTGACAAAACAGACAGGAAGATTTAGAAAAAATGTATGCAAATTGGTGAAAGTACAAAAATTGGAGCAAATTGGAAATGGTTTCTTTTCCTGCTGAGCTGTCAGGAAGGCCTTGCACACCAGGGAAGTAATCTTCCCTTGCTTAATGGATATAGTGGGTTTCTCCATGTATGCACAAAAAACCAAATCACAGCAGGTGCTGACAGCTTCCCTGGGCCATGGCTTAAAAGACACAATCTCACCCTAAATGTACAAGAACTGCCAAGGTTCAACGGAGCAACAGTTTAACTGTGCAGAACATTGCTATACACTTCCATGTAGGAATTGAAGCATACATTAACTAATTAACAACTGTACTGAAAAGTTAGAAAATTTAAGTAGCGGGGGAGTACAATTACTGAAGCTGGAATTGGAGCAGGGTTTTGAAGTCTTCACTGTTATGCCTATAAAGATAGGGGCCTCTTAGGGACAAAGGATAGCAGATAGCTGCAGTGTTACACGACAATACTATTATTTGTCATTGTCTAAGCTACAAAGATACGGATATAATATCTAGGAATGAGGAGCATATAGTACCTTGGGTTTTTTACTGTTAAGGTAAAGGTGCTGAGGTAAAAAACTCAAACATCACTGGGGAGGGTATGCAAGTTGCTTAGCGAAGCATCTTTAAGAAGAGCTGTTTTTCAAAAACATAGGTAGATTACTCCAAGACACTTGACTTAGTAGTAAATGGCATGTGGATTAAACTTGCCAGTAGCTAACAGTCCAGTCATTAGAAAGGTTGAGTCTGGTATAACAGGAATCACAAAATGTAGCAGTGCTTACCAAATTTTAACAACTATCTGTAGAACACCATATCTGAGATGGGAAAAACAGGATCATAAATTATACCACTACCAGTGGTACATATTTAGAAGAAAAACAGAATATACATTGGCTAGGTCAGAGAAGATAAAAGCTGATAGAATATGAATTGGGCAGAATCAAAGTTGGTGTAAGATATTAGTTTAGGATAGAATTACCACAGCAAATTGGTAGGAAGGTGATGAAGTCATGATTAGCTGTAGTATAAAACAAAGCTGCATCTTTGTTCCCATATGTATATTGGGAAAATATAGTTGTCTGATTTTGCTATAAGGAGTTCTAAAATTCCTATAAATACTAATAATGTAAAACTTCCTCTTGAGCTGTTTGCCCTAGATACAGAGGTTCTCTTCCTTCAAGGAGATAGATTATAATATATGTGTAACAAAACTCGGCTCTCATATCATAGATCATGGAAGTGTTAGACCATGACTTTAAGTTAAATTGTCCACATAAGCAGGTTAAACAGTTAAAAAAAATATGATCTCTACAATTGCACAATGGTATATTCAAGGCTGCAAAAATGTTGTAGGGAGGGCCATAATTGCAAAAGCTTAGGAATCACTATTGTAGAACAAGTTTCCCAAGAGGTATACAGAAAACCCCTCTCACATGCTTTGCCAGTAATTGATAAGCAAGGGTTTGATCAAGACAGTTGGGAGGACATATAGATTTAAGCTGTTAATCATATATCCAGCACTGAATCTCCTTAAATAATAACCACTAAATGCAAAGAAAACAGGAGGAATGGAAAACTTAGGGCAAATAGCAGAATTTTTATTGCCTAATTTATCAACATGTCTTTCCAGTATTAGAGAATTCCATTCTTAGAATTAATCTTAATAATAGAACTGAAAATTTAGTGTAACAGAAAAGCAAGGCAGGACATGTAAGCAAAACTATAGAATTTAAATAATGTTGAAATATTCATATCTGAGCCTTGGCCACTATTCGTGAATTCCCCAAAAGGTCCACATGAGAAAGATCTAAAGAGCAATTCATCTGCATATATAAGTAAAATAGAGGGTAAATAAACAAGAGTATAGGCATTAGACCATGCTCTTCTACATAATGGCAAGAACAAAACTTAGTTTTTTAGAGGCAACCCAAAAGAAAGATAGGACAGTTTGGTAAAAATAGTGATGCTTTCTGAGAACAATTGTGTTCCAAGACAAAAAAAAATGCAGAAAAAATGTATTCAAAATCAAGGAAAACTATGAGAGGGCATACAGCTACTGAGTGCAAGATCAGCTCTCTGGCTGGGACTGACGAACAACAAGTTTAATTAATGATGAGATGGGAGATAAAAGGTAACAGTTTTCAAAAGATGTGAAACCTGTGTAATTATAAGCGCATAAATATTGCAGAAAATAACAAGATAAAAAATTAATTTGTAACCATAAACTACGGGCCAGAAAGTGTCTAGTGTTTTCTAATAAGACCTTTTTTAACTGTGATGTATTCTTTTATGAGAATTATTAGTAGATATTGGTATAGTAGCAAGGCAAGCTAGTAGGAAAGGCAGATAGAGCTGTTGCTGACATAAAGAGAGGAAAGGCAGGGCAAGATCGCTGAATTAAAATGGTTCCTAGAATTCCTGCTTCATAGAAGGTAGAAATTAATCTGTCTTTAAAATTAGATGTAGAACTTCCTTCATTAGTCCAAGTAATACGGACGGGATAACCTCAGGATGTTCATGCAGCCTCCTTATTACAATGGAAACAATTTTCCATATATATGTTAGGTTTTGATTGAAAAATTATCAGGAAATGCTACATATTATACATTAAGTATTGCATACATATAGAGAGAGTTCATATCAAAGCTTTACCTACTCTTTTCAGAAATATGGATTATTTGGCCAGCATTTGTGTTAACTCAGTAACATCTTAATGAGTTATGGTGGAAGGGAAATTGGATCAATATAATAATGTATGTATTGTTGAAAGAAATAAACTGCAAATGTCTGGATTGTGGATGTGGATGTCCACAGTATTACATTAAGGAGGTATTATTTTCTGATGTACTTCATTTCACGCAAAAGCAGACATACAAAGTCAAATGGCTAATGCTATAGAAATATCTATGTCACTCTGCTGACAATTTAGGCAGCTTAGGAAAAATCTTTCAGGTGGTAGGTAGGCTGAATTCTTGACCAGTTGCCTCTTTCTGCTTCATTACTACTTTAAAGATTTTTAAAATTTTTTTTTTCTTATTTCATAGCTTTGGGAAGCACACAGTTTTAGAGAGGAGTAAAAAGAAGGAGCAGCAACATATGTCGTTATGGCACACAAGTACACAAAAGCTTTGTCATCTTATTTGTGCTCATTGCAGCTTTAAAGATACAAAGCTAGAAACTGAGAAGGTTGAAAAACTGGTTTATGCATGGGGCTTAAGGTTAAAGCCATCAGTTTTAGCGTGTAGTGAAATTATGTGTATTGTTCCAGGGAAATCTGTGAAAAAGATTCATCTCTAAAGAGAAACAATAGCAACAGTTTTTACTGGAATTATTTTTACTTCGTCCTTTCTAAAAGCAATACATTCTTGATGCTTCAAGGTAATTTCTGAAGTCCTTGTTTTAAACAGATTTTCCCTGGACTTTTTCACCTCTTTTATCAGTCTCTTGTCAATAGCTTTCCCTATCTACCCTGACATCTACTCTTTCTCTAGATGCTAGTGATAATTTTTATTTGGTGTATAGCATCTTATAGCTAGAAATTTGAACCGAGGCAAAGTATTTTTCAGCTGATGCCTCAAACAAGGCTAAGTGAAAATTATCATAATGTACAAAATTTATAATACCAAGCAGAAATAATAAACAGATGATGAAAAACAAGTTGTTTAAATTGGAGTTTGCCATTGTCAGATTTCTGAGCCCTTCAGTGCCAGTTTCGTTTTCAGACACACGCATACATAATTTACAGAGGGAAATAGCGTTTTTACAGTGCCTAATATTTTACACACCTTTGATTTTGATTCATGTACCTACTTATGTTATGCTGAACAACCTAAGTACCTGAGCTAATGATTATGGGACTGCTATGATATCTCTGCTGTTTGCAAACATTGGTTCATAAATAGTTCATGGTAAGGAGACAAACATATATGATACTTTTCTGATTAGCAAAACAGTAGAGAGCTTATGGCAAAAGAATCCCGTTAGAATCCTGTTACCTGCAGAGGTCAATTCCATAATATTTCTGTGCAATGGAATAAGGAGATGAAAATGACCATAACTGTGACAGCAGATATTTATCTTCTATATTCTGCATATTCCATCACTTTGAAGCTCCCAGAAGGCCCATAGACAGAGTTGAGAAATGCAGGATTTACTATATTTCAGAGAAACAGAAGTAAAAACAGCATCCATCTCAATTAACAGCTTTCCAGATGTTTCTAGACTACATATCATTAAAGTTACTTTCATACCACCTGAACAATTAAAAATAGAGAGAAATAAGACTATTTTCTAACACAAAAAACTGTAATAACTTTCAGTTGTTTTTAATCTCTGTTAATTTCTGAAAGTCTTGAATATGTTACGTTACTACAAAATTAACCTTACTGAGATACTTCCTCAAATATGTCTATACGTATTCAATACATTCACAAATAAATGTTTTAAACTAATTGCAATAGCATTATAAAGCTAAAATATATCTATATATCTGTGAGTTATTTATAATGTTATATTGGTTTACCTTCAGTATGTCCTTTTCAGTAAAGTTCCATTTTCCCTGCCCATTGACAGCCTTCCACTCAGTAACCAAATTTAGTTTTAGAAATTTCAAACATTACAAATAAAAGAGAAATTACAGATGAGGAAGTTGGCTACAAATAGTCCTGTGAGTCCTAGTGTCTTACATTCACTATGCCCTCCAATCTCTAATTAAACCAGAGTTAGAGAAGCGTGTTGTCTGTCATCTTTCCTGCTCTTACT
This sequence comes from Ploceus nigricollis, assembly GCA_013399945.1. Classification (NCBI taxonomy): domain Eukaryota; kingdom Metazoa; phylum Chordata; class Aves; order Passeriformes; family Ploceidae; genus Ploceus; species Ploceus nigricollis. The sequence continues at coordinate 832,629 of VXBC01001345.1, read as the reverse complement.
CAGTGGCACTGAATGGCATGTATCAAACACCTACTGAATATTTTGTGTGTCAGTGACTTCTGCCTACTCAAACAATCAGGCCTAGTACTTAACTTGGTCTATGGTGTACTACTTTACAGTTCTTTTATCTTTCTTTTTTCCTTAATCAAAGTACAGGCAGACATAGAGGAAGGTTCAGCAGCATTAAGATGCAAATTACACATGCCACAGATAAGAAAAGTATTTGGATTGTTCGCTCTGGTTCAGGCTCATTTGCACATAATAAACTAAAGATTCAGAATACAATTTTTTCTGTGCTGAGGGATATATTTCAAAACAGTACACTGAGACAGAATTTTTCTTGCTATTATGACAATTCTTTTACAGTTTTTTGGGAGGATTGGTGGGGGTTTTTTGCTGGTTTGTTTTGGACTTTTTTGATTTGGTTTTGGTTTTGTTGTTGGGTTTTAATTTTGTGAAACATACAAATAGAAAATAAATGAGGGTATCCTTTCATGCTCATTAAATTTCTGACAAAAAAAAAAAACCATCATAACAGCATAAATTACTATAATTGAAAGGCTAGTTTGAGAAATGTTCCAGGCTTTATTTTCCCAGATTTACAGTAACATTGCTGTGAAACCTTCAGCAAATATTAAGAGCTCATTTCAGTCAGGCCCAAAAGTTATTGAACAGAAATAATCCTGATAAGAAGAAAATACCACCTGCTTTGATGTGAGCTCATGTTTAGATCATATATTGGAGTACCAGCAGAGATTTCTTTCTACAGCTTTCTCTGGAACTCTGACCAAGACATTTATTTCTTCCAGTCAAGATTTTCTCTAGATAAAAATAAGCCGTACTATTCTAACAGTGGTCTTTCATGATTTCCTCACCTTCATTAAGTACTTTGAAAACCACAAATACAAAACATAACTAAAAAATATTATTCTTATTCGGGTATCTAAAAAAGTGCAGTTAACAATTTTTGCTTATTGTTTTAATAAAGAATCCAGTAGAACCTTTGCCATGTTTATGGCAATATATACTGAATTTCTAAAGCCAGATTTAAAGTTGTTTCAATTTAATTTTTTTATCTCAGTGATGTTCAAAATCACTTTGGTGAACTCTGTTAATGGTCTTCAGGCAACCTGCAATCAGCACTCGCATAGTAATCATACAATGCAAATAGTTTGCTCATTGCAATGGTTTCATTTCTCCATCAATTGAAAACAAATATATTGAATTTGTGCAAAATTCAACAGAGTAGCTATAGTTTCTCCACGGTATGTATAGAATTTCACCACAAGTATGCATTTAGGAGAACACCTATTTATGCAAATGTTATAAGATGTAGTATGCTGTCTAAGAGCAAAAATAGGGTTCATGTATCACTGAAAAGTGTCTTATTTCATTTTAGTACGTATTCTGGAACACTTACACAGGCAAATGTAATGTATTATGCAAGTGATGTACTGTGCAGATAAAACCTTAATCACATTTTTTATTCATTTAAATATAAAACCAGTTGGGTTTTTTATCTCAGCTTCTGACTGCTTTGAATAAATGTGGTCCTCTAACTTCCACTACTCTCTAATATATTAATTACTGAATTAGCTTTTAGTTTCTAATTTTGTCTCACACTCTCCAAGAAAGCTTTTCAGCCCTTTAAAATGGGTTGCATTTCCCCAGTATATTTATCCAGATGTTCTATCCAAATCTGTTCTCTTTGGTTCATTAAAGTATATTGAGACTTCATATACTGTCTGAAAATTAACTTGCTGAAGCTAAGGAACAAAAATAGTTGGAGAAAGTTCTTTGAAGGTTACTTCTCCTTGTAGTCCTGATCTTAGGGTCAGTGAGCAGTAAGGGCTGGCTCCTTCAGAAGCAATGGTCTTGTTTCAATTTGACAGTATGTGAATGAGGCAGGCAGGGCAGCACTGGTGGCTGTGTCCAGGAACAGCAGAGGGGGCCAGTCAAGGCTACAGGGAATGGGGCAGATCCAAGGTCAGGCCAGGGAGCCTGTCTCTAGGCCGAAGTCAGCATACACAGCTAGGCATTGGCCATGGCTGCAACACAGCTCAGCCAGATACCAAGGGCAAAGAGCTGCAGCTCAAATGCTCCAAAGAGAAGAGGTAGCCATTGCTGATGCTTCTCTCAGGCTTTTCTTAAATGGCTTTGAGAGCAGCTGAGGTTTCCCAGGCCAGCCACTTTCATTGTCTGAGTTAGTCTTGGGCTCAGATACCAAACATCCTGTGACCCTTTTATTCACATGAAGTAGTAGAGTTCATTCATTCACTGTTAATGAAATCTGTGTTTCAGGATTTGAGGGTACTTACTGCGAAGTTAACAGTGATGAGTGCATCTCCCATCCATGCCAGAATGGAGGTCTCTGTGTGGATGGGGTCAACCACTACAGGTCAGGAAAATTACTTGAATGACAAATATGATACATGGATTTTTATAATCTAGCTTGTCCTTTTGTACTTTGACTGTTTGCTGACCTTCAGTGAGGGGAGGGAGGGTTTGTAATGTGTTTGAAAGTTACATTATAGTCTAAATCTTTTTGTGTGCAAAAAGTAATACATATACACCATAAGTATGACCCCAAGGATTTATTGTAGGGCTAATTAAAATCATAAGGATCTAATTTTAAAAAGCAGGGTTGTTGTTAGTCCAGTTACAATAGTACAAACAATCTGAGTTTAAAACAATAGAAAAATCTTATTAATAATATAGTTATAGCTGTTGTATAAGAAATCTTGCAATTATGTCTCTTTGATTATCATTACCCTCACAATGTTTGTGTGCATCCTGTGATAAGTGATTTTGTTCAAGAACTGTCAGTCTTACTGCAGGTCACTGGCATCTGGAAGTCTTTGTCAGGAGAACTATGATATTCGCAGTGGGTTTTTTCTCATCTTCAGTCTCAGGCCTTCTTGGAGCTTCTCACTCACCAGCACCCCCAAGTCCTTCTCAGCAGGCCTACTCTCAATCTGTCCATCCCCCAGCCTATGTTGATATCAAGCCTGCTTTGACCCAGGTGCAGCACCTCGCACTTGGTCTTGTTAAAGCTCATGTAATTCCCAAGGGCCCGCTTCTCAAGGTTGTCTAGGTCCCTCTGGATGTCATCCCGTCCTTCAGGAGTGGAACACAAAAGGCTATTATTTGTAACACCATGGTCATCTCGGTGTCTCACACCCTCACCATAGATGCTATTCCAGAGCTGAAGCTATAGCATAAGAGGCATCAGTCAGCTGGCTGCAGGGCAGGTATCAAAACAAGTGAAAAGTAGCTCAGGCCAAGGCAAGTTCTAAGTAAGCCCTTGCACAGTGGGGTCAGCACAAAGCCTGTGGCCTTCAGCTAATGATAACAAAAGGCTGGGCTTCAGGCACTCTGCTTATTGGTACTTGTTAAAGTACTGCCATTTGCAAACACTAGTAAAAAGCAAACATGATTTTGGTACTATTTAATTAATACCTCTCAACATCTGCCATATTTTTCCAGAATCTTTGTAATGACCTAAAAAATAATGTCGTGACATCCTTTTTGCTAGGTGCTCCTGCCAACATGGCTTTACTGGGACCCTATGTGAAGTGGAGATTAATGAATGCTTATCAAGACCGTGCAAGAACAATGGAACTTGCCTGGATCTCATAAACAGGTCATTACTACTAAGTGACAAGTTTCCCTGATTTCCTTATGTTAATTCTGGGTTTGGATAGGACCTTCACCATACAACAAGTTAAAATGGAGTAAGCAAATGCTACTGAGTCAGTTTTTTGTTTCTTATGTGACCTTAAAGAAAGATAGAAGGGAAAATGTCTTCTGAGACAAACAAGTTGTTCTTTTCCTCCTTAATTTTTTTTTTTTTTAATTTGGAAAAAGACTGAAATAGAAGAGACTTGATCTTGTTAGATTGCTACAAACCCTGTGTTTGTTCAACAGCACTTCACAAGTTATTCAGAGACTTGTGCCAGAAGATCATTAGCCCTTAAGTAATTTCTTATATCTTCAGTTAAAATTACTGTGCCAAATTGTTTCATTAATTTAACAAAAAGTAAATCACCCTCTTTGCTTCAGAAACATGGAAATGAGAAAACTTTGTTCATTATTTTAATATGGATGAGGATTAGGGACACTAGCTTGGCATCAGGAGATTCATATGGCTTTAAAGTATTGCAATAGATCCCATTGTTACTTCCATTGGCATACCTGATTTTTCCTTTTTGAAAGATTCATTTGTAACTGTGCACCTGGATACTATGGGTCTCTGTGTGAGATGGACGTAAATGAGTGCGAAACTTTGCCTTGTTTACATGGAGGAAGCTGCGTCAACAGGCTTGGAGGCTATCAGTGTCTCTGTCTACCTGGATTCACAGGTATGAGCTACACTTTACTACAGCTGAGAAGCTTATTTCACTGGTTTTACATGGTTTTAATATTATAGCAAGAATAAAAATTAATCTCCTTATTGGAGGATAAATCAGTACTAACTTAAAAAGAATTTTATCTAATTCTTTTGAAGTAGCTCAAGATTATTTCTATTAAGACTTGAATTATAATTTTTTAATCACCCATACATTCAGTTGAAATGAGTTATTATATAGTACAAAGAAAATTAATGTGTATTCTTTTTAATTCAGCCAGGAAAAAAACTATTACCTTAGATACAGAGTAAATTTTGCAAACAATAAAATGCTACCTTGTCATTTGAATTTGCACAGAACCACAGAAACACCTTGACTTTTTGACGCGTTTGATCAACACCATTGCCTTTAGTGCTAATCTTTACATTTTTACAGAGTCATGACAAAATATTCAATGAGTAGAGATGCAGTAAAATTTCCCTAAAATGATGTTGACTTTTATTTAAATGCTCAATGTGCTGCTGAGCTAGTTCATACGAAATGTTTTGATAGATCCATCTTAAGCAACATGGGATCATACAACTGCAGAAACACATGGGATCATATGACTGCAGAAATATTTACAGTTGTTTCCTCAAGTTGAATAATTTCTGCATTTTTCTGCATAAAATGGTTTTTCCTATCTATTCCGGCCCGTGATGAACACCATATAAAGAACAAGATTAAAAAGGATGCAATTTGCATCCACTGAACTGAGAGGAATGCAATTCTCCACAGAGCAAAGAACAAGTACAGTTTTGGGAATTTCTATGTAGCTGTATATCCTTCTTCCATTCACTACAAATCTTAGTCCACATATCACTTGTGCACTGTTCTTCAAAAGTATCCTTGATATTTCAGCAAAAAATGAAAAAATTGATATTATTTTCCTGCCAAAATCTTTTAAAGCATCCCCCTGCAATATTTTCTTCAGATGGCCTGTGTTCTAAGTAGCACTTCTTGGGTGTCACAGAAAATTCTCTTCATTAGGCAGTGGTGCTGCAGATGTAATTTCTAACTAGTAAATGTTAAAACAGTTGTATTAAACTTTATGTACATGTTTTTGTAAGAATTTCCTGTTATATTTATAAAAGACAAGACACCTGCACATGAGCTCTTAGTAGATTCTAATTTGAAAAGGAACAAGCAATCTGCAGGTGTGCTTTTGTCTTGATTTTTCATTATGGACAAAGCAGTTTGACTTCAGTGCTTTTACCTAACATATTTAACCAACAAGGATAAGATGTTGGGTTTTGTTTTGGGGATTTTTGTGATTCTTTTTTTCCAATTAACTGCAATTTAGGAAGAACTTTTCTTTCAAAGATCAGGCTCCTTTAAAGACAGATGACAGCATGGATTGTTCCCAATGATCAGTTGAATTTAAAAAAATGTTTTAATATACTGAGAACTTTAATCATGAACTATTAAAATATTATATGTTTATAAATGAATGAAAACTGGAAACAAATTAAAATACATTGAATTGTTTAGACCAAATTATGTTAATATATTTTATTTTGTTTATTAAATTTTATTTTAAAATTACTAACTTTTATTAGATATTCTGAATGTTTTTTCTGGTCATCATGTAATTTACTGTCTTAGAGAAGGCAGTCTTTAGACACTGATATCTGCTCTGTTGCCTCTAAAATTTTGGCATATAATGTATCTCTTATTTCAAATTCTTAAGTTATTTAAGTTTAAAATAGAATTTTAAGTTCTCCTTGAATTTGTGTTAGTTTGTATTTATTTTACATTGTTTATAATTTTATACTTTAGAAATAATTTGTTTACTCTTAAAATATAATTTGTTATCCACACTGCTAACATAAAATCTAATGCTTTGCACATCACATAGACTCTTAAAAATGATCAACATTCAGAGTAATAACGCACAGGCATATTCTGTCATGACTTCACTGGCAGCAACAATGATTTTCCTAAGCTCTAAATATCACTAATGCACCCTGGTTAAAATCCTTACACCAGATACCCTGGAGAATACAACTTTGGTGATCTGGGAATGTAAGAAACTTGTTTTTTCCTAGAGCAAAATAAGAAGTAAAGTGATGTCATAAAGCAGTTCTGAAAGTCCTAAGTAAAATAGCTCTTTACTCAAGATCATAGCTGTTATTGCTTGTTGCTTGTATGTTGGTGGTACCGGAGTCTTAGATATAAAAAAATAAAATGGAAGATGCCTTATGAGACACTGAATCTAAAACCTGTTTTGTCTAAACAGCCATTTATTATCTGGAGTAATAAATATTAGTGCTTGTAACAATAACTGTTGCTTCAAATCTAAAGAAACTAACAACTAAACTTTTTGTAATGTACCAACGAGACTTAATGTGCATAGAGGATAGATATTTTGAGTAAGAAAACACTGTGCTTCCATAGTCTTCTTTACACTAAGATAGCCTTTAAAATATGTCTTACTCAGGGACTGCTTTTCTCTACATGATTCCAGAATCCTTTGATTTTGTAAATGTTACTATAAATATAGGAAATTTGTTGATAATCTAAGGACATCAAAGGGTATGTAACAATTATTTTGGCTTGATAAGTTACCAAGGTTCTTTGTGAGGGAGTCTGAAGATACACTGTAAACAAGTGGAACTTTCATGACTGTTTGTGGAATTATAAATGAAATGGAATTTAACCAGCAAATTAAAACTGGAAGCAAAATATATTCTAGGAGTACAGATATATCTTCATTGATGCAAAGCTGTCTGACGTATTCTGAATGTGCACTCCTACAAAATTATGTAAAGAATAAAATTAGAAAAAAAATATATCTCAATATTTCACTGAATTTGATATTAAAAAAATAACAAAAACACTGATACTAATTTCACTTCAAATGCTCAGTATAACATTTTAAAAGGCATGTGTATTATAAACACAATGTGTTGCAATATCTTGCCCTGAAGGTCACTTTCATGACTCAGGCGTTAATCACTTCTTCTAAATCTTGCCATCTGAATAATCTTATGTCAAAATATAACCTGGATGATTCAGACACGCTTCAAATGAAATAATTTTCATGTTAACGAAAAATTTCTTTTATATTCAAGTATAAACCATAAGTGTTTGGGTCACCAACTCTGCTGTAAAATGGATTTAATAAGAATACAAATTTTTTGACTCTAGAACTCTGTTAATTTTTAATTGCTTAATTTGAAAGGATTCTAGGATTACCAAATTGTGACTGTCTTCATTGAAAGACTTGATCATTCCTTAGACTTTACTTTCTGGTTTTCTTTATTTGAGGTTAACAAAACAATTTTAAGATCTCTTTGAGAAACTAAAGTGTTTGAGTTTTTTTAGATGTGTTAGGTTGACCTTGTCCTGCTGCCAGCTGATCATCCAGCTGTTCTTTCAGTCTCTTTCATCAACAGAATAAGAAAAGAAAGATGAAAAAACTCATGGATAAACGACACAGAAAGTAACATTGAGTGCACCCTCAGTAAGTTTGCCAATGACACCAAGCAGTGTGGTTCAGTTGATTTACTGGAGGGAAGGGATGCCATCCAGAGGGCCCTTGCCACACTGGAGAGATGGACCTGTGGGAACCTCATGAAGCTCAACAAGGCCAAGTGCAAGGTCTTGCATGTGGGTCTGGGCAATCCCAAACTGGAACTGTTGTTTGACAAGGAAGTCAGGTCAACATAGTATGGCAGTGTGCACTTGCAGCCCAGCAAGCCACCCATATTGTGGACTGCAGCAAAGGCAATGTGGCCAGCAGGTTGAGGGAGGTGATTTTCCCTCTCTGCTTTGCTCCTGCTCCTGTGTCTAGCTCAGGTATTCCAGCACAAGAACAACACAGACCCTTTGAAGTAAGTCCAGAGGAGGGTCACAAAAAATGGTGAAAGGATTGGAACACCTCTCCTGTGGAGACAGGCCAAAAAGGTTGGGGCTGTTAAGCCTGTAGAAGAGAAGGCACCAGGGAGACCTTCTAGCAACCTTGAAGTGTGTACAGGGGGGCTGCAAGAAAGCTACAGAGGGACTTTTTAAATGTCACATAATGATCGAACAAGGGGGAATGGTTATAAACTAAAATAGGGAACTGGGTCTGTCATGAGGCAATCCCTGGTCTCTTCTCACAGAAAGTGCCTTGCAGCTCCTCCCTCAACACTTTCTCACCTCCAGTCAATATTAAAAATAAGATTTCAGTGGCTAAAATAGAATATGTGTTAAAATGAGCTATACAGATTCAAAATTCTCATTCAAATGGCCAATTACTGGCTATCATCCAAAAGATGCCAAAAAATGACTAAGTACCATGAAGTCACTGAATTCAGTCATTTCTGCAGAGCAGTAATTATTCCTTAGCTTTAAATAGTTATTCTGTTAAGCAAAGATGTCTCTTTCTTGTCTTCCCTATGAGTACAAACTGACATTTGGAAGTGACTAAGTGTGAACTTAAGTTATATGTTAAATGAAGTCAAAATCTTGGCTTAAATAACTCAGCTTGTATTTTATCTTTTACGTCAGTTTTGAGGCCCAGTCTTCCTTATCATCAGCATTAGACCCAGCTGTTCATCTTATCTATGTGACAATGGAAACTGCTCCATTTTTCATACAATAGGTTCACCCAACAAAAAAGTCCCACAAAATCTAATCAGTTAAAAGGGAGAGAAGTTTACTTTGTCTTTTTGACCTTCCCATCTGCTTTTACAGCTTCGTACTGCCAGTCAGCTCTGGTAGTGATTGCATCTGCACTCCTCAAGCCTTGTTGCATTTCTTGCTATTGATATCCAGTGGAAGAAGAGTAACTACACTACTAACTGAAGTGACCACTTATTTAGTCAGACAGGAAGAATCTAATGGCATACTGCTTGAGATATTAAAGCACGAGGCAGCTTACATATAAAGAGGTCAAAACTGACTGGCACTGAGAACAAATTCAGCATGCAGACTGACAGATCTGCATTTCTGTACTAAATGTAGAGTTTGTGGTGTCTGTCTTTTAGTTTTAATATTAGAATATTTTCATAAGTTTGGGGAACTTTAGAAACTTTAGGTTTGGTGAACACACCATAAGAATGGCAAAAATTTGCTTTATGCATATTCCTGAGAAGTGCTATTATGTCTGTACTGTATTTGATTTGTGAGGAAAGGAGGGGGCACTTTTGCTGGACTTGTTGAGCTTGAACACTATTCAGCAAAGATTTCCTAGGCCAGAAAGAACCTAGAACAGTAAGGTGCAACCTCATTGAGTATTTGGCTTGAAGTGACAAGTCAGGACTGCTAGCTGTCTTTCCTGGGAGCCAAGGTCAGGACACAAACATTCTTTTTCCTCTCAAAGTGACTTAAAGCCTACTAAGTAGAGCCTTAAGATATACTTTAAACAGTTAAGTCTTAGTCTGGTGGCAGGTTTGCTCCATTCGTGCTCCTTCTTGTTCATGGAAGAGAGTGTTCAAGAAGGTATGGCCAGCAGGATGAATAGGAAACACCTGGTTGAGCTCAGATGCAGAGGACACACACATTCAGTGAAAGGAGCAGGGGTGGGCTACTTAGAAGGAGTATTAAGTCATTGACCAAGTGTGTAGAATTGCACTTAGGAAAGGAAAAGCTAAACTAGAGCTGAGAATAGAGAAAATGTGCAAAGCCATAAGAAAGCCTTTTATATATACATTGGGAGCAAAACGAAAACCAATAAAAAAGTGGACCTATTTCTCAGTGGGGTGGGGGACCTTTTGACAAAAGACATGGAAGAATCTGCGGCATGCAAAGTTTTCTTCAGGTTTTATGACTAAAGATCAGACTTAAGCCTTCCAGTGTTCTAAGTCTTGTGGCAGAGTTGAGGATACTCCTTTTTAACAGGCCTTCTGATAGAATATGATCAATTCACCATGACCAACCTTTTACCAATCTAGTTGTCCACCTTTCCAGACTATAAAGTCCTAACTTGTGTACAGGAGTATTGTGGGAGACAGTGTCAAAGCCATGCTAAAATCATGATAAGTGGCATACACTCCTAAGAGCTCCAGAGCTGTTAGAGTTGTTCCCTAACTATTACTGCTAACTAGGAGAGTCTTTGTACTTTTCATCCAGTGTAACTTTGGAGGGATTTTTGAATATATTTCAGTATGTCATTGTGCATGCTTTAAAGGAGTCTCTATTTTGTAAGAGTTACCAAGGCCCAGGGGATTGAAATCTCAATTTCCACACAAATTGCTCTGCTACAAATACTGAGACAAAGGAACATTTAAGCAGCTCTAATGTGAGAGCACCACAAAGGAACATTATATACCATGATGCCAGTCTATTCTTCTCTGACTCCATGATATTTCTTTGAGCTTTGTGTAAGTTGTAAATGTACTTAATATCTTCCATATTAAATTATTGAATTGATATTTGCAGCTTGCCCGGCTATAGTGTGACAATGTGATGTTGCCTCCTCTGGAAATACTGACAACTATGTTAATTTTCTTATGATGTTTCCTATATTCAGACATGAATTAATAGACTTACTTGCACGGTTTCAGGTTTACCTTGTTCTATATCCCTTTTTGTAAGTTTATTCAACTGTCAACTAAATCTTAATTCTTAACTGCTATATCTTTAGGTGTGGCTTGATTTCTTCATTTTGTATTTCAGTAAATATTTCTGCCTTCAGCAGGGGGATGCCCCAGCTGTGCACTGATCCAGCAGTGCAAAGGCTCAGCCTTGCCATGGCCTATCAAGTTTAACCCCTGTGCCGGGGCCAGTGGCTGCTGCCTCCTCTGTTCCAGCTTCAGTTCTGGGATGGCCCCACTGGAGAGGGGATGACACACCCCACCTGTCACTGCCTGACAAACCATGGCCCTCTGTGTGCATGGGGGATTTTGAGGGTCTGGGGTGTCTGGGCACCACTCCCAGGCTACTGCTGGCAGCCTGGAAGCAGAAAAGGTATACAGGGAAACCCAAGCAGAGCCCAAGACTAGGGGAATGAGAAAGTATCAATATCATGTTCCTTCAAACAAAGAGAAGAAAGAAATCATGCTCCAGTCTAAAGTTCAAATATCTAAATAACAGTACAAGCTACAGGTGATGCTTTTATATTTTGTCCTTCTGGTTCTTGTATTCATTTTTAAATTACATGGGAAAATATAGTTCTCAAGAGCCATGCATACGTATCCAAGGTCCCTAATTGATATTTAATGAAAACAAAGGTTGTCAAAGTTTCAAACTGAGGAAATTAATTTTTTAAATTGTTTTAATTACTTTATTTCCTGTGGTCTAATCTTATCTTGTAAAGTTCTCTGTAGGGGAAATCAAACCTTGTCTAAACAAAGAAAAAGATACTTTAAAATAGGCGACAACCTTTCAAATTTACTGCAGTCCAATCAGCACCAATTGAATTTGACTTGATATAGGTGAAATAATTGCCTGAAATAAGTCTATTACTGACACAAAGTAGAATAGAAATAGAAAATCTAAACCTCTGGTATTAGTCACTAAGTTATAATAAATTTTACTTAAGATGAAATCAACAAAAACAAGCTCAGTGACCTTTTCAGCCCTAGTTTTTTCGTGCATAACTCATAGAAAACTTTTCTTAACAGATTATTTACTCATAACAGACTGAATGAGACAATGCTAAAATTATGTTGAAAGAACATTATGCCTTTCACAAGATTAATGTCAATGTGACAAAATGAGTACTTGTTCTTTGCAGTCAGTTACTATTTTTAAGTATGTTCTTAGATTTGTAAGAAATTATTTAACAAATAATTTATTTTCTTTCTGTTACTGGAATGTGCTCCGCAATATGTTTTTTAGTATTTCTGCTCATGTTTAATTTGTTAATTTTCATTCCTTAGATTTATGCTATAGTATTTTTTGTTAATATGCGTAATTGGCTTCGTTCTTGGTTATACATATGATAAACCTATTCATTGATATTTTGATTCACATCTGTCTATTACGAAATCTCATGGAATGGTCACAAGTAGTTGTCAATAGTCTTATAATATTTGATACCAAATTTGACTTGAACAAGGGAACTAGGTGCTGCTAGCAATTCTGAAAGGAAATCTCTCCTTTTCTCTCAGTTCTTTTTATTTTCAAAAGGATATAGAATTTTCAGTTACTGGAGAAAGACCAACTTTCTTTTTCTTTTTTTCTATATCATGTGTAAATTAGTATGGCATGCTAATTTATTATTCTTTTCCATTTTTGAGTATGCTTTCAGCAATAAATTGCTTTTTTATCATGCATTTGTTTTTCTTTTCCAGGTAGAAAATATTTAACTTCATTGCTCCACAAAATTCTGTGTTCTTCCTTTTCATCTTTTCAAACTATTCAATTCTCACAAACTGGTATCTTGAATTTTTAATCTTCTCAAGCAACACTCAAATATCAAACATCAAACAGATGTCATCACTTTATATTTGTCATTTTTCATTATGTATGTCAATATAACCATCCTTCTGGTATTTACACTATAGGTCATTCCAGGTGGATATTTTTTATTGATGAATATCATGAACTATATAAAAAAATCTATGTAACTAAAATCAATTATGTGGAAATATTGATATTAATAAGTATTGTGTTAGTTGGTTTGAGTTTAGAATTTAAAACTTAGTTGCATTTTCTGGATTTTTAAACAGGTGATAGGTGTGAAGTAAATGTAGATGAATGTATGTCTTCTCCTTGCCTCAACAATGGAAGTTGCATTGATGGCATCAGTTCCTACAAGTGTCACTGTAAGAGAGGTTTCATCGGAACAAACTGCGAGATAAATGTTAATGAATGCTTGCCAAATCCTTGTCTTCATGGAAGGTGCCTATTTTTATTTAACTATTATTTTCTCCATGATAATGTACCTAACTAACAATATTCAAGACTTAATGATATGGGAAGTTTGATAAATATACTTTTAATTATGTTCTTCCATAAAGTAAGAGTACAAGCGCACTTAAAGATGACAGATGTTGCCTGCTTAATCTAATGTAATATAGTGACAGTATCTCAATTTCTCCTGCATTTTTATTCATTACCATAACTAGTATTCAGTAAGTGGGGATTAATTAGTGTTTAATATACTTAAGAGAAAATCTTTAGCTGTTACATGCCAACAGTTGAAATGAGAAGATTTCTTCTAATGTGACAATCAAAATCCTTACAAAATGCCTCAGCATCCACAGTATGCACATTTGAAATCCATTATAAAACGACTGAAAAGTACCATGGATTACAGTAGGTTACACCAGACCCCTATTTTGAAATGCATGGAATGATACTACTAGTGCTGAATCTGGAACTAAATAACTAAAGAGCTAAATAACACTCTTCTGTATTTCAGATGCATAGATCTCATTGATGGGTATCAATGTTCTTGTGAACCTGGATGGACCAGCTCAAGATGTGAGATAAATATTAATGTATGTTTTCAAAATGTTTTTTTTTAAATTATAGAGGAAAGGGTAATATGTCATTGAAACTCATCTTTATTTAGTTAACCTCTGAAGTCAGTATATCGAAAATGTATGACAGAAATTCAGTTGTTTAAAATCCATTCTGAAAAGTGCATTACTTTTTGCTTACATGACAGTGCATTAAAAAAGACCATTAACAAAATGTCGAAAGAAGTTTAAAGGTGAAGTGTGAATGATAAATCTGGAAAGCTACAGCAAGCTAAGCCGATATTACCTGAATGTCATTTGTCCCTCAGTTTGGGATGAATAGTATAATTACCTAATTTGTGTTTTTGAGTCTCACTTGCTGTAGTTTAGCTGCATATTTGAATAGCAAACCTCAAGGTACAATGTTCTACACTGAAAGTTGCCATGGCTTGTCTTTAAATTTCAAAAACCATGCAATAATAGAATTCTGTGGTATAAAACAATGGGGTACTAAATACACTGCCCACTTAGTCCTCTGAAGTTCATTGATAGTTTTATGTTCTCATGGGGAATGGTTGTGGTCAAGAACAGATCCAATAAAGTCTGTGCTGTGCAGATTCCCATGGTCAGCAAACCAATTTGTAGAAGGTGACTACATCTGGCAGAACAATGAACAGAGTTTACAATATTGACTATGCTTTGCAGAAAGTATTGAATTGATTTAGACTTTTTTAGGTTTTCTGCCAAACTGAGTTTAATATGATCTTGGGATATGATCCTTTTAAATGTATTTGGTCTCATGAGAAATTTTGGCATGAACCTTCCTTCAGGCTACCTGGCTTCTAATATTGCACTGCTGAATTGTCAAAAACATTCCAAAATGTTTTAGAAACTTCTTTTTAACTTATGTATGAATCAGAAACTTTTCATAATTTTTATTTACAGCTTAAAGGACTATGTAACTAAAAATGTGTCATATTACATAAAGGAAGTATGGTCTGTAATTTTTCTGTTGAAAATCCATGAAAGTCTCACACAAGGTGTAATTCTAGCTGGTATATTAGCTTCCAAATTCTTTTACAGAAAGAAAAAGCCAGAAAATAAGTAATCCAGCTCTACAGAATGCCCATCATGATATGATAAGATAGGATATTGCAAATCTGTATGTTTATCAGCTGTTGCAAATGCTAATGCAGAATACCCTTGGGTAATATTTTCTCCTGAAGCATCCATGATTTATACTTTTCTCCATTTGAAGAGAACAAGAGATTAAATGACCTGTAGACAGCATCATAAAATTATATTCAAAACATAATCATATTTCATAGCAAGATGTTTGAAAATGCATAGATCAGAAACTCATAGGAAGAAACAATATACATATACCTTTGACAGATAAGTCTGTCAGAGTAACAACTTCATTTTTTGGTAGTCTTTCAATTTGCATGCAGTATGATTCCCAGATTACACTATGCTGCAAATGTCATATTTTAAAGGTTCTATCATTGCATTCATCCTGCTCAGACATTTATCATACCTATGCGAATCTATAATCAACGTAAAAGATACACGTAAAAGATACTTTTTCAAGTGGCAGTGAAGCCGTGGGCACTGACAGACCTATGCAACTCTTACAGTGAGTAATCAGCTAGGCTTTCTGACTATGTAGGGGTAGGCATATCACAATAATCATAGTAGCTTATGCTGTGTAATTGTTTTTTTCTAGAGTAGCTTCAGCCACTTCTTTCATTTTAAAAAACAATCATGATTTAATCTGATAAATATATATATATATATGTATCTTTTTTTTCCTTCTTTTTGTGACTTGAAAGTACATTTGTTTGAATCAAGGGCTATGCAATTTCATTTGGTGCAGGAGCCAAGATTCTGTTTAGAAGGGGGTCTGCAGGAGTGGCTTTTGTGAGAACATGCCAGGGGCTGCTCCATGATGAAAATAACCCATTTGAGTCAGCTCCACCCAACCAACTGCAGGGAAGAGTTGAGCCTCTCACTTAAGATGATGGCACCTGTAGCTCCTCTGGGTTCTGGCCGGTTGGTGAATGTCCGAACGCCAGCTAGCTCCAGTCACCCGAGGCCAGAGAGAAGCCACGAGTGTGGGCTTGGCAGGAGGCAAGGCAAGCTCCCCTGCTCAAGCTGATTGCTGTGGCGTGGGTGCACAGCAGCAGACAACCCAGCTGCCACTAGATCCAGGCGAGAAGCAAGAGAGGGACTCTTGTTTGCTGTTCTGAAGAAGTTTTATTCTTGCAAACAGGGAACTTCAACAGAGGGTAGCAGGGACGAGAGTCAGGCGGGGGCGGGCTGTGCAGCAGGTTATATAGGGAAGGGGTGGAGAGAGGTGGTTCTCTCTCGGACCAATAGGGGTACAGTAAAAGGGAATTACATCAGGGGTTTTATCCAGCAGGGGTACAACCAGGGAGGGGAAAGCCTTTTAAAACGAATCAGCATACAAGGTAAGGGTGATGGACACAGAACATTCGGGAAAGAACTGGGAGGGGTAACTTGATGGACAATGGGGTGATGAACCTTATAAGGTGGGAGAGGACATTAAACGACTGGACTGAGTGGCAGGAAAACTGGGAGAAAAACAACTTGGGATATACTATTCTGAGGGGAAAACATGGGGGGAAAAAGGAACACACCAACAGGGGATTAATTCTAACAAATAACATCTAACTAATACATAAAATACAAAACCCACTGCCACAGGCACCTTTGTAGAAACATATTTAAGAAAGAGCAGAACACTGTTCTGCGGAGAAAGGAGTGAGGGGAGAAAGAATTGTGAGAAACAACCAGGCAGTATCCAACATCATTGAAGAAGGAGAGGGAAGAGGAGCTTGAGATGCTGCAGCAGAGATTGTTGGAGCTGTAGCCCCTGAAGAGAATCGTGGTGGAGCAGGTATTTGCCAGTAGTTCATGGAGAGAACCATGCCAGAGCACACATCTGCACTGCAGCACACATAAGACCCCATGCTGCAACATGTGAATATGGCCTGAGTGCTGCAGCCCATGGAGTGCCCCAACAAGAGCAGGCTGTAGGCAAGAACTCTGGTGCATGGAGAGAAGCCCATGCAGGAGCAGTTTCATCCTGCAGCACATAAAGAGGACCCACACTGAAGCAGGGGAAAAGTGGGGGAAAGAAGGAGGAGCAGAGAGGAACTGGTGTGAACTAAGATCCCTCTGTCCTACCCCACCTAAATTTTTCAGGGTGAAACGAGGAAATAGAACATTTTACAATAGAGTGAAGATGAGCCTGGGAAGAAGTGGAGTATGGATTTATGTTTTCTTTCTGTTTCTCACTGGTCTGTTTCTAGTTGAATTTAAATTATTATTTTACCCATGTCAAGTCTGATTTGCCTGTTACAGTAAACGGTAAGTGATCTCTCTGTCCTTAGGAATCTAGGGCTTTGTCATCTTCTTTTCTTTCCTTGTCATGTAGGAGGAGGGAGAGTGAGAGAATGGCTGGGTGGTCATTACAAGGTCAGCAACTAAGATGATTCAAATAACTGGTTTAAAAATAATATTTATGTGTGTATATGTATTTCCCTAGGCACACTTGGATCTTTTTTCTTTACTTTTTTATCCTGAATTTTTTCCTTTTTACCCTGGATTTTTTCGTCCTCGCCTATGTGGCTATAGAGTTTTCAAGAAAATACACTTCAAAACTTTATCTAGTAGTCTAATACTTTTAGGTACAAAATAAGCACTATATGTCTTTGTCGTTATAGCCTGTAACTTTTGCATATCAGTTATGGAGTCTGTATATTGGAACTTCCCTATCTACTACAGTTTTCATTGCTTTTTCATTTATGGGATTCACTCAAAAACAAGTAACAGTAAAAATATATGCACTATATTACTCAATTTAAATACACACAATTCCCTTTGACATTTGCATATTTTTAAAATGATAAAATGAATGTACATAATGGAAAATTGATCTTTCTTCTCTGATAGACATATAATAATAATATGTGCAGTAATAGCAATTATGGTTAGACATTGCTTCTTACTTTTTTTGGTTTTATGTTTCCTTGCTATGATGGATGAGACATGATTGACAAATGTGCTTCTTCCATGCTCAGTTAAGAGGGCTCATCCTGTCAAAAAAGAAGCAAAAAGCATTTTGAGTCTTTACACAGGAGAATATTCATCTTGTTGTTGTTTTGGCTTGTATCTGATAGAAAGCTGTGATCAGACTGCATCCTAGATTTGTTTTATTTTGTCTGGTTTTACCGATCTTTCCTCTCTATTTTCATAAAAGATAGAAACAAGTGGTAAATCAGGAAAATCAGCTAATTTTCTGTGCATAAGCCACAGCTTATGCACATGCGGAGGGTACTTCAAGCAAATAATTATTTATTCATCAGGACCAGCCAGGTCCTTGTTTGGGTATTGCCAACATTGATGGGTGTACAAAGACCCTCAGATAAGGTGGATGCTTTTCATGTCTCTCTAAGACTTTTTCATACTCCTGAGTATTTTTACCTATTGCTTACTAGTTTAAAAAGTATTTGGTAAAGTAAGTAATCTCTTGAAAGAAGTTAAACTAAGATTAACTTTGCAAAAAAAAAATAATGTGGTTTATGCACAACATGCAGATAGGTAAATCTAAGAGTAGGAAGAAAGGGAGATACCCACTTTATTCTGCAAAACACAATATCTGTAATTACAGACCCACAGGACAATTTCAATGTGTGTAATACTTCAGAGACATCTGGCCATGACAGAGGAAGTTTATTTTAAGTCAAAGTGACTGAATTAGAGTCTTTTAAATAGAAAGTAATAGGAAAAATAGATAATATAGACTGGTGAAGGAAAGAAATGGGTGAGACCTACAAGAATGTTGAAGAGGAGTCTAACCCCCAAAGTGCTAAGCCCTCTGAGGACATTCAACTGACAGGCATATTTATAATCTATGACATGAGAAAATCCTATCAACTGATATCATAGTATGATCTTGCATCACAGATACTCTAGCAACAGAGTATATCCTAAAACCCAGGAATATTAAATTATTATATTCAGTTTCAGGAAAATAAACTTTGTAAAAGTGAGGCCCACAAGCATATTAACAGCTATAAAACAAATATTGTTAAAAGCCCAGGCAAAATGTGTGCTATAGCTGAAGAATGCAAAGTGGTTCAAAGCCCCTGACTGGCTTAAGAAGGAAAATTAAGACTGTCACAAGGAAAAAATGGCATTTTAATAAATGGAGAGCTTGCCTATATGGAAAGAATAGAAAAGTTTTCAAAACATATTAATTCAAATGTTGGTAGGAACTTCAAAAACCTAAACCAAAAATTTGAGAGTGTCTTTTAAAGAGTACTCTAACTTATAAAAATTTATTCACATCTATCAAAGTCCATAAGTAGCGAATAGGTGGGATTTCTTGATGGTGAAAGTGCAAAATGTGCACTCAAACAGGGTTTGAGAGGAGCTTAGTGAATTCTTTGCATTTGACAAATGCCAGAAGGACCTTACAGAATGGAAAGAGGGAAAAGGTGGCAGATAAGCTTCAGTGTAAAGTAATATTCTAGGGAGAAATATCCTCATTGAATTCAGCCTCAACTGAATTCAACTGTCAGTTACAATTCAGGAAAGAAGACTTGGAACAATGATTGACAGTGAAGTCATTGTCTCAATCTACAGTCACAGCAAAGCGTAGCAAAAATACTTGCTGGGCATGATCAGGAAAAGTATGAGGAACAAGACAGAGGACATGATTTCCCTGCTGCATAAAACCAAGTTGGGCTCATAGATTGGTTACTGTACACAGTTTTGGGCCTTGCACCTTAAGGAGCACAAGAAGAAGCTACAGAGAGTAACAAATTTTATGTGAATTGCCTAGCTGACATATAAGGAGTTATTGAAAGGCCTGAAATTGTTCCCTTTAAAGGAGGGAAAGCAGAAGGAAATGTAATTAAGATTTAGAAAACTACTGCAGAGGAAGATAAATGGAAAATCACTTCCCCAAATTCTGTAGTGAGGAACAGACACTTGGAGGGACATGATAAAAATAAATAGAGAAATATCTGGAAGAAACCAAACGACTTGGAGGGACATGATAAAAATACATAGAGAAATATCTGGAAGAAACCAAACGACTTTCTTTCAGAGGAAGCAGAAAACACCTAGAACTTGCTGCTCCAAAGGCTGGGGAGTCAGGTCATCTCTTAGTAGGTTAAGAAAAATTAGGCATGTCACAGACACCAGGTTCATAAGTGAATGATAAATGAATCAATGAGAGAAATACAGTTTATCATATTTGGTTAGATGGTTCTGCTTGCTGAAGGGTGGATGCATGGGACATAGATTTTGCTAAAGTGGCTTTCCCTCCGTCACTACTATAGACAGAATACTGGGCCAGATGGAGCACTGGCCTAATCCAGTATGACCCTGCTTTGTATTATTGTCTCAAAATTAGATTTATTTTCATTATTTTTTCTCTTCTCCTTGTGCTCATAACACAAAATTTCAAGGCGAAACATTCTTATCATTTTGAACTCCTTTTGAATTATTTAGGTTAAAACCAACAATCTGAAAGGTGAACCCAAGTTTTCCCTGATCAGTCCTCAAAGTGCTGTACATATATTCAATATACCAAAAGAAAAAGTTTTTGGAAATAAATAATTAAACAAAATGGATACATGATTATGTTAACTGCAAAAAATAGTGTAATAGTTTTACACATTAGAAAAATACACTTTATTTATAGTTTTGTTAAACATCAAGTAGAAATATATCTGGACCAGTCATCTAAAGGTCTCAGTATAAATCTCATACTTTTATATGGCATCAATACTATTGAGATTTAACGCAAAGTACATACACTGTAAAATTAGATGATTTTTTCAAAATCTGGATTCAGCATGCATTAAAACATATGCATATTATATTCTGTATGTAAAAAACTTTATTTTAAAACATGAATTAGCTTCTAAAGCATTTATTTACAGCCTTTTTTACTTTCTGCATGCTTTATATTTTTGTTTCATTCCAAACCCTTAACCATATGGCTCTTGCTTAATAAAAAAACCTTCAATTTTGACCTGAGAATAGTGTTGTCCTATCATTAAATGAATGGAAGTGTGTCTCTAGAAAGCATCTTTCTTTTGTGGTGCAATATATATATTTAAATTCCTTTCTTATCCCTTTCTTTTCTCCCCTTACCTCCCACCGCAATCACCATAGTGGATTTGAATGAGTTCTCTTAAGAATTATTCCACTTTATAATTACCTTTTTGATACAAAGAAAACTTCACTTAAATAAAAATAAGTCTACGTTTACATTTTTTTGCATTGAATCTCTTTTATAGAAGTAGATTTTAAAGATTTGTTAGAAATAATTTTGTATTTCTAATCAGCATTTCCAAGGCAGAGTAATGGAAAATAGTCCTTTCTGCTGGAAAATAAAAAAATCCCAACTTCCAAAATGCACCTCTTTTTTTTTTTAAGGAAGCAGTGTTGAACAAACACATTATTTTGAAAATTAGCGGATTTTCACTATTTTTATTACTTTGCCAAAATGTATTCCCTTAGAACTGTTTCAAGCTATGGATAGTGAATTTGGAGATAATATAATGAAATATGTAGAAAGTTGGGTTTTCTTAGACAGAATAACCTCACTTCCAAAGACAGATGTCAGTATAGACCCACAGATTTGGATATGGCGGTAGTATGCCTTGAGCAAAGTGCCTTTCTAGGTCACTTGTTAAGAGTCCAAATTTAAGAACAATTCCCTGCCAGAAGAACCAGTGAACTGTGCCATGCCAAGGTGGACTCTCTTAAGGGACAGTAATTTTCTTCCTAGTACAAACAAGATATACTACACCATGACATTCAGAGAACAGGAAATACAGAGAAGAAATAATAAATTATTGCACTCTAATAAATGTAGTGGATCTTGTATGACATTGTTTGAACTAAGAATTCTTAATAAAATCTACCCTTAAAAGAGCTGCATAACTAGAAATCTCAGTATTCTTTCACTTTTTTGCCTTGATTTTTAAATTGCCTTTCTATGCTAGAAAAATCAGTAAGGACTTGTATTTACTGTAAACATAGTTTAGTAAAAATAAATCCAGAAAATCACCATTCTGTTCTCCTGTTAGAAGTATGTATTTTCCATTCACTTATATCTCCATGGAAATTAATACTTGTATTTAACTTTTATTTGCCTGGAGCATATGTTTTAGAGATGCCTCAAGCCTTTCTTTTGAAACATAATGAGGTGGAAGATCAACATTTAGCAGTTTTATGGTGACTGATCCTCGGTAGGCAAGTTGAACCTTATCTCTTGCTGGATATATCTGGATTTGGGGAATTCCAGTTGTTATTTTTGTACTGACTTTCTCTGGGGGTTAAATACTCAATTTTTAATAATTCTTGTGAAAATTACTGTGCACTGCCATTATCTCTCTCTCTCTCTCTCAAATTTTTTGTTGATTATGTAAACCTGAGAACACTCATAGAGCCATCAAGAATTCTGGAACTTCTTATAGCAAAGAACTCACATGGATTATTGCTTTTAATAGCTAGAAACAGATCTATACTCCATAAATTTGTCTAATAATTTTTAACACTTATTTACTATGTTTTCATCAGTATCATGTAAAAATTATATATATGATGTAATAACGGTTTTGAAAAAAATTCTATCCTGAAAATTCTGTTAAGTGTTATTTTTCTTAGATTTAACTTACTGTGAACTATTTTTTTTCCTAGTACTTAAATCATGTTATAGTTTACATTTTTTGACATGCTTTGTAGTAAACAGATTCTAGAACTTGGCACAATGTCTCAGTTTCTACTAACCATAAAAAGAGGAATAATCACTTGTCTTGCTAAATCAGAGTGTAAGTCATAGTTCCTCTCTCTGAAGACTTAAGGGTAGAATTAGCCATTTTTTCCATAGCATTCCAATGGGAGTTCATGTTGATAGCTTGCCCATTATAATTTTAAAATATTTTTCAAGTTCATTGCCTGTTAACAACATATAAACTCAAAGGATTCCATGTTAGGTCAAAATGGAGAAAGTCCACGCTTCACAGGAAAAAAACAACAAACTCAGAATAAGAAATGCCTACTGAAAGGAACCCCTCCTCCTTTACTCCTAGGAGGTCAGATGTGAAAAAATTCAAAAGATATTTGGATGAGAATAAAGTGTGTCAAGCTACTGAAGAATTGATAAAAACGCTATACAAATAATTACAATTGCATAATTTTTATTTTGTTAAATCATTTCTTTTCTTTGCATCGGAGCTTATGAAAGCCATCCATGTTTTGAAAGATGAGCTGGGAAGGGGAGCACTGGTATGCTGTAAAGTGTGAGTACTAGACGTCCCTTACACATGTGAGGAAGGTTTGGGAATAAGCAGAGCACCTCAACTGAAGTCAATAAGGGTGGGGCATTTTGGGGTATTTTGGTGACAGTGCAAGCAACAAACCCCTTCAGAACAAGAAGATGAGAAGATAAGGCCTTAGGAACAGCTTTTTTGTCCTGGTTTCCTTGTCTGTGTGTGGCTGTAGCCCTGGTTTGGCTGAAGCTGCCCTTGAATGGAACGAACAAAACAAAAAGGGAAAAAGAAAAAGGGAAACCATGGCCACAGGAAAGCTAGGCATTACAGCTCCATTTGGACAGGTTACTTGCTCTGATTGGACAGAAAAGAAAGTTTTACAGCCTATGAACACCCAGGTGTGGTGAGTTCCCTTTGTCTGACTGCCACACATCTACACAGCCACTCCTGCACTCCCTCCCCTTATCAGGAAAGAGTGAGGAAATAAGAAGAGAAGTTTGTGGGTCAAGTTAAGGACAGGGAGATTGGTCATGGTCGCTGATTATTGTCACAAGAAAAACAGATTCAGCCCAGGAAAGAATAATTTAAATTACTGTTAGTGAAAAACTAAAAGACTTTCCTTCCAACCTGCCAGAAAACGTGTTTCTGCAGTCTCCTCTCAAGGGACAGCAGCTCCTGCCAGGAGCATGGTCAAGTATGGGCTCTCCCATGGCTGCAACCTCCTTCAGGGCACATCTACCTACTGTAGTGTGATGGTCACACATGTGGCAGTGTGGATACTTGCTCCTGTGTGGTCCTTTGTGGGGTAGAAGGAGCCAGCCTGCTTCACAATGGTCTTCTTGAGGATCTTCCCAGGGATCCCCTAGTGGACACTGCCTCCCCATCCTTCTTCTCTGATCTTTCAACCTGCAAGGGTTTTTTTCACACTTTTTCCTCACTCCTGTCTCCAATGCTTTTCTGCACATTTTTATACACTTCCTAAACACATTGCTGCTGCCCTGGCTGTGGGCTCAGGCACTCCCAACACTGCCATGGCCACAGGGAAGCCAGGGCCTCCTGGTCACAGCTGGGCTAGCCGAAGGCACCCCAGTCATAAAATGAGACTTTCAGTGTTCTCAGAGGAAACTAAAAATGAAAGTAGGGCTTGAAAAAAATGAAGACCTCTTATAGAATAGTAATTAAAAGGAGTACTGGATGTTTGTAGAAAGTCCTGAGGAAGAAAACAAGTTGGAGGCCAAAGCTGTTGCTGTTATTGCCCCATGACCTCTCAGTGTTATGACTGCTCAGTGGGCCCTGGAGGTCTCAGCATGTTCTCTGCTTTCTAAGTGGAATAATTCTGATGAGAAGTCCAACTCAGAGCTGAAAGTAATTTTGTGCCTTTTGGGAGGAGTTTCATTTTGGTATCATTTTCTTTGTGGTGGTTTATTTTTGGTTGATTGGGTTTTTGGTTTTTGGGTGGTTTGTGTGTGTGTGTGGCTTTGGGGGGTTTTTTGGGGTTTTTTTTGGGTGGGTTTTTTTTGTTTGTTTGGTTTTTGGGGTTTTTTGTTACTAAACATTTATTGCTAGCAAATTGTTGGTAGAAGTTGCACAAATTCTTAAGAGGTTTGCTCTCAGATCAAGATTTTTTCTCTGAAGCTTAAAAATTATTCATTTTTAAATTCCCATTCAAATTAAAGTTCCAGATTTAGTAAAGATTGAAAAGACCCCATGAAGATAAGAAGCTATATAAATATAAATAAGTTGGTAATTGTGACACCCTTATATATCAACAAATTTGTGCTTTGGAAAAGCTAAAATGACCCATCTTTGTGAATATTATTCTTGTAGTTTTCATTTTTCTTAGTTATTCAGAGGCAATTTTCCTTATCTGATCACTTCTAAGCAAACAAATGTTAAAATTATATAGTATTAGGTTGGGAACTGGGTAACTGAGCTGACCAAGAAAGTATTTTTCTCTTACTCTACTGAAGAAGAGAGGCAAAGTTTCGAGGACTGTGAGTCCCTATTTGTTGCTCTGATTTGGCAGCTGTCTGATTAGGGGTCATAGTTAAGATTCAATCTCCTATTATATAAAGGAAGACAAAATGAAAATAGCATTGGTGTTTCAGTGAACTTGTCTTCAGATAATCAGGGGAGCTGGGAATGTTCTGCAGAGCCAGCTATTCCCTAATGTCATGCTGTAAAATCAGTCTCTGGTGGGATCTAAGTTAGACAAAACTTGGTGACAATTGTCTTGCAACTTCAATTTGTTATCTCACGTTCTTGTTCTTTAGACTACAAACTACAGCATTTGGTGGTAATGTGGTAGCTCATCAACTTTGGGATAAAGTTATTTGTGGCATTTTTAACATAGTTCTGTCTTTATGCTTACACAATTTTCTTGCATGAGTTAAGAGCAGTGCAGACTAGCATGTCTGTGGTAATAGTGTACTCTGGTTTTTTGCAAGTCTAATGACAAACTTTTAACTGCAGCACATCACAATGTACTGGAAAGTGATAGATGTGATTTCTTTCCTACAAACTGTCTGATGTTTATCTTATTGTAAAATCTTAAAAGAACAACACATTTCACAGAAGAATAAAAGGTTTTGTGTTGTTCGAAACTTGGTATAACTGTGATAGTGTATTGAACCAAAGCTGTGAACTTTAGTCTGAGCTTTGAATTTATCCTTAGCTACTTTGATGATTTCAGTATATTTTGGAATATAACTTTTGAATCATAATTAAGTAAAAATTTGATCCATTAATTAATGTAGATTTAATTTATTCTGCTAATGAGAATAAATAAATTTTGGGTTTGTAGTGTGGAGTACAAGTGAATACAAATTAAGAAGATTGGACAAGTTAATGGAATAGAAAAAAGTCAGAGAGTTGGAACTGAGAATTGAGAATTTTTTTTAAACAAAAAAAGAACACTACTGTCTGCCAAAAAAAAAAAAAAAAGTAATTAATATAGCAAAAGATTACTTCTAGAACCTAGACACAGAAATTTTGGCAGTCTGTAGGGCTATCTCCGTCTTCCTGTGGGACATATAATTCAATTAGCTTATGTAATGCTCACTAATAAATCATCCTATATACACCCAGCTGGAGAGCTTATAGGAAAATAAGTTGTTTTCACACAATTCCCCATGGATATCTGCATTTACATTCTGTCAAAGCTACTGTAGTACCTGCAGGAAATGTGAGTGCCCTTGGATATCCTTAAAGAATTAAACCTTCCAAAGTTACGGGAGTGTGAAAATAAATTTAAAATACTGGATTTAGCTAGACTATTTAGGTTGCAGCTGCAAAATACAACTCCTTTGGGATACAGGTAAAAACTAGGTTTCTGTGATCAAGGGCAAACACACATTTCTTGCACTGTCTATTGCACTAACTAAACTCTCCTGTAATTCTGGAGAAATATTAACTTGCTGCTAATTTGTGTGGTTTGAATTTGATTATTTTTACATTAGCCTTATCAGAGAAAATTGTTATTATGTGAACACATAAACATGTTTCTATTTGCAATATTAGGCATTAATTGATAATGAGAAAACATTTATCAGGAAATACTGATAAAAAGCTTGTGTGCATTCATTTATACAAGTAATTCTTTATTTTGTCCATAATTGCCTTCCTACTGTGTTTCTTTTACAGCAGTAGTCCCTAATGTAAAAAAATAGGAGAAATAATTGTAAGACTGTGGCTCAAAAAAAAAATGCTTTAAAAATTTAATCATAATGGGATTGCATACTTTTGGTTGTAAGACTGCCTATATAAAGCTATATTTGCATCTCTGCAAGATTAATGAGTAGGAACAAGTATAGTGAGTGTGAGTTGTAATCAAAGGATCTCTATATAAAAAAAAATTGTGTCAAAGTAGAGACTTCTCTTTTTGACAATAAAAAAGTCCAATACTTTTTCTAATTTCCAGATTCAGTCTCTTCCACTTGTTGTTGAGCTGAATGAGTAACTAATGTGCTTTAAAGATGTATAATCAATGTATTATTATTTCTCTTCTCAGGAATGTGAATCTGCTCCCTGCATTAACGGAGGTTCTTGTCAAGATGCCATCAATGCATTTGTTTGTGTCTGCCTGAGTGGCTACACTGGCAGGTTTTGTGAAGTTGATGTTGATGTTTGCAGTGAGTCCACACTGAACTCAGTTCTTTGTTACAATGGAGGTGTATGTGTTGATGGACCTGGAAGAACGTTTCATTGCAGGTTAGTATGAACACTGTCATATAATTGCTTAAGTTAATACACATTGATTTGTTAATATTTCAGGGCAGTACTGGTACCATGTGCACTGTATGAACTCAAATGGATTTGGTGCTCAGTCTAGTGGTCAAAAATATTGTTATCTCTGCTTAACATCAGACCCTTCTATTTGAAAAGTTATCTTCTAGTGCTTTTCAGAATCATGTGTGGAAACGTCTAACATAAAGTGACCCTAAAATATTTTAAATTATTATGTTACTGTTATGTATGTACTTACGTGTTTCGTACTCAATGGGAAAATGAACTTGCAATCAAATTTAGATGACAGGTAATTTACATTCTATGTGTGCACAGACACATATCCAAAACAATGTTCTAAGATCCATCATCATCAATCTCCAGCTGTTAGACTTCTGCCTAAATGCATGTAATTTTATATCTTATATACTTGTAATATGGGTTTAAAATTAGGCTACTTTATAGTCTGTTTACATTATTATGTCAAATCTTAATATCTAAGCCCCTTTTCAATTGCTACATTTATAGAAATATTAAATACTAAGAACTTATTTCATAAACATTCTTAAGAGAGAAACATAAATATCTTCTCCTATAAAATCATATGTTCAAGGTCCCTCTAGGTATCTTACTCCAGAGAATCAACTGCAGCCCTCAGCTTGGTGTCATATGCAAACTGGCTGAATGTGCTCTTAATCCCACTATCTATGTCATTGATGAAGATATTAAACAGTTTATCTCATGACAACTCAGAAAATATTATGGTTTAGCTTAGACCTTTCAATACATGCTAAAGTAATTCACACTCTCTTGATTCTGCAGTGGGCTACTACTGCACAAAGACTTCTGTTGTGACTCAGATGTCTCATAACCTTTTTCGCTCATTATTGTTTGATGGCCAGTTTGAAAATTCAATCCTGTGCATTCTCCTGTTTCTTCTTTCCCAGCTCAGGTTCACTCTAGACTCTTTTATTCAAGCTTAAGTACTGCAGCACCCTTTCATCTTTCACAGATGAATCCTCTGAATTAAATTAAATTGCTTGTATTTTTCCCTCTTCTGCTTGGGCTTTTGCACCAAACATTGTAAGGATATTTGCCTTGCTCTTGCTTCTGAGCCCAGCATTGACCATCAGGAGGGCTTCATGGAACCAGTTTCAGGGAACTTGAAAGGAATTATAATCAGAAATTTTAGTGTTGCCAAGATTACAAAGGTTTTCATGAGTGTTATAATACTACAGTAAGGTAGGTTAATGTAAGATATGGTTGTGATCCTGCAAAATGAAGTGACATATTTGATATGAGTCTCTTCTGATGGGGTCCAGGGAAAGGACTTTTTTTAGCTGATTTCCTCTCCTATATACTGATATGCTTTAGAAAACAGATTTCCCTTTCTTATCATTCAGCAGGTGCTACAATTCCAAGTAATGTCTACAAATAGAAGTAAGAAACATAAAAAGATCATGAAGTCAGGTTTGCTACTGTGTTGTGAATGTTACAATGTGAACCCTACTACTTTTGTACCCTTCCATTCATGTGTTTTAAGCAGTCTGAACAATGCTCATGTACAAACTGGAGGATATGAGTTATATGGAGGATAGAAAAGTGGAATTGAGGAAAAAAAAAGAAGGGAGAAATATCTCCTACTCTAGCAAAACAACACAAATATGCAAATAAATAATGCGTCTTAATGCCTGTTACACACTGTGGAATGGGCAGCAAAAGGACTTCTTTAATCCATTATTGCTTAGAGTCTTCTTGTTTTGTGGATATGTCTTGGGATGTTTCAGTTTTGTGGCTGGTAGATCAAAAAATAGGAAGTAGTGAAAATGATCCAGTAATGGGCAAGTGTCAGGCTGCCTTAACTGTGAGCACCACTGCCAGCTTCATCTATGATGTATGTGATATTTTGCTCAGTAGTACAATGAACACTTCAACTTTCCTTGAATTGTGCGTGAATCAATTACATGAACAACCCTACAGGCTTCTTGTGAAATGAATATGAAAAATACCCTTTGAGATAGTCCTTGAATTGTGTGTTATCTGAAGTATCTTTCTGTGTTCAAACCCTTGGTTTAAAAATAAAACAACTCTTTGGAAATGAGAGGGATGCTGGGAGTTGTAATTCAGTTCTATCCTGGGCAGATTGCCACTGAATCAGTGCTTCAGGAAACAGATTACCATCTGAAAGGATGCCCACCTACCTTCCTTTGTGTTTCGGTCTTCTCAATTAAAGGTGCTGGCTGCCACAACAATAAACACTATATGAATCAGCAAATTAATAATGAAGATAACACTGGGCTCAGGGGGCCTTTCAGAAGACAATTCAATCCAATATTCCTATGATTGATATAATGAATATGTAATAGGAATTCCAAAGCCTTTTCATGGAATGTTCCAAGTATTCTGGGGAAGAGAAACTGTTTACATAAGATACTCTGAAATTTCTCATTGTCTTTAATCCACAGTTGGCTCATCTCCACTTTTGCATCTTTTGGTCCTAGACTATTCAGTTTATTTAACTTGGGATTTCAAAATGTAAGCATAATAATGAGAAAAAAAATTCTTCCTTCCCCTCTAATTCTTGCATTGGCCTTTTTCAAATGTTCATTTCAAGTACTTCCTGCTGATTAGGTTCAGAAGTCATAGTGTCTTGGAAGGATTATCTGTGTAGTGCTTTCAACCTGATCAGGTAAAAATAATGTCAACACTCCTATGACAGGTCTTGCCTTATATTATGTTCTTGAATATTATAGCTTCATTGTACTTTTTCAGCACTTTATAGAACATATGTGGTTTGTAAACATGGTTTTTTAAAGGGAAAAACGAGGAAACTTTTGATGTCATTCTGCCTTTTTCAATCTTTTTTTCATAATTTATTGTTTTTGTTATAAGTTATAATTTAATGTATTTATTGTTTGTGGGTCTGAGAGATGTGTAGCACCACAAGTAAGTTTGACCCTATCTTTTGATTCACAAAGGAGGACTGGTGCTTTTTAAATCCATTTTTTTATTATATTTGACTACATCATTTTTTTCAGAACTGAAGCTTTTTTGGCAGCATCTTTACAAGATTATTTTATAGTCAAGACAAGTAAGTGTGAATATTTGATCAACAGAATTACTGATCAAAAAAATGCCAATTTTTTTCTTCCTTCAGCTCAAGAGATCTCAGAAAAAAAGTATAAAATGGGAATATGTTATTCTACATTTCCTCCAAATAAGGTGCAATTATTTTAAACATTCATTATGATGTCTACCTATCTATTCTTTTATTCTACTGATAAGGAAGCAGAGTTTAGATTTTAGAGCATCTTGTTTCAAGTACCTATGTGTTCTAATTTTCTTGATCTGTTTGAGCAAGGAACAGCAGTCCTTATAATTATCTAGGACCTCTACAGGGATCTAGGGAAGGGATTAAAACAGTTCAAGCATGGAGAGGCTGTATGAGCAAAAAACTGGAGCCTGGAGGATGTATTATTCTGTGGCTGTAGTATGCAGACAGCATATAAGATAAGAAATGGTAATGTAGAACAGTTTGTCTTAGAGCTCGTATAAGATAAACAATATACTACTAGTATGAAGCAAACAGTTGTGGGGGGACCATAGAAGTGCAGTTTTGTAGGGCTACCTAGGCAACTGTATCAAAAAAATTATTTTTAAGAATCAAACTTGTTTAGGATTTGTTAAGTATTTTTAAGCAGAAATGTGATTGATCAGTACTGTACATTCAGTCTTTTACCCAAAAGGAAATAGAGCTATTCTTTGGAGTTGTTCATGTCTACTGTACCTCCAGGCAACATACAAAAAGTTCTCCTGTATTTCAAAAGGCTTGACATGGGGAACATTTACACAGCTGTGTGCCCCCATCAACTCAAAAAGTGACTTAACAGTAAAGTATTTGTTTTGAGGCTTACTCAGGCCTTGTATGCTGGGTAACAGAAAAAGCATGCTTCTGCTGGAAGATTACTAATTGAAAAGCTTCATTTCATTGAGATGGTGAAAGACAGCTTGCAAGGTCTGACCAAAGTTGCAGAATACGCATTACACAGAGCAATGCATCTAAGTTCCTCAGCACACTGAAATAAATATAAGAAGCAAGTCATTTTTTAATATGGAAGAAGCAACTTCACCGGACCATTAGAATCTCTTAAAATGGGCAAGTTATAAAACAATAGGTTCTCACATTTGTATGAGCTATGAATATATATGCAGTACACTCTGTTTCATCTATGAGAACAGATGCCACTCCATTTATATGTAGATAACAAGATGGATTTAGCTGATTTCATAATTGACTGCCTAGCTCTTTACATTTAGTGAAGCATGAATATTTTAGTGTTTGCATTGTGTGTATGTATTAGGTTACATGAAAACAAAAGAAAGTGTGTATGGATTCAATCAAAGAACCATATAACCCTGTATGCTATTTCCAGCAGTGGCCATAAGGGGATTGCCAGGAAAAAAAATGAAATGTGCTCATGTTATTTGTCCGCCAGTACTTATGTTCTCTCAAATGGGGGTTTTCCTGAGCCTGTTTTGATTTGTTCAGTAAAAGTCAGTGAGTGTCTACTTGCACCATCTTCCCTTGACCATATATAAACTTTTCCTCTGAGGAGGGGGCTTTGACTAGGCAATCACCATAGATCCCTACCCATATCAGCTGTTCTGTGCCAATAGGGTACAGCAAACAGACCCACAGGTCTCATCTGTTGCATGGAAAAATATCTCCCCTTTTAAAAATTTTAACTACTGCTTTTGTCAGCTTTTTCCCATATCTAGTGTGGAAAAGGAGAATGAAAAGATGATTCCAAGCCAAGCTTTCCTTGTTTTTGTGGGGCCAGTCCTTCCTCCTTCAGAAGCCATCACAAACTTTTAGTCATCCTTGTTGCCCTTTTCCAAGGCTTTTTAATTACAATTTTTCCTTTACTAACACAACAGGACAAGAAGTACACACAGTATCCAGGCTGTGGGCCACTCTGTGATTTATACAATGGCATGGTTTTTTTCTCCTTCTCCGTTCCTCCCATAACAAAAGCAGCTAACTTTTCACTGATGCTGTGAGGAAAGGGAACACGGGTGTTACAGCATTATTAGCTGGCTGTTCACTAAAATGTAGTTTCCATGGAGAATAGTTAGACAAAGTTAGCATGCTACGCATGTCTATACTACTGTATGTATCATTATTTTATATATATGTATAGGTGTATATATATATATACAAAATGCATATAAATATGTGTATACATGATTTTTCATTACATCACACTTTTTTATTTAATCAAAATCTCATTCTTACCATCAGATAAATAAGAATAGGAAATTATGTTAATCATAATTTCTAGTTATTTATCCATTTTATAAGGACAAATGCTGGTGTCTTCATGTGAAAAATACTAATTGTAACACTATCAAATGAAATAGTGTAATAAAAATGCGCATAATGTCCTGTATTTTTCTTACTTACATGACAAGAATATAAGGGAAAAAAGAACAAATCCATCATAGTCTTTATTTGATAGCTCCTAATAGAAAAAATTACTTTAATAAACTGCATTTAATAACTATTAACATGCCCCTACACTTTGAACTATAAACAGAACTGTAATCAAAAGAAGGTTAACGTGTAATTAAAAAAAAAAGTAGTTCTCAAAGTTAATTATTTTTCAGAATTATTTTAGAAATATTTTTGAGAAGAATATTGAATTTATACGTTGCTCTTTTTGTATGATGTTACATGAAGGGTAAAGGAATCTGCCATAGTCATAAGGAGACAACAGATCTGTTTTAGAGGGGTTGTGCCTGTATTAGCAAATTAACCAGAAGGTCAAGATCACAGAATTTGGAAGTATGTAAACCTAATAAATAATGTATCTGAAGGTGCTTAATGTGTACAATATGTCTGACAGAATACCTGTTTCCTAGAGCTTCTGGGCAAAGGTAGAGGAAAATTATCATTCTGTCACTCAGGTGAATTATATGTTTTGATATTCAAATATATCAAACAAATTTTAAATACCCACTGTGATATTTAGCTAATTAAATAAGAAAAGGCAAATATAGAAAATTGAAAATTACTAGAAGCTGTAAAAGTGGAGCATGAAGGAAGGCAAGGCATTAAGACACATATCCCAAACATGACCATATATTTCTTTCTTTTAATAAATGCATGCTCTATCTTTTTTCAGCCTTTACTAGTGATATTTACAATGGCAGCACTTCATCCAGTTAAAATTACCCACTCTCCTTATTGTTTTAGTGTTCTAAAATTCAACAGTAAAGTGCAATCTGCTAGAGAATTAGCATTGTCTACAAAAATGCAGACAGCAGTGTCTGGAAATGAGGCACTAAAATCTAGTAGGAATAAAAACACACCCAAAAGCAAAACACAAATCTAATACAAATCACCCATCTGCCCAGTCCCAGAATAAAACCGTTTTAAATCTTACATCTGAATAGCTATTGCCAATTGTTGTATTCTATTTTTTATGTAAAGCTTTTAAAAATTCATCGCCTTAAAAGACACAGGATGCCTCTACCCCATGTATGTATTGGTTTGGGGTTTCGGCTTTGTTTTTATAGATAAGTTGTTTTGTGATTTTATGATACAGAAGCCAAATAAAAATAGCTAGTGGGAATCACATTCACATCCTCATTATACAAGGGACTGAGCAGGTGGGAATGTACCTGTAACAGAACATTTGGTTTTTTTCTAGTTATACACAGAGAATATTTAATTCAAACTTACCCAAAACATGAATGCCTAACTGAAATCCAAGACCTAGAAAAAGATTTAAAATTTCACAGTGCTTTACAATATAATATGTTGCTTATTTATTCAGCATACCATGTGAAATACTAAAGCATGATACACAAGTGGTTCAAAGACATGTCACTATTGATATTTTTGCTGTTAATCTTCAAAACTTTGTGATATTTGTGACATTCTTTTTTTTCTTTCTAAAACGTGTATTCTAAGCACATGTACAAAAATGACAAATATACTGCTAAGAGTTAACTGACTGTTTACAAAAGCAGCAACAAACCTATCAGAATTTACATCACTTAAAAATAAGATTACTAGGTTACATTATATTAACAAGTCATATAATGTGACAGTTGACAATGTTTAATATGTTATTGTTTAAAATCCCTTATTTACTGTTTTGCAGAGTTCAAATCTACTGGCATTTTGCAAACATAAGAAATTTACTACCTTGTATCTTGAGTGACAGCCCTCAATTTGAAAAAAAAAAGGCTGTGCTTCATATGAGGTCTGCTAACTCAGACTACAAGGCAACAGTTTACTGTAGAATACTGGAGGGTATTTTTTAATAATTAGATGGATATGCTCACTTTTTACAATAAAAATAAAAATAAAAATTGTTGCAAGAAATATAAAAAAGCAATGAAAATATTACTCCTTATTTTAAGACCAAGATAGAAGTATTACCATTTCAACTTTTCTGTATGAAAAAGGCTTCTTCTAAACTTGTCCATTGACCTTGGTAGCACAAATAATTTTAAAGCCTGTCATTTCAGGTCATTGCTTAAAACAACAGAATTTCTGCAGGTTTAATTTGATGGATTGAATGATTGATTGATTTTGCTTTTTAAAGTGCATTTATTGAAAAAGTTGCAGGGTAGCTTATACCTATTTAATTTTACTGTAGCCTGCATTTCAAAAGGTGAGAAAATGAAGTAGGTTTGAAAAAATTTAGAGCATATTTTAATTTTTTTTCTTAAAGAGCAGGCTCCCATTGTCATTCAGACCTACAGCTTGATGCTTTGTAGAGATGGGCAAGAGCATAGACAAAGGAAAAAAAATGAAAAAAAGAGGGTATTATCCAGGTAAATCGGTCATTTTAAAGCCCATAATAATAATAAAAATGTTTTTTCCATCTAAGTTCAGCATTTAAAATGGAAATTTCAGAATTAGTCTCCAGCAGAGCCATACAACTTTTTACAAGCACACGTATATGATGCCAGTATGCGTGAATATGATTAGTTACTACCTTAGAATTTTACTCTATGTTTATAAATAAATATAAATCAGTGCATCTGACTGAGTAGCAATACTGGAAGGACACTTTTTACCATAAAACCCTTTAGTAATTACAAATACTATTTATATTTACTCAAATTTAAATATATATATATAAGGCATTGTGTTCTATGCCTGAATGTGACACACAATGTAATTCTATTATAATTTCTCTTAAGTGTCATAAATTGTGTATATTACTGTAACTGGAATTACACATTCTTTCTTTTATGGATTTACCTGAAATGCTTTGCTATTTACTAAAGATTTCATGCTGGAATTTCAGCATGAATTTTCAATTTCAGTTCTGTAGGACACAGCTAAAGATCAGTGTTCACCCAAATTCTATTCATCTGTCCTGGTGAATTCCGTGCTTTTCCTGGGAGCTCAACCCAGGGGAATAATCATTTCCCTTCAGAAGATAATGTAGTACTAGCTGGTACTAGGTACCAGCTACAGATTTTTTTTTTCTCCAGCCGTGTACACCGGAATTACTTCATCCTGAAGTAACCATAACTTAGGAAGCACTAATGCTAGAAACAAGATGAATAACTTTTGTAAGATAATCTTCCTCAGGGTTTGAGCATTGAAGTAGAAGTTTATTTTCATTGTTGATAAAATTTTCAATAACTTTCTGTCTAATATTGAAACATAGTTCTCTGTACTCATTAATGTGTTAGAGAATTAGGTGAGAGAAAATGGAACATAGGAACTGCCATTTAGTGTCAAACTTCAGCCTCATTTTGTTCTCTATCTGATCTTGTACTGATTTCAGAGGAGTGCCTGAGGAATTCAGTAGAAAAATATTTTTCTCCACAACTCTTCATCTACCATCACAAATAGGTCTCACTTTAACTAGTTGGAGGCAGTGATTTCCCTGAAGCATAAGTTCAAGGTCCTTCATAAAGGTTATTTTAAAACATTTTTGTATTAAATATGAACATTTCTGTATCCGCTAAATTTCAAAACATTTCTAAGATTTCCCTCACAAGTCTACCATTAAAAATTGTTCCTCTGTTCATCTCTAATAGTGTTGTATAGGTCATGAATATTGCTTTATATGCCTCCTTGTTTTGATTTCTTCCAGAACTCAGTTTATCCAAAGCAAGTATAAGTCATTCTGGACAGGTGTCCCTGAAACACTGTTTACTGCATGATTGCAGGTGCTCTGTCTTCTTCTCTGTGAGCATTGCTGAATATGTTCTTCAGATACTAGGTACTTTGGTTCCTACTAAGTATTCCTATTATTTATCTCATTTTCTCATCAACAATCTACTTGCAATGTCCTTACAATAAGAAATTTATTTGCTGTTTTCTCTCAAATAAATAAAGAGAACAGAAAGACTTCAGGAAAAAAACTTGACCATCTTTGCTTTCCAAGTAAATGTAGAGGACCAACAGTAAGTAATTGCAAAGCTATGAAAGTAAGGAGCATAAAACATAATTATTACTGTCTGTTGGAATGAAAATATTTATTTTTTATTCTAAATATTAAACTGATTTGGAAAGGGTAATAAAAACTAAAAATAATAACATGTGCAGAGGGCCAAAAAAGAGTGAAGAAACTGCGGTCATCAGCAATTCTTTGACTGTGATTAATTATTTTCTTCATCAGCAAACAGTTGTCTCCTATTTTCATTTCTTCCATCTATTTAGTAATGTTTGATCCAAGGTTTAGAAAAGGTTAAAGGTGCAATTGAAAGGTGCAAGCCAATTTTCTATCCCACTCTTACTTGCACATTGGTAAAAACATTTGTTCTGTATTATGTTTTGTAAATCTCTCAACAGTTTTAAATATCTGCAGCCAGCTAGATTAAGAAATTAAGATGGTACTCTAGGCACTACATTGGCAATGCAAGCAATGAAGTTAGCTTAGAATGGTAAATTTTTAAGAAAACTGTATGCTATAAACCTTGTGCAATGCCTTAGTTGTATCATTGTAATACATTCTCTGGAGAGGTTGCAGGCACTGGGGAAAAAATGAGAAGCGTCTGTTTTTCACTCTAAGTCTTGTCACGTTTGGCAAACAAAAAGAGTTTGAACTGAGAAATTAAATTTATAGCTTACTGGTGAGTAATCCCAACAATCTACAGGCTTGTTTCCTGAAATTCTATTCAATGGGCAGGCTACCAGACATGGTACATTAGTCACTGTTGAGAATTTTTCTGGTACAATATGGTTGAATGACAAAATAGAAATTAGATAGTGGGGAAAATCAGACAGTGGAAGAAATTCTATGAAAACCAATATAGGTTACAAATATCATTTTCACTTGTTTTGAAGAAATACAAACTTTTCTTTTTTATTTAAAATCTTAATGAAATGGATAAACTGTCTCATACTGTGCATATCCTGAAAAACGTGCCGAGGTGAAGACCACATTGGATCAACAGAAAGCTGTGGTTGGAACTCAGGGAAAGAAAAAGGAGAGCTTGTGACCTTTTGTGACCTTTAGAAGTAGGGGCAGGCAACTCAAGAAGACTTACAAGGATGTCTACCTGGTCTAGTTGAAAGTGTCCCTGTCCATAGCAGGGTGGTAACTAAATGATCTTCAAGGTCCCCTTCCAACCCAAACCATTCTATGATTTTCTATGTTGTGAGGTTATGCAGGTAGAAAATTGGAAGCACCAAAGCTCAAGTAAAACTTAATCTTCCTAGTGGCATAAAAAATATTTCTATAAATACATTAGCAACAAAAGGAGGGATAAGGATAATCTTCGTACATTACTGGATGCAAGGGGGGAAACAGTGGAAACCAAGGCACACAAAGCTGAGGTACCTGATGCCTTCTTTGCCTTAGTCTTTAACAGTAACTGCAGCTGTTATGGGAACCAGTTGCCCAGAGAAAAAGGACCTGGAGGTGCTGGTTGATGGCCAGCTGAACATGAGCCAGCAGTGTCCAGGTGGCTCAGAAGGCCAATGGCATCCTGACTTGTAACAGAAGCAGCATGGCCAGCAGGATTAGGGAAGGTGCCATTGCCTCTGGTGAGGTTGCCCTTTGAATTCTGTGTTCAGTTTTAGGCCCCTGATGATAAAAAAGACAGTGAAGTGCTGGAGCATGTCCAAAGAAGCTGGAAAAAGGGTCTAGAC
This sequence comes from Ploceus nigricollis, assembly GCA_013399945.1. Lineage (NCBI taxonomy): Eukaryota > Metazoa > Chordata > Aves > Passeriformes > Ploceidae > Ploceus > Ploceus nigricollis. The sequence goes on along the minus strand of VXBC01001345.1, from coordinate 794,231 downwards.
AGTAGTCCAATGAGGAGCAGCTGAGGAGTTCATAATTGTTAAATGCCCCTGATTAACTTTCTGTCCTTTATATATTTGGAAATGCATTCCAAGAAGTCTTGCCCATGACCTTTCCAGGGACAGAGATAAAGATAATTGGCCGATAGTGTGCAGTCTTCCATTCTACTTTTTCTTCTTAAAGGTAAACATAAGTATTAATCTTCTTCCAGCTAATAAATCACCCAAGGCCACTGACACCTTTAATTTCTATGTTGTTATAAGTACTAAAACAGCCATTATATTTTCCTCACAAATTATCTTTGTTTTTCTTAACTTACTATGGGTGGCTGACCACTGATATAAGCACAATAGAGAAGTATCTATTTTCATTGCCAATTCCTTCATTCACACTGGAGCAGTTAGGAAACTTCAGGTACACACTTTTTAAAAATTGACAGTCTTTATAAAACATGGTAGCAGTAACCCTTACACACCAGCATATAAATTGTTCTCTTATAGTAGCTCACAATTCATCTACCTTTGTCCTATTGGTTAGTGAACAGCAAATGAAGGCAATCCAGATGATCATGGTAGCATGCCTCTTAATGTAAAAGTGTATTTCATCAGTTACTATTTTCTGGCTCATCATGGATAATACTGCCTGTAAGAGCCCATAAAAGAATCCATTGTGTTATTCTGAAGTCTGGCAGCCACTGCTTATTTTGCTAGATTTTGAGTGGTTTTGTTTTAATTTGTGATTTTGTTTTTGCTGTTTGTTTTTGTTGATTTTGTTTGCTTGTTTGTTTAATTTTTCTCTGACACTTATTTCATGAAATGTTAAATAGATGTGTCTGGAAAGAGGCTGCTCCAAGGTATGTCTTCCAGAAGCATTTGTTTACTTTTACTCTCTCCTTCTTTTCCATCTTCTGAGTTTTCTCTAGGTTGCTTCCAACAGCTAGTATGCTTAAAATTGCAGAGATTGTAGAACCTAGAAATGGTTAATTTCCCACACTATAAACCCAGCTGGATCATCTCTAAATATTTGAATAGATGTTTTACTTGGATAGAGTGGTAAAATCAGTAACATGAGCTTTGTCTTGTAGTTCAGTCACAAGCATAGGTATACCTACAATGAATTGCTATCAGTAGAAGAAATCAAATAATAGCATCATACCATCTTAGCTGATTAGCAGTGTTGTAATTGTTATACAGTCAAACTGGGACAAATGGAGTAGTCTGTGTAACATTTTAGTGGCCTCTAATTTGCATTGTCTTCCCTGAATTTATTCTTTAGAGCTGGGTGAATAGAGTACAATATACCAAACATATGTAGCTAAATTACCATTTGCTGCTGCTAACTCTCTTTTTCCTCTTTGGTTGATGTACAGTACAGAAACAAAAGACCTAAAAGTAAAAATCAATGCTTCCTAATTTTGAGAGCTTTTAGGTACTAATTTGAATATGTCACTGACTGACACAGAACAATAGACACCTTTGGGGATAGGATCTAAATAGCTTCCCAGATTGAGTTCTCAGTAATGAAGCTCCTGTTGAAGATGAAAATACACTGTTAAATCTGTTCTTGAGTATTATGCTGACAGTTCATTTGCTTTTATTTCAAATCTGTGGATACCTTTTAAAAAGCAATAACAGAATTTGCGGTGATTATACTATTTTTCCCTTTGTTTTGAGGGAAATGCTGAACGTTTCTACCTGGAAAAAAAAAATTAGTTAATGACATAGGCAGACTTTGCAATTGCCTCGGCAAGCGTGCAGACTTTGAATCTGAAGTAAAAGGGAGACAAGCCCAGACCACTAATAAGTGTGCCAAGGGATGCTACCAGTATGAGACTTTTCAGAGAGCTGAAGCAGCATGTGTGGCACATATTGCTGAGATTATTCAGAAATTGAGAGCAAAGATGAATGCATGACCTGCTTTCAAATGAGAATGAATGCAGCTCCTGGTAGCTCAGCATGATGTTTTCTTTAGATTCAGAACCAGCTGCTTCCAAACAATAAAGAAAATCCTCTCCAAGCTATATCCATCCTTCAAATAGGAGACCGACAATAGCTGGCAGGGAGTGGAGGAATTCTGCATTGGCTTTTACTATATTATTTCAGACACCTCCTTTTCTCATGATTCCTACAGTAAAATCCTATTATGAAAACTGACATCAGCAAGACTACATATATATTTATACACACATACATGCATATTTATGTACACTACTTTGTTACAAACATAGTGTTTATCTGGAGAAATAAATTAATAACACACATTTCCAGTACTAAATACTGTATAAGTAGAGTTTAAGATATATGTTTAAATTATTATATTAAATCTTACCACTGGAAGTAAAAATATAATGTGCCTTTACATGGAAAAAATAAATTTTGTTTCTGAAGCAAATGATGACTAATGACTTCTGTACATTGCTATAAATGTGTGGGCAGAAGACTTGATACACAAGAAATCTTCATGCTGTTCAGAATATATATATAGTCTTCAGAGCTACTGAATCTTATTTTTGAAAATGGAGGCATTGAAAACGTTGCATTAAAATAGAAAGTTTAAGCATATACTGAAGGTAGTGCAGATGTTAATGGTTCTTCAATGTCACTATTTACTGTCACTATTTATTTTATGTATAATAACTTTGAAATAGTGTGACATGGTGATTCTTCCCCTCTATTCCACTCTTGTGAGACCCCAGATGGAATGCTGCATCCAGCTCTGGGGTCCCCAGCACAGAAGGGACATCAGCCTGTTGGACTGAGTCCAGAGGTGCCCACAAAGTAGATCAGAGGAATGAAGAACCCCTCCTATCAGGAAAGGCTTAGAGAGCTGGGATTGCTCAGCCTGGAAAAGAGAAGGCTTTGGGGTGGCCTAATTGTGGTCTTCCAGTACCTGAAGAGAGCCTACAAGTGTCGGAACTCATCCCTGTATGGGCCACCAATCGTTGGCGTCAGTGCTCGGCACCAATCGACGGATGGGAACTGACTGTCATCACCAGTTTGTTATCTTACTGTAAGATTTTCATACCTTCTCTCTGAGTTCCCACGGGCAGCTCCTCGCAACACTGACTCCTTTTCTCTTTCTTCCGCACAGCTGGCTGCCTTCTAACTGTCCCGATCACAAACACCCAAACCTTTCTGTCCCTAGCAGCACACACTAACCCTTACTGTCCCTGACATGAACACCTGACTCTTTCTGTCCCTAGCACACCACCTGACCCCTACTCCTCACAGCAGCACAGCCAGCCAACTACAACTCTCCTCTTAACTAACTAACCCACTCTTTTATAACACCCATCCTTATAGGATACAGCTGTGACCTATTAAGGGCAGACCTGTTCCTACTTTTTGGTAATTAGTACAGCTGCAACTCCTCAGGGGTGAGATTGCCTTCAGCACTATCTCTATTCTCTCACAATCCATCCTCCCACATACAAGAAAGCTGGAGAGAAGGTTTTTATGAGAACATGTAGTGACAGCACAAGGGGAAATGGATTTAAACTGAAAAGGGAGCAGATTTAAATTAGATTTTAGGGAAAAAATCTTTACTGTGAGAGTCATTAGACACTGAAACAGGTTGCCTGGAGACAATGTGGATGCCTCATCCTCAGAAATGTTTAAGGCCAGGTTGGATGGAGCTCTGAGCAATCTGGTCTAATGAAAGGTGCCCCTGTCCATGGCAGGGGATTGCAAATCTTTGGGGTCCTCCCCAACCCAGGCCATTCTTTGACTCTATGATTCTATGATATATGTGGCATGAAAGAGGATGTTAAATGTTAAGTATTTGACACCATTACCTTTATCATTTAACATTACCACAATATACATGACACACATTCAATATTTCATTTTTTAAATAATATTAAAGTTTGTAAATTTCTGTTATAATTTTCATTCATCTTTTTTTCCAGTTTGAAATTCCCCCAAGCAAAGTAGATCCTTGTGTTTCTTTCAGAAGTTCCTGTTAGTTTGACTTTGTATCCTTCACACAATATACTGAATAGTCAAAGAAAAAAAGCACCAATCAAGAGGACAAAGCCTCTTCAATAGACTTCTTGAGAGCTTACAAGCACTGATCGCTCATATTATTATAAAAGGTATCAAAGACTGAATTTCAGCCAAGATAAGTATTATTGAATATTGGGTACTTCTCTGAAAGCATTTAGTATCTCCATGATTAGATATATTCTACACTCAACAGTTTTTTCATGCATTACCCTATCATTTACTATTTATACATCTTATTAACGTAGATTCTTTACACACTGAATTTTCTAGAGGCAGATCTTTGAATTTATTAAGCATAGGCCACACTCTGAACCTTGCACTTGTTCAGAAACAACATGAACTGAAAGTGAAAGCACAGCAATTAATAAAACTGTGGGAAGTACAATATAGCACTCTGTTTAAAATGTAGCAGCATCAATATATTGAGACTTATGTGATACACACAGACTTTCAAAACAAAAGCTTGCAATTAATCCAAACTTGTAAAAATAGTACGAAAATACTACAGGAAATACATCTCACAGCCATGGTCTGAGTTTGGAAGCTGGCACAAATAAGGAAAAATATATTGGGATGGTGCTGGTATGCCCACATAAATCATTACCATTCAGATCCATTTTTTTTCTGCTCACACAGAGAAGCATCCTGAGTCCTGTAGTGAACAAATCCTTTTTCAGGTGTGTCCTGCATCTTTTCACCTCCCTGACTCAGGAATAGTAGTTGATATATTGTCAAAGCTTCCACCCCTTCCTGCCTATCTCCTCCTTGCTTATTATCGTGGGGGTTAGAATGGAAGTCAGGGTGTGAATCACAAAATGGGTCAGATTGGAAGGGGTCACACAGGATCATCTGGTCCAGTCTTACTGCTCAAGCAGTGTCATCCTAGAATACATGGCGCAGCATTGTGCCCAGATGGTTCTTGAATATCTCCAGTGAGAGAGACTTCACGACCTCTCTGGGCAATTTATTCCAGTGCTCAGTCCCCGCACAGTAAAAGAGTTCATCCTAATTTTCGTGTGGAGCTGCCCAGGTGCAGGACCCTGCATTTGCCTCTGTTGAGTTTCAGACAGTTCTTTGCCCATCTCTCCAGCTTGTCAAGGTCCCTCTGATGGGCTGCACAGCCCTCTGGGATGTCAGCCACTCCTCCCAGCTTTGTGTTATTAGTGAACTTGCTGAGGAGGCCTCTGCTCCTTCATCCAAGTCATTGATGAATAAACTAAACAATACTGGACCCAGTATTGAACTTTGGGGGACAAATTGTTCCTTCTAGCAGAGCCTGAGTATACAGATATTTAGGGATGAGAGGAAGAGAGTTCCATCCAACCTCACAGACATCTGCAAGAAAACATTCTTTCATTTTAAAATTTTAAGCAAAGTTTACAAGAAGCAAACATAAACTTCATAAAGAAATTTTCTCAGTTTAGCTCCCTTTGCAGTACAACATAGAACCATTAAAAAAAAAAAAACTTGTTGAAAGGAATCTTAAAGATCATCTTATTCCAACTCCCCTAACTCCACCATGGGCAGTAATGTCTCCCACAAGACCAGGTTTCTCAGGGCCCTATCTAATCTAGCATTGAACTCCTCCAGGAGTGGGGGCATCCACAACTTTTCTGGGTAACCTGTTCCAGATCTCACTATCCTCTGAGTAAAGCATTTCTTCCTAACACATAAACTAAACCTCTGCCCTATCACTATCTACCCAGGTAAAAATATCTCTCTCCTTTTTTATTAAAAAGAAAGAAAATGTTAAAAAGTTTACTGATGTTTAAATCACCTCTTTAAATCTTTGGTTTGGATGCAGAGCAGCTGGCATTTTGCTCTTTAGAATATCAGCTGTCTGTACCATTCTGTGCAGATAATCTGGAAGAGTGTACTCTGTAAACATGGTCATGTGCATACATGATAAAGTTATCAAGGAAACCAACATCTTCATTTAAACTGACCAATTTTGTTATTAGAGGTTATTCTGACTTTAATAACATTTATTTGAATTAGCCTTCAATGTTAGGCAAGAACAGAACTGCTGCCTCTTCTTGTCTTATAAAATCCCAATGTATTATGACTGAAGAGACTGTGAGAAGTTTTAGGATAATCACACCAATAAAGCCCTCTGCTGGAGAGATACCTGCTTGCAAAAGAAACTTTTCCTTCACCAGACTTAGTGCCTTCTTGAATGACACAGATTTCTTCGTCTCCCTAGTTTTGTTGGTTGGAAATGTGATTTTTTTTCCCCCACTTTCTTTCAATCTATGTTAGCAAAACATTTGGAGTTCAGCCTCAACCATTTTGTCTTTCTCCTCAGGAAGAAAGTTGGCCGTCTGACAAAATGATAACTGAGCAAGAACATTTTTAAGAGCTAAGCTCACAGTGCTGCCAAAGCAGCACCTGCAGCAGCAGCATATGTTGCACTGGGAGTACTTGGGAGCTGCCTGAGCAGTTTTACTTGCTGAGGGGAGGAGACACCTGGATCCAGCTGTCTGCAGTCTGCAGAGCTGGCAGAGGCCTATTTTATTTTTTTTTAAGATATTGTGTCACTTCTCCTAAAAAGATATAGCTGCTCCATTGATATGTTTCACCTACCATTTTGAAATGTATTACAGTTTATTTTATACAATTATAGCATTATCCATGAGAAGAAATTCATAGGCATGGTAGACATGTGAATGACACTCTGAAGTTCTAATTCTGTCATTATGTTAGACGTGTGGCTGGCAGGATTTCAACAGATGGAATTAAATGATTAGCATAACGAAATAGCGGTTTTTAACTACACAAGGTGGTGTAAAGAACAAGTCCTGCTGTGTTATTAGTCTTTGATGTTTATTTGTTCACATTTAAGTAGTTCCCTTCTGTGCGAAGTAGCCATCAGTACAGTAAGAATGTTCCCGCTAGAATATGCCTTGTTACTGCCACTATGGCATTTTCTGTGACACGGATCACTGGCAATGCTATGAAACAATTTTTTCAAGAAAATGGAAGCAGCAAAAGAAACATACAAATATGGAAGTATTTCTGAAATTTTAACACTGCTGATTTCCACGTTTTCTTCAAAGTGTATGGTCAATTTTATTAAAAATTCATGTGAGATCATCTGTACTCTGGGTTCATATGGAGTTTTGCCCAGATACATTTTATCTTGTCACAAGTTATTTCCACTTTTAAAGATTGTGCAGGTCAAATTATGTTCATTGTTATCCCCATCTTTTTGATACCACTGTGCAGCATTGCTTTCTAGGACTCACAGCAACACTTTAGCTGTTCTCCCTTTTAATTTACATGGTGATCAGGTAAACTTGCAATCACAAAACCAAGTACTGCTTCAGTATCCAGTAGTCACAGTAGTAGACAGAATAGCAGCACCAAATGCTCAAGAAAATATTTTTGCTGTTTCATGTTTAAAAAGGTAATCTATTCACTAAGAACTCTTTGGAGGATCATTCAATTATGAATTTCTCAGGTCAAATAATCATCACAGTTCTTTGTTCAAATATTTAATAAATCTCTTAGAAGAAAAGTGAACCACATAGGTTCTAAACATAGATCTGTCACAGTAAATATCTGCCTATTCTTACCTCCTGTGTTGATGCTAACCCGTATCCTGAGCTAAGGTTGTTTGTGAATTATTTGAATGGATCTGTACTTGACCAAAGATTTACTTTTGATTGGTAAAAACATTCATTTTCACTGCAAATTAGCAGATATATGACATATTTCAAATAATAAGAGAAAAATATACATTTGACGTATGTTTGTGGAATTAAGATCACTGCATTTCTAAAAACTTTATTCATAAATAACAATATGTTCATTGTTATTGGGAGCATTTTTGTTGGGAGCAGAAAATGAATCACAGAATGAATCATGAATGTTCATGTTCTTGATCAGTTTGAAAATGGTGCAATAAGTAGGTACATTTTCATTACTTATCTTTAACTGCTTGCTGAAGATTTTCTTCTTTGTCTTCTAGTAATTCATTTCATAGTAACACAGGGTGGTTTCCAATAGAAGAACTTGGTGTCAGCTGTTCTATTCATGTCCTCTCCAATTTGTTCAATTCATGGCCTCTCCTAGTTTGTACTCTACTTTCTTCCCAGCTCCATGGAGTATTAGACAAACAATAGAAAACACAATATATTTGTAAAAGAGAGAAACAGAAAAAAAATGTTTTCCATTTCTAAAGATATATTTTTATGTGTTAATATCTTTTTAAAATTAAATATTTCCTTTCATTATAAATTGCCCTAAGATACAGTATTGCCCTAAACCAAAAGTGAGGGATTTTTTAGTGACAACTAAGAAAACTCCAGTTCTTATGTTTTGCTGACTAAAAAAGATCAGCTAGTTCAGTCCCAGTTCCTCTCCAACTTAAGCTCTTATAAAAATCATTTGCCTCTGCAGGAATATAAAAGCCAAAGAAGCCATTAGTTATTAAGGATAACATTTATGGGTACAAAGAAACCTTTGAAACACTGGATTAAGCTGTAAGGCCAGAAAAGCTGTTGAAGTACCTGGAGTATTTTTCCAGTGTTTTTATATTTACAAATATTGTGTTGAGGCAAATATGATACTACAGGGCACCACTGAACAAATTATACAAGTATTAACAAGGAAAACTACTGCTTACCTTCATTCTTTTAGTTTCCATTTCTGAAAAACAGGTGTCATGAAGAAGGGGACAGATGCATTTAATTTCAGGTTCTGTCTTTGAATAATTCTTTCTTTCTCATTGACTAAATTATTCAGTTCGTCCTTTTGCATTTCCTTGCTGACTACCTTCCTGTATCAGGTAAAAGTTTTTGAAAGAATAGCTTAATGTCTAATATTAAAAGTGAAGAAATGCTGGCCCTAATATATTAAAAGCAGACGTTCCTTGGAATACTGAGATTAAAATGTTAAATTTAAGTTTAAAATGTTAAATTCATATTCAAAGCTAAATAAAGCACAAAATCAATATCTTTTAATTTTACTTTATATTTCATATTTATGTCATCTGTTTCAGAAATCTAGTGATTGCTTTTATTATCTTCATATATTTGAAGACAAAATAACTCTGTTCAATCTGTATCTGGGTTATAGTTGTACTTCTTCCAAATTCACATTTTATTAATTACAGAATAAATAATATTTTCCTTCATAAATCTTTGAAATAGCATAATTCCTTGTTTGAAATTAATGTTGATTATCCACTTATTGTTAATATAGGGTGATATTCCTGCAGTCAAACCATATTTCAGGTCAGAACACACATACATGTCATGGCCTACAACTGAGTGACAACCCATTTTTTCAGTTAACTTAAGCATTTGAATACTGGGGAAATACTGGAGAGATATCTCCTTATAGTTTTTGTCCTGCATTACAGTAGAACTTAAAATTGCTTGGTTGTGAGCAAATTTGTATGTATATGAGCAGTCTTTTCTCCTCTAATGCAGATCAAGTGAATAATTTTTCTGTTGTCTTTGCTCTAGATTTTCAGCACAGCTGTGTATCCTAAGCCCAAGCTTTTTCACAAACAATATAAATGATACAAACATCTCCAATGTTAAAAACTTTCTTTATTTCCTCTATGTAAGGATACCTTGGAAGTACCACCATAGTAGTTTAATCTGATTTCTTTCTATTTTTTTCTTATCTTTTCTCTATTTTCTCTCCACAATTTCTAAGTTGAAATCTTTTTTAGTCTCACATATGTAGACCATTACTTTCATTGTTAAGGCCATCTCATTAGATAACTTTGGAGTAGCTTTCTCCCAGAATTGCTCATTATCTGTGGAATTTTTCAGTTCATTAACTCCTAACTGCCCATTTAAATACCTTTCCTGACCCTTAATTGAACTATGTTTCACCCTATCATCATTAAATCTCCCCCAGAATCCTGTGTGTGTTTCTGGTAGAAAGTGGAGACTGACTTGGAAGTGCTTACTTGTGATGTTTTATTGATGACAACAGAAAGCTTAAAAGTATATTTAGAACTACAATCAAAATTTTATATCTGTTTCTGTAGAGATTAAATTATCTAGAAATATAAGAACATATGTTTAATATTTGGAACATCTTCCCTACACAATTCAGAGTTTAAGTCTTATGAGTTGCAGTTCTGGGTATTACTTACTCATGCTTTCTTCATGTAGCTAGTTTCTTAAAGTTCTTCCTTTAGCACAAGTATGGTATAGTTGATCAAGATGTCAAGTACATATATTAGAACTCTAGACTCCAACAGACTCTAATTTGGTTTCTTTATTGAAGTCCAGGATGTAAAGAGTTAAAAAACATTTATTAATGTTTGCTATTTAAGCTTAAAACTTGTCACACTGGACTGCAAAACTAACTTTTCCATCTAGAAGAAAAAATACTTTGCTACACAGACCAACCAGTTCTTTAGAAATGTGTCATTTTAATGGTTCTAATGTTAGCTTTTTCTCAGTTTAAATCCTATTTTTCATGTTTGGTATCTTCGGCAAAAACGTTCACCTCTTTGTGTGAGTTTTGGTGTGCTACTGCTGTTACACACTGACTGACATGCCTCAGTGTCTTGAAAGATTATTTAATATATTGTAAGATTATTTCTGGATCATTGTATTCTTAATACAGAATGCCAGCATCAGCTTTAATAAATCCTGAAAAAAAGCAATGTATCCAGATAATTTTATATTTGAGATACCATAAAAAAAGATCATCAAATGATAGTTCTATTCCACAGACGGGGAGAAATATTAATGATAGAGAATGTTTCTTTAGAAAAAGTAATCAGCAGTAGGCAGATGCTTAGTCATGGAACTAGCTAATACTGTACGGTGTGTAAAATCTGAGGACTGAAAAAATCAGTGAGCTGACCAGTTATATTTATCTCTGACTGATTCTGACTGGCTTTATCTCACTCATTAGCAAAAAAAAAAAATAGTATCATGTACTGGGTGCAAATTATTAAAGGCTGATGGATACATTTTCAAGGAGAGCTTTTCTGCTGTATATTTTAAATATCTCTATGCATCATAGTAAATTTACCTGAAAAAGCAGTCCATTGAAAATTAATTAATGCTTACTGGAGCAGAATACTTTGTTATAACTTCTGCCTGGTAGTTCCAGCAGGCAGCTGAGCCTCATGCAGTGGCTCTCACTACCCTGGGTTGGGATGGTGAGAGAAACAGAAAGGTAGAATTGTGAAAACTTGTGGGTTGAAATAAAGACTGTTTAATGGGGAAAACAAAGCTGCACACACAAACAAAGCAAACCAAGAAATTAATTCTCCACTTCCTGTGGGCAGGCAGGTATTCAGCCATATCGAGGAAAGCAGGGATCAGTAACAATGTAATGATGACATGGAGAGACAAACACCATCACTCCAAATATCCTTTTCTTCCTCTTCCCATAGCTGTCATTGCTAAGCATGACACCATATGGTACGAGATGTCCCTTTGGTCAGTTTGGGGCAGCAGTCCCAACTGTGTCCTCTCCCAGCTACTTGTGCATCCTCAGCCTGTGCCCTGGCGGGGTGGTCGGAGGAACAGAAAAGGCCCTGAGGCTGTGCAAGCTGCTCAGCAATAATCCAAAACGTTACCAAAATCAAAAACACCATAACAGCTACTAGGAAGTAAATTAACAAAACCAAACCAGCAGCTGTCTATACAAACTGCAGCAAAGTTTTAAACCTGACTGTATGTAGCCATTTTTACTGCATTTTTGACTTCCTAGAGTATTAATTCCTAGCTCTGAAAAGTCTCATGTCTGAAAATAGATTACTTGAAGAAATTAATTAAATTTAGGTAGTTCCACCAAGCTTCTACATACTGTCAAATGGAATTGGCAGGCTCTTGCTTTAAATTGTCTTTTCATTATATCTTTATGTCACTTGACTCACTAGACTATCTTCAAAACGTAGTCACTTAAATCTAGTTAGTGTGTACTTTCTTGTAGTGGGTTGACTCTGGAGGGATGCCAGATACCCTTCAAAACCTCTCTATCACTCCCCTCCAAAAATGCAGGGAGTGATATAACCAAGGACAGGGGAGAGATATAGCCAAGGGTTCACAGGTTGAGATAAGGACCGGGATAGATCACTCACCAAATACCATCACGGGCAAACCAGACTCAAATTAGAGATATTAATTGAATTTATTGCCAACAAAATCAGAGCAGGATAATGAGAAGTAAAATAAAACCTTAAAACCACCTTCCCTGCACCTCTTCCTCCTTCTCAGCTCTACCACTTTCCTTGGTGGTTCCAGGAGACAGGGAATGGGGGGTTATGGTCAGTTCATTACAAGTTGTTTCTGCTGCTGATCAGAGAGAAGAGTTCTTCCCCTGCTCCAGTATTGGGTCCTTCCCATGGGACATAGCTCTCCACGAACTTCTCCAATGTGAGTCCATCTCACGGGCAATAGTTCTCCACAGACTGATGCAATGTGGGTCACTCTTCTATGGGGTGCAGTCCTTCAGGGACAGGCAACTCCAGTGTAGGCTCCTCTCTTCACAGGTCTGCAGATCCCTTCCAAGACCCTGTTCCAGCATGGGCTTCTCACAGGGTCACAGCTTCCTCTCAGGTATCCACCTGCTCTGGTATGGGGCCCTTCCATGGGCTGCAGGGACACAGCTGCCTCACCATGGGCTGCACCATGGGCTGCAGGGGAATCTCACCTCTGACGTCTCGAGCATTTCCTTCCCCTCCTTGGTGGCACTGACCTTGGTGTCTGCAGAGCTGTTCCTCTCATATGTTCTCACCCCACTCTTCTCTGGCCGCAATAACTTTTTTCCTTATTAAATATGTTCTCACAGAGGGATTACCATAATTTCTAATTGGCCAGCCTTGGCAAACAGCAGTTTTGGAGCTGCCTGCGATTGGCTCTTCCAGTCATGGAGGAAGATTCTGGCAGCTAATCCCAGAAGCCAACCCTGTAACCTCCATGGTTAGCAAAACCTGCCCATACCAACCCAATACATTTCTATATAATTTTGTATTACGCACTCTAGCGCCATCCATTTTTCTCTGTGTTTCTGAAGATACTTGCAACAAAAGTATTTGTCTTCACAAAAAATCCATGGGTCACCTCTGGTGTCTATATGTGCATAGAGACCTGTATCCTAGAGGCTTAACTTAATAACTTCATGCGCAGGTTCCTTGAAATCTTTTGCAAAGGGTAGAGATACACCATCTCTACCTTTTTGTCAGGCTTGATAGACCAGCACTTCATAATGTTCAGCTTATAAATTACTTAATGTAACTACAAGTTTACAGCCCAACAATTGCCATTAGTTTGTAATCATAAAATGGTCAAGTGAGCAGTAATTCTCAGAGCACCTTTATCCCATATCCTTATGATACATGAAATGCCTTTAGCAGGACTCATACATTTTTATGGAGAGTAAATGAGAGTTGTGTCCCTATGTCTGACTCTAATGGAAATTCGCAGTCTCAGATGTCAACATAAATCTTCCTGAGAGCTGTACGCACCATTCAGGAACTCAGTAGCAGCTGTTTCTGTCTTCTTCTGAGGTTATACATTTTTTACCTCTATATTGTTGTACAACTGCCAGCAGTGATTTATTATTTTTAATACATGTATATACACACACAATTTAAAAAAGAAATTTTAGAAACTTCACTGAACTTCTCTGATCATTTTTGTCTTCTTTTTTTCAGGATAAAAGCCAAATTCATTGATCTGACCATTTTTCATCATCCATGTCCATAGCAGATGTTCATAACAAAATACCTGTATAGGTCTACAGACAAAACAATGTAGATGTCAAAAATGCTAAGAAAATATTAGTCATTTATTGCCTGTTTCTCTTGAGTTTCTGTGATTAGTCTGTAAAGAATTGTGTTAAGTAGAGCTCCATTAAATTTATTAAACATTAGTACAAATCGATAACTTCAGGAAATATGTCACAGACAAAATTTTTTGTACCTAGCATTTTTTTTCTTCAAAAAGCGCACTGGCGAATGTATATTTTGAAGAAATAAACCCTGAAATTTGTCATTGGAGAAGGAAGATATATACTGGATAGATACTATACAGTAAAAATATATACTAACTGTAACCTTTTCTAGATATCTGAAAATATAATTCAGGTCTATCTGGTATTTTGGGGGAAGAGATTTCCTATGGAGAAAACACTGACTAAAAAATCTTGAGCATCTCTGTATACATTGTAAGTTAAAACAACAGTGTTAGGCACAGAAATTCTTGTAATTAAGCATGTTTTAAGTTTGCTTGTTCCTAACTTGGAACCTTTGACTTTTTAAATGGATAGACTGTAAAGATTTTTTTTTTTAGAATAAAGTTACTCATTGTATTATATTACTGAATATTTTCAATGTGCACCTATACCCACATACAGATAATATGGAGCTATTTAGAAATGTAGAATTATTTTTTCAAACCAAAATCTGCTACAGTGTATATTGTTAGCAGCAGATAAACACATTTTTTGTTTCCCCTTTCAGTTCTCCAAGTACTTGTATTCACCTCCATTCCTTTATTGTCTTGAAATGTGAAGCATTAAAGATGCACCAACATAAAGTGCACTCAGTTGTCTTCCCCTTGCTGTGCTGCCAGGATTCTGATTTGCAAATTATCAGATACATCTTCTTTCTCGTCCGAATGTCTTTTACTTTATTATGTACTGCAGAACCATCTGTCACACTGACAGTATTAATAAGTGCTGTTGCTATTAGATAGTCTCCATTGCTTAAAGTGAGTGATTTTTCTGCTTAAACTAAATTTTTGTAGCAACACTGGAGTGTGGAGATGTGTGATTTTGCTTCCATTATATTTTTCTTCTTGTTGCCTGTTGTTTACAATTCACATGACAAACATTTTAGCTTCACTCTGAACCGATGCCCTACTTTACTTTTGGAACATATATTATAAAAGCTGGAGCTGAGCTACATTTAAATGAACCACACAGGCCTACAGCAAAGCTCAGTGAAGAATCTGTTTTCCCCCTGCTGTAACAATGTGCCACTTGAATTATCCCCACAGAAATGGTACATATTGCCTCAAGTACTACAGCTTAATCCTGCTTCTGTACAAGTCAGTGCTTACTTTTCCATTCACTTAGCAGGGCATAGTCGACAAGCCTTACATTGTAAATGTGACTATAAAAAGTTTCCTATTTGATGGTCTAATCTTCAGAGATAAATTTACTTACGTATAAGACCGTTATAGTAAGATAATCTCTTCTATCAGGATTATTTTACATGCAGAAATAAATCAATGGTTTACTGCTAGCCTGCCCTTTCAATTGCTATGGTTCTTACCTGTTTTTTCTCTTCCTTTCCAACAGACAGAACTCGGATTTATTATATTTTTAAGGTTAATATTTTACTTGTATGAAATGGACAGCTAATAACTGCTACATATTTTGAACAGGCCACATTCTTGAAGCTTAATTATTTAAAAATGTTTTTCAATCTCTTCATAGCATCTCAGTGGCTGAGTCTCTCCCTAGGTATGTAATAGCTATTTTCAACTTGTTATTTGTTCAGATATTGTCTTAAATTATTCTCTGATGAGATTAAGACCAGACTTAAATCTAGTGGCAGATGTAAAAATCATTCTTTCAGATTACTACTTGGGGAGCAGATCTTGCATTAAGTCTCATGAAAATTGTTGTAACTTTGTCTATGTTTATTTTCCATAAAATAATCAGACAGCTACCAGTCAATATGGATATCAATTCAAAGCTATTTAACATCAATAATATTGCTACAGACAGTCTCTATTTTCCTTCTTACTTCAACTGAAACAAAAGGAAACAAATGGGAAGACAAAACCAAAGAAAGAAAATATTCTGCAAGGCACTGAGGGCATAATACCCACAAAGAGATAGACAGTTTTTGCTACAAATCTTTCAGCTTCATAAAAGACAGTGTAAGAATGAGATTTCTGATAGTCTATCCCATGAACATTTTTGTTCCTGATCATGTTTGTAATATGCTTTCAGTGCTGTACCTTTAAGGTACTTTGAGTACATGCTGTCTTTTACAAAATCCTGAGCTTTTTGAGTTGCTCTTTAAACAAGCTTTACAATATTTTTTCAAGAATTTCTAGTGTGCATACAAAGTAAGCATCGTGTATGCATTATTTTTCATGCATTAAATTACTGAAAAAACCCCATGATATTTGGTTTTTGCCCTCAGTAGCATGTTCCTTGGTAAAGCTAAGCATTCAAATGATATTCCTATAATTTTTGTTCTTTTTTTGATCAGTTCATAGAGAAGCTCACTGAACCAACTGAAATACCTTCTGGTTTTTAGTCTTTATTTGCCTGCTTCTAATCTACTATTGAATGTATCTATTTTCATTAAGGAAACTAATTTCAACAACTTTTTGTTTTGGCACAAGTTTCAAGTGAGGCTGTGTACTCAGTGTTAATCCTGGTTGAGTCAGTTTCAGACTTTAAACTGGTATTCAGCCTATCATATCTGCATAACAAACATGAATGACATCAGTGCTCTATTGGTTTGAATCTCTTTTTCTTGTACATTATCTAAGAAAAAATGCCTTAAAATGGGGATTGCATGGATTCACGCTGATTAAGACTCTGAATGATAGCCTTTAAAAACATAGAGCCTTCAAAGAATAAAATTCATCTTCATACAGTACATTTACCTCCCTGGGTTAAATTTTAAATGATAGCACTTGTATTTTACCTATAACTTGATTGACATAGTGGCACTGAATTATTTGGTTCATTGGGGTTTTTTGTTTGGGTTTGTTTGTGAGGCTTTTTTGGATTTTTTTATTATTATTATAATATCTAAAATAGTTGTATTATTTCTTGTAAACTGGGGTTGTAATTTTTACTATACAGAACACAGTTTTTTCTCTATAGTGGTTTCACAGAATCACAGGATGGCTTAGTTTAAAAGGGACTTCTGGAGGTTATCTTGTCCAATGGCCCTGTTCCAAGTAGTGTCACATAGAACTGGTTGCCAGAACCAGAACAAACGTGTTTGGAATATCTCCATGGATGGAAACTCCATAACTTCTCTGGGTAAACTATGCCAGTGTTCAGTCACTCTCACAGTGAAAAAGTCTTTTCCAATGTTCAAGCAGAACCACCTGTGTACAGCTTGTGTGCATTGCCTCTGGTACTGTCACTGGGCAGTGCTGAAAAGAGACTGGGTCTGTCCTCGACGTGCCCTCCATAAAGGTATTTGTAGACATTGGTGAGATCCCCTTCTGAGTCTCCTCTTCTCCAGGCTGCACGGCCACAGCTCTCTTAGATTTTTCTTATAGGACAGGTGTTCTGGTCCCTTTATCATCTTT
>VXBC01001345.1:700309-776667 GCA_013399945.1 Ploceus nigricollis | reverse complement strand
TATCTCCATGGATGGAAACTCCATAACTTCTCTGGGTAAACTATGCCAGTGTTCAGTCACTCTCACAGTGAAAAAGTCTTTTCCAATGTTCAAGCAGAACCACCTGTGTACAGCTTGTGTGTATTGCCTCTGGTACTGTCACTGGGCAGTGCTGAAAAGAGACTGGGTCTGTCCTCGACGTGCCCTCCATAAAGGTATTTGTAGACATTGGTGAGATCCCCTTCTGAGTCTCCTCTTCTCCAGGCTGCACGGCCACAGCTCTCTTAGATTTTTCTTATAGGACAGGTGTTCTGGTCCCTTTATCATCTTTGTGGCCCTTTACTGCATTCTCTCCAGTAGGTCCAGCTCTCTCTTACACTGGGGAGCTCAGAACAGCACTCAGAATTGGGCCTCACCAGTGCTAAGCAGAGGGTAAGGATCATCTCCCTGGACCTGCTGGCAAAGCTTCTCTTGATGCAGCCTGGNATCTATCCTATTCCATAACATTTCCAAATCAACATTTCTTAATTCAAAGTTTACATACAAATGCATACTACATAAACCTTCTATCAAATCCTAAAAACTCTCTACAAATCCATTTCCCACAGGTAGATTTTGAAAAATCTTCAATGTATGAATAAAAGTAGGGGGGGTTGTTTTTCCTCAAACAAGACTTTTTTATTAAAAGGTTAAGGTAAATAACTATGTCTTTAGAAAGTGAGCTAGATTTGTCATCTATGCATTCTACAAGTTTGAAAGGATTTGGTTCTCTGCACTGGAGTTGTTTTTCAGTCTTTGGCTCAGTGGCACTTGCCAGTAGTGGATGGAAAAAACTAGTCTCAAATAGTTAGAATACACATTCAAGCCAGTGGGAACAATTTGCTTGAGCCCTGACATGGAGGTAGTTTTATGTTTTCCATGGGAATTCAAATAGACTATGCACCTACATAATGACCTGACTGCAGAGCAGTGAATCAAAAGCAGAGTTCTTTCAATTTTCTATATTATTCAAGTTCTTGATACCATTTTAAGTTGCTGACTATATTGAGGGGGTTTAAACCTTCTTGTTTTGTTTGGGAATTTTTTTATTAAAAATCACTATTTCTTCCTGGTCTCCATGATGCTAAAATATCTACCAGTACCTGTGTCCCAAATAAAGATGGCTGTGAGTTGTTAGTCCTTGTTTTCTTCATTCTGAAAAACAAGGATCTTCCCTCTTTTGTTTTATTCTAGCCCCATCTGTAGACTGCAAATGATACAGCTATGTAGAATGTACATAAAGACCTCCAGATGTAGCATGCTAATGGACTGTGAAATTTAGCTTCTCAGCCAACTGACAATGGATGCCAGTGTATCCTGGAGAACATCCAAGAGAGTGACCTTTCACAAAGCTCATATTGAGGTGTCTACCTGATCAAACACCAAGAACATATGGAATGATCCATATAGCCTCAACTGCATTTCCGTTACCTGCAGCTGTTTCTGCGAAATTTAGTTTACGTCCGACTGATTTCATGTTACTAAAGTCTAAACTCTGGCAAGCATTTTACAAAAATGCATAGAGAAAAAGCTCAATTTCTACTCATACTCTAAAATCCTGAGATAGGTGAGAGCTGTCTTCGTGCTCTTCTGGCCCAACATGAAATTTTTTTGCAGGTCTGTGATTCATCATTCCTAGCAATTGAAACCTGTTGGAATATTGTATTTAGAAGGGAAGAAAAAAATTGTAGAATAGGTGAATTTGGAGATAGGATGAAGTTTTAAAAAGAAAAAAAAGGAGACTAGTTATCACAAATCTATGAGTTATTTAGCTGCTAACTTGAAATACTTCAGAAAAGACAAAGTAACTTATTTTGTGTTATATGTAAAAAAATGCAACTGTATGAAGGGAATGACAGATTATATATTTACATTTTATTATTTTCCTGTTTTCCTATTATTTTTCTGGGAAAGAAAAAACATGTCATTTAAAACCAGTGAATAAATGTAAAAACACTTATTTGTAAGTGTTTGGTGAGTCAGGGGCTGATAAAAGTCTGTCAGACAGGACACAATATATTGTGTTGGAAAATATATTTTGTAGAGCAACACAGATTTATTTTCCCATGATATTAACTCCTTTATTGTTTTACTTTTATTTGTCTTTCCATGAAAAAGGCTCAGTCATGGATTATGGGCTACCTGGCAAATGAGGTCTGCTATCTGTCTCTTCCTATCAGAATTTTCTACAGTGTTTTATTACTGCTATATTCTATTACTTGTATAGGCTGCCAAGGAAGAAAACCAAACCTGTTTTTTAAACTCTATTTAAGACCAATATAATTGAAACTAATGGATAAAGGATGTATGATATTAGTGAGCTGATGAGTAATAGTAGTTCTAATTTGGTCCATCCTAGCTGTATTTCATGTATCCTTCTGAACTGGTTGAGTGAGGTACAAAGAATGATATTTACATTGCACAGGCAGGTGCAATTTATAGTCAAATAGAGAAAAATCAATTTAATTTAAAATTATTGTCTTTGGAGAAGTCAAACTGTTATGTGAAAAGTTTTTAAATATTTCCACTGATTTTTTTATATACTTTGTTGTGGTACTTACAAAAACGAAACAGTCTGTTGTATCTTATCTATGAAGGCTTTTTTGATGATGATGCAACAAAACTAAATGCAGTTACCATGTAGAAGTTTTCTGGCATATAAAAGTGATGTCTGTTTAAGGAGGGTGAGATGATGAGCTGTTCACACTACGCAGTACTGTTGATGACAACGTGAAGTATGTGCTTCCTGGAGGTGGTTCAGACCAGTTGATTTGGTAACACTGGAATGCCCTCATGATACTTACTAAAAAGGGAATGTAACCCTTCATTTGGCACATGTTCTTTCAAGAAAAAATTCTAAAGGCATCAATCCTTTTAAAAAAAAAGAAGAAAGGGAAATAGAAAAATACAGAGGCTGTGGACTAAAAATACACAAACCAAAAGCGTGGCTTAAAAGTATACAAAAAATAGTGATTGTGACTTAAAAGGGTAATTGAGAAAATTCCACTTTAAGGATATGAAAGCAAAATCTGTATTGGCCTATAACAGATATTTTGGGGCTTCCAAGATTTTGATGTTAATTCTGTGAGAGTAGGTTAGTCATCAGTACAGACTAAAAACTGGGATTTACTAGATTAAAAGTATGCTTTTGTCAAAATCAAAGAGGCGGCACATTGGAGCTCCTGTTACTCTAGTCAGTGACCTTCTTGTTTGAGGAAAACCCCACAGGATGATTCTTTGGGTATAGACCTGCTTTGCAAAAGTAAATCGTCAAAAAATAGATCCAAGCAGCCTTAGAACAGTCTTTAGAGCATTATTTGGTGGCTCAAAAGCAAGTTCATCTATGAAGATTTACACGTCCGTTTGCAGTCAGACAGTTTCTCAGATCACACACTGAAAGACAAACAATAGTACAGTGTAACATGATGCTTGGAAAGTAGTTGAGCAGAAGGGCCACATTGACGAGTTTTCTTTTCCTACTTGTTCTCCCTTGACATCCCTGTCACACTGCAACAGAAACTAAGGCTTCCAATATTTTACCCAGACATTAAATGTAAGTTATGATTCAGCAGTTTTAGGTCACTGCTGTTATCACAATCTTGTGCACTCAGATGCACTCAGAGAATTGTTCCTTGATTATGACAGAAAATATGTGTACTATTTTTTTTTCCAGAGGTTGGTTGCTTGGTTGGTTGTTTTTTTAAATTTAAGAACCTAAAATCCATATTGGTCTTCCTTGGACAACACAGATCTATACTTAAGGGTCAGTCTTCTGTGAAATTATTTAAATGTTTAGGCACATTTCTTCAATAGCCCATTCAGTTTCAAGAAAATAGTGCCTGGTTGAAGATGCAAGACAACTAAATTGAATATCCTGTTGTCTTTTGCTAAGCATCATGCAGCTGGCATGACAATCCTGACAATGAAATATCAAGTTGGTTGCCAAATCCTAGACTCAAGGTATGTCACACGAAATTCATCTATTCTACTTTCTATTTAGAAATTAAACATTCTTCAATGTTCTATTCAGTCAATTCCAAACCCAGTTCCTTTCTCACATTTTGGTCTTTAAATTACAAAGGACATTAAGAAAGAGGATTACAGCATTAATTAAAACATCTGCACACTGAAACACAGTAAGAGCAGAATGAATAATTAAAAATCAGACCGTAGAAGTTTCCATTTGTCTGGGAGATTATTCGTTCTTCCACGGAAGAGTTATCTTCCTGTTGGGAGCAAGAAAAAAAAGCATAATGAATAAAAGAAACAGAATTCACAGAAAGAATACAGTTTAATGAAAGAAATAATTACAGTTTAATGTAAAATTAGGGGGAAAATTTTATCAAATAAACAAATAATTTAGAACTTATTGAAGTAGTAAGAATTTAAGCAAAACAAAGTAACTGTCCGGGGACATCAGGACCTTGCCTTGATTAAGAGCTGGGTGATTGACTACAATGAGTGATGGGGAAGGTGAACAAGAGCTAAACACTGTGAGCTTTGGTACAAAGAGTGGATCAACAAGTGACAGGAGAACAATACTTCCGAATAACTTAGGTATATAACAGTGCTTTGTAAAAGATGTCACTTTTGTTTTATGAATTAACTGAAAAATGAAAATAAAATTCTTCTCCCTGAAGACAATAACAGATCACTCCTTTGGTTTTATTAAACCACAAGAATTAAGATCACAGACATAAAAGTTTCTGAACATGGGAAATACTAATATTCACTATAAAAATAGGGATGTAGGAAAACTACTTAATGCTTCTTGAAATCTATTTCAATCACTGACATCTATTTCAATCAACTTCCATCTCTGTTACTTTTTTAACAGAACCTCATTAAAAAATCAATACTGAAATAAAAGGGGCAGTTTATCTATGTTCTTGCAATGCAAGATATTTTCTACTTCTGTTTAAATTGTGTTATTTTTACTATTCTTGCCATAAGTTCTTATATAAGACCATTAGAAATAAGCATCCAGAAGAATAGGTTTTTTATATCATATATACATTTTTACACACCTGGTCTACATCAACATTCCCAATGATTAATATTATGTGATTTTTTGTGATGCTTAGTAGTATTCCATAACTCTCTATTTCCAAATTATTTAATGGGTGCAGTGCTTTGAAGTAAAGTCCTACTTCTACCGAGGTATAATAAGTGCTTCTATAATGTGAGTGCTTCAAATGTGAGTGAATTTCAATTACAGATTAGTTCAGGATCACATCTCATTCCATTACTGGTATTCTGTGTTTGAACCCAGACCCCTAGAGATTAAACACGGGTGCTATGAACAGATTATGTCATCTTTCCATCTGAAGTGTTTCTCATAAGGTGCTGAGCACAGCCTTTCAATACTCCCCCACACACACACAACTTATTTGAAGCCCTGTGCTTTGGTAAGACTCCTGCATTAACTTAAGAGTGAGGCTGCCACAAACTTCACTTTGTAAAACCTATTGTCATTCATTTGGTGTTTCTTAGTCAGGCAGATTTCTCTGGAGAACAAGCTTTTTTGTGCTTTGATAGACTAGGCAGTAATAACAGAAACTCTTCCAGTACCTACAAGAAAGCTGGAGAGGGTCTTTTCACAAGGGCATGTAGTGACAGGACAGACATGTAGTGACTCTTTCTAAACTGAAAGAGTGTAGGTTTAGATTAGATATTAGAAAGAAATTATTCACTGTTAGGGCAATGAGACACTGGAACAGGTTGCCCAGAGAAGCTGTACATGTGTGGATGTCTCATCTCTGGAAGAGTTCAAGGCCGAATTGGATGGTGCCCTGAGTTACCCAGACTAGTGGTAACACAGTGGGGATGCTGGGACAAGATGATCTTGAGGGTCCCTTTCATTCCAAACCAGTCTGTGAAATCTGGCATATCACCCTAGCAATAACATTCTACCTCTTGGCAAAGACCGGCCATTAGAGTACAAAAAAAATATTAGCTTGCTATATTAATGATGTTGGGTTTGGTACTGAAAGTGGCAAGACACTCTTACAGATGATGTGTCTTTTTGTGTGCAGTGGAGACAGTTGTTGTGATTATATCCAGAATAAAACATATACATTTAAATTTCCACGCCCCTGTGTTTAGGTGTAAACAACATACAGCCAGCCAGCTGTCTATGCTGCTACTGCAGTCAATGAACTATAGTGCAGTCACTGCAGCCAGAAAGACAAATCAGCCCTCCCTGGAGACCTGGAGCTCAAGTGTCTAGTTCAGGCTCTGTTGCCTCAGCATTCAGAGAAATGCCATTGCAAATGCCCTAGAGTACCCAAAACTTTCACAACAGCCTAACAGATCTCTGGCAGATCTGGTAGCAGTCTGGGTCTTCAGCCTCTAAAGCAGTGGGTCATTGACTCATATCCCTAAGGACATGAGTCCCTATGTATGTCAACTGTATGTCTCTCTGAGTTGTTTCACTAATTGTACTGGTTAGATGTTTATCAGATATTATGGGATATAAGAAAGGGCATACATTATCTTTTGCTTTATGTAGATTGCACTTTTGAAAGTCTTTTCATTGACTGATGCTTTGATTCATAAAATTAAGTGGCCTCAAAGTACACAAATAAGATTAATTTTCATGAAAATAAACAAGAACATGTGTTCCAAAACCACAGGATTAGATCATGACTAATTTAAAGTTTAAAAAAATGAAGAAAATAATGAAATATGTACAGTCAGAATGTGAGATCTTCAGAATCAAATGATTTGATCTTTAATTCTTCTCCTATCAGATCACATGTCTTGCCAACAGTTTGAGCCTTAGGTACCCAAGCATATTTATTTGTTTGCTAAATTTAGATCCTAGCTTTATATATTAATACCAAGTATACACTACCTACTGGATTAAGCATACTTCAATTTGTGAAGGCAGTGAAGACATCTTAGAGATAACAGTTTTATAGCATCTGTTTTGTGAAAAAAAGTTAACAGCTTTAAGAGCTATAGACTGTATGCTATAATCGATACTCTGACCTATTCTGAACCTTATAAAAACTTGTTGCTTCTTTCTCAGTTTAGTAATAAGGCTGTGCTTTTTAAAAAAAGTTAATTACCAGTGTCCATATACTTTCTGTTACTAGGCGTCCTTTTTTAACACTGATTTAAAGCTGTATCAGAGAGGCAAACTGCATTCTTGATTAGTATTGATTGTTGGTGTAGTGTTGACCCAAACAGATTGCAACAGGGGAATTAAGGCTGGTGTGGCTGTAAGAACAGAACCACACTCCTCAGTGACACAAAATATAAGATTAATTTACTTTGTGGGATGAGTATAGCAACTGTAGAGCAGTTCCTATTCTGCAGCACACATACCCACACACACATGGGTTCATACTCACCAAGGTCCCAGATCCTCTGGTATGGCTGTGTCCAGCACCATGGACCTGGAGTAGTAGGACAGTCACTCCTGGCTGGTCCCAGTCCTGGCTGACAGTCTGGCCTTTACCTGCGGCTCTCTATTTCAGGCTCAACATCACTGCAGCATTGTGTGTTTGCAAACATGTTCCCCCAAGGGACCACTGTTTTCACTACTCATTGCTTTTTAATTTCAATAGTTATGACAATGGCCTTGCTGGTCAAGTCATCCTGGATAAATCTTCACAAGTTTCTCCCCTCCGAAGCCAATAAGCCATCATTTCTTAGTCACTGAGTCCAGCCACAAACCCAGTACTGCCAAGTCCCCCATTAAACCACCTCCCTAAGTGCCACATCTACTTGTCTTTAAAGATGTCCAGGGACAGAGACTCAACCACTTCCCTGGGCAGCCTGTTCTAATGCTTGACCCCCTTTCAGTGAAGAAATTTTCCCTAATACTCAATTTAAACCTCCCCTGTACAACTTGATGCCTTTTCCTCTTGTCTGACTGATTCTTCCTGGAGAAGAAACCAGCACCTACAAGCAGTTGTGGAGAGTGATTCATTATTTCATATAATGAATGCAATTATTTTTGTATTTTAAATGCAAAATTAAAATAAAATTCTTGAAAAACACTACTTACCAAACTTTTTTTCAGATCGTGAAATAGATTTTATCTATTAATAAATAATTCTTAAATTTTTATATATTTTTTCCAAGTAAATTATATGTGAAACATTTCTCTGTTATGCTAACCTTTTCCAGTTTCTGTGTGTAAATACTTACAGAGTATATGCGTGCATGTATACATGTGTATGTGTGTGTATAGAGAGGAGTATACCCCTATGTTTACATGTATAGCCACATATTAATTTCATAGTAACATTTTCTAGTCATTCAGTCATTCCCTCTGAATATTGATGTGAGGTACTTGCTGTATAGCAGAATTGAACATACAATGAAAATAGAAGCAAAGCTAAGTTTTAGCATATTTCGATAGCTCCTCAGTAGTCTATCATCATCACCACCTCTATTGCTAGTCACAGTCACAAGTGATCTAAATGCTCCTTCCCTGAACACCCACAAAAATATCCACAAGGTTAGAGGAAATAAATGGAAGTATTTTCTATACCCAGGTTAGCTGGCAAACAGTTTAATATTGAAAATAGAGCTGTATGGTGGCCTCTTTGAATACTTAAACACTAATCTATTTGCCTGTTACTTCTATTAGCACTGCAAAATAAGTAAATTAGGCTTAACCCTTGCTCAGGAGAGGATATAGTCTTGAATGATGGTTGTTTTCCTTTGGGATTCTTCATTACTAGCAGAAAAAAACATCTAAGCAGATCAGAATACATTATTAGCTGATCCGAACAGAGTCTACGAGTAATCAAGTTAAAACAAAATGCATAATGATTTATATAATTTCTAAAACATAATGTATGGTATTTTTTTTCTTCTTTGAGATGGAAGAAAAATGTTTAAGTGTACATGATTCTACAAGTAATGAAAACCAGCTGAAAGAAAAAGGAAATTTCTAACAGATGTAGTTTTCTATAAATGTGGGCCTTGAACAGGTTCTTGAAGTAGTGATCCTTCTGGCTGCTGAATGCAGAATAGTGGACTCAACCCATGATATTTTAAAAAAATGAGGCTTTTTGTACACAATTTGTTTAAACAGAAATTGATAGGCTTAATAAATAAATTGTTGGAGGCAGTTTTGTGATCTGCTTTGGGTTTGGTTTTTTTTCCACAAATCTAAACAGCTAACGGCTGCAATCCCTCTGAGCTCAGAATATATTAGTCTGCAGGGCTTACAGCGAAGGCTGCATAGAAAGAACAACAGTTCAATGCTAATGTAATTAGGGATTATTAATCATGTTGAAATTAATTTTGTAATCTATTGCAACATAGAACTAGATATACTCAACTCCTAGTATGACAGTAATTTATTTAATATCTTTAATAGGTCAAAATATTAATAAGGAGTGCTGAAATTACATATTTCATACTTGGATTACTGTTCTGGCTTTTTGTCTTTCCTTATATACAAATGTTCACTATTTCTTCAGGTCCAAATAATAGTCTGTTTCCTCACTCATTCTTTCTTTTTAAAAAAAGAAACCTGGAAACAGCTTCCCTGACAAAGAACTACTTGTAACACTTACTATTTTGCAAATGTTATCTATTATCAAGATTTAATGTAATACTAAGGTTGTAAAAATACAAAAGTGTTGGTGAATTACTAAATTAAACCATGCCTCCTTTTTCTTTTTTGAAGTCTTATATCTATTTACATTAGAATACCACTCACATTACTATTTTCTATGTGGCCATGCAATCAAGACTCTTGCATATTATGACCCTGAAATAATAATTTCTGACAAATGCAAAATACATATGTTTCAATCTTCCATCTAAAAAAGAAGACTACAGAATATTTATATTTTGCTAAGCCTTGCCTTGTAGAAAACTTGAGTGCCACATCAAGCATTTTGTTTTCCCAGAAAAAAACTGTTGAATTATGAGACTATAGTTAATACCCTGAGTGATTTCGCAGCGCTTTTATTTATATAGATTTGCACATTGTGCTTTCTAAAAAATCTCTAAAAACACTTGAAATAAATGGCCTAAAGCCAAAAGGACTGTCAGCCCTAACCAGATTTTGAAACATGTGCTACTTTATCGTTGACGACTGCTAGATTTAACATAACTGTCTATGGATTTTTTTTTTGTCATAAAACCATAGCAGTGTCCCCTGTTTGTGTATGCAAAGGTGCTTGAGACTGATATCTCTGCTGATTTACATCTCAGATGCATTTTACGTGGCCTTTTTAGAAAACTGCTGCTTGGTTTTCTGCAATTTCTTCATTCAGAAGCAAATGGAAATCCAGCATTCAATTTAAATCAAAGCACCTGGTTGCAGCAATAATATATGTGCTTAAACATGCACATGCACTTTTCAAGTTGCAGGCATTTGCATACATAAATCAAGTGCCTGCCCTAGAAAGAGGTTTCATGAATTTAGAAGATTTAATGTCTGGATATGTCCAAGTATTAAAATTTTTGAGGTGCTTTCTTAATAATTTCTGGAGAATCTGCATAGAATGACAACTTGTAATTCATTCAGAAGTCAACACTCAGAACAGAAAATAAACTCTTCCAAGTGCACTTCTTCTGACACATAGTGCTAAAATTGTAACAGACATCTTGCAAACGTTAGCATTTGTAATGGCAAATCAGTTTTCTTGTATAGAGTCAGTTTAAATATGCACACAGGTGTTTATATGGATGTATGTGCATATGTGTATTTAAAAATGAAAGAGAATTAATAATGTATACAAAGAGATATAGTTTCTGCTTATGTTTTAAAAAAAAGAAAGTGATTGCTCTTGAAACTCACTTTCCTGTTTTATAATGTTTACCTGAAAAAGCCTATGTACCTGCAGGGACTTATTCTGCCTTAAAAGCCTATGTGTGTTCACACTTAAGAATAAGACTTTATTTCCTCAAAGAGAGAAGGAACACTGAAAAATATGAAACTTCCACCTTTTAAAATTTATTTTCAGTTTCTGTCTTTAAGAGATCAACATTTATTAATGACAGTAGAATTCTACTGTAGCAAGAAATTTATTTTATCCCCATATTATATATACTTTAATTTTTGTTGATTGTTTTTTAGATATAGCAATCTAGAATGACACCTGTATTTAGAAAAATGAATGTTGGGTCTTTATCTACTGAGACATTGGACTTAGAAGAGCCAAAAATGTCAAACAGTGATTGCAGAGATATTTGTCAAGCCAAACTCCCAGTTTCTGTTTTTTCTTCAATCAAAAAATCTTAATGTGCATGTATACTCTCTGCTTAAACTTGTAAAAGACCTAAGCTAATATCAAAACTATTCTTGATTAACAGATATACAAATACAAGCAGAAGTTAGGGCAGTTAGAGATATTTCTTCTTTAGGTTAGGAGAGTGCAAACTATCACACAGATTAACCACATTACACTTAATGAAGATATATGGAAAATTTGAGCTGTGATGGATAGAGCCTAAACAAAAGAGGAGGCACTGTGTGCACCCAGGGTACCCATTGAACAGTTCTCTACAAGATATGTGAACTGCCCTCTGTTCAAAAGGGCAGACCTCCCAAGGAAACTTTTGTTGCTGCTATTTTCTACTGTTAACATAGATAGATCATTTCCTGCTGCCACTGAAAGCATTCTTTAAATATTAACTGGGGTTCATAAGCCTCTATGCAACTTTTATAAATCATTACTGCAGAGCACTAGTCAGAAATGCCATCTGTGGAATGTTTTTAAGAAAGACAGCCTGAAAACACAAGGAATGGCTTAATTTTTTCCTGATAATTAGTATGAGAAAAGCAGTTGTAAAAATCTGAAATTATTATATATCTTAATAAACATACTCAGTTATGAATTAGTTCAGTGTTTATTGTGCTATTATATATATATGTAAAAAAAGAAAATTTGAAAAAAAGACAGTTTATTTATAAAACAATGTCCCCTCTTCTAATGTTGGTTAATCATTTGCATTGCTGCTGAATGTTCGAGAAAGCACTGTTATGAAATATAACTCATCATACACCAACATCAGAATGAATCAATTACTGATTATTACTTCTGATTATTCAGTGTTTATGTCAGATCAGATTAGCAAGTCATTACAGATTCACTGAAAAAATTAAGCTAGAGCTACATTACATTATGTAGAATATCATCCTAAATTTAGATTGCTCTAATTTGGCAACTTGTTTGTTACTTTCAAAAAGGCTACCATATGGAATGCTTCAGAAATTTCTATGGGGATAAAACCTCAGTTCTTTCTCACTTGTACTTTGCATGACCTTGAGTATCTCACTTCTCTTTGACTGTGCTCCCATTCCTCTGGCTTCATCTATTTATATTGCTAGCATTTTCTCTTATCATGTGTACAGAGTCACAGACTGTGAACTGGCTATTTTGATGTTACATTAATACAAATGATAATAACAGTGACAGCAATAAATGTATCAGTAGTGTGATTCTGAGTCTATAGGAAGAAAAGAAACACTTCAATAGTGGTTTCTTTGCCAGAGAGAAATCAGCTGGAAGCAAAGTGTTTCTTAAGTCCTGTAAATATATATATCCTTTTACGAATTGAACAGGGTCAAGGAGACATAATATGCATAAAAGCTGAACTAGTATTTTTTTTATGGCTTGGCACATTGTATCTGAAATGATTCTCTTCTGTGAAAGTCACTGTTCTAGAATCCCTGCAGTATTTCATTTCTCTTTGAGAGTTGTAGGGCAACAGCAGCAAAGTCATTTTCTTTTTAAGGCTTCAGTTCACATTCAGCCAAAGAAGTTAAATTAATGTTTTTCTTGTTGTCAGCAAGAGGCACAAAGAGAAACATATTACTCATGGCTTCTATCTAGTGAGCAGTTACTGATTTCAAAAGAACGAGTGGATCAGTTTAGTTGTGGAAGGTCCCAGCATTCCTAATTGTCTGGAGTAAGAGAACAGTAGTGTAAGGCAGCATAAACATTGTAAAGGTTGGAGCAATTTGGGCCTTTCTGTATGTCTCAGCATAGTGTCAGAGCCAGTGAAAACAATAAAATACGTGTCTGTGGCCTCTTTTACACAACTGAAAAATGTACTGTAGAAGGTTTGGGGAGACGGAAGTTTGGTGTGGGGTTTATATGGCAAAAAAGGGTTTGAGTTCAGAGCTGGGCATATGCTTTTCAGTAATTTGATTTGCTGACATGAGGAGGAAGAAGCAGGTTAGAGTTCTCTTCTGGCAAAACATCTCCCCAAAATGGTTGTTTGTGGTAATGCCAGAGGAAACTTTACAGAATCTAAACTTTACTCAGTCTCTACTGACCTAGCTCAGCCTCAGTACAGAGTGAGGAAAAAGCAGGACATTTCTGGTTGCCATCTGGTCTCAAAACTCCTCTGGGATGCACCAGAGCATGGACTCAACACATTTGTGCTCCACCTCCAGTGCTGCTTTGGGAAGGTGTTTTCTCCTTCATCAACCCCTACTTGTGCAAGCACATGGCATTAACTTTCCACGTGGTACATCCAGGTAGTGCTTCCAGGTGCAGGAGAAGGGCAGAGAGGGAGTTTTTTTGGCAGGTTTGTATAGGGATTTTTCCCTCTTACAAGAACAGCTTTTAGGGTGGACATCCCATTCTCAGGCAGTTTGTGGATATTTTTTTATTTCACATTTATCCCAGAGAACTTTTTGCTTGCCTTTTCTCCTTTTTTTTTTCCTTGTGTTCTTCCCAAATTGTTTGTGGGAGTTATTTTATAATACTTATTTTTTGTTTTCTTTTTGTGCTTTTGTTTTCAGAGCTGAGGTTGGGGGCCAGGTTGACTTGTTTGTTTTTTTTCTGTTTCATCCAGCAGCCTTTCTTGACCCCTGTAGCTGCTGAGGCAGGCTATCCCTTGCTCTGAGTTAGCTGTATCATGGATCTAAGCTGTGATTATCCATCCCTTCTGGCAGCTTCCAGGGCCTTCCATGGCTAATGGCTTCTCCAAACCTCTACCTGGTTGGGATGGTGGGATCCTGCTTGTTAGCTCTTCCCTGGTGGGTCAGCTGGTGGGGAAGGGGAAGGTGCCCCTCTTTTCCAAGTCTCCACTTTCCCCCACTCACTCCCTGTCAGCCAATTTTTATAGTGCACAGACACACATCAAACTTGCTACTCATAAAATAAATTTTATTACAAGGCCATGACATGTTTAAAGAGCATTTTCCTGAATGTTAGCAGGGAAATCTAAGTCACACCCTTCTGTGAACTCACGGTGCAACTGAGAAGTGGCTCAACTTCGTGAGCACTGCAGACCAAGGACTTGGCTGACTCAAGAGACTAAGGCCTGAAGAAGTTATAAAATAAATAAAATCATTTATTTTGGGTAACTTTCTTAACAGATATTTATGATAGCTCTGTGAGTGCCCGGAAAGAATGAATAAAAGTACAGGATATCGGTTAAATCAAATCTTTGGATGCAAATGCTGATTGCTGTTCCTGAGTACTTAATTATGAGATCTTAACTTCTGATATCACTTTCTGCAGAGAAGGTGTTACAGTAGCTTCAAGCTTTTTAGTTCATCAGATAAAGTCAGGCATAGCATTGCATTTCTGACTGTGGATTGAGCTGTGGAGTGCAATGGAAGTGACTGAAGGCGTGGGAACTGTCCTGTGGGTGGCATTTCATTGTCTAGAAAGATTTGCAGTCAGTGTTGGGTTAGAAAAAGAACACAAAATGTGTAGTGGAGCCATGAACTAGCTTTATCATTCTGGTTCTCTGAATTGACTAGTTAATACCGAAAAACACATTAGCAAATGCAATTAGAGTTGTTATATAATTTCCTTTTTTTTTTTTTTTAAGAGCTGGCCTTTTATTTGGTGTTATACTCACACTTCCAATGTTTCTCCGTACAATAAAGGCTGACATTTAAAGTCTTTCTTATGCAAAATGTGGTGTAGGCTGTGACAATCCAGGAGGATGCTGATAACTTCTCTCTGTGAGGAGGAGCACAATGCTGCTGGAAGGGGTTTCTTCTCAATGTTTGGGTCCACTTGGGTTTCTTTAATGTAGCCACTCACACACAAAAGTCTGTGATTTGTCTGGCAGTCACTTGGGGAGCGAGTATGACACTGTCACCAGAGGGGCATCTGCAGAACTGGAGCTGGAATGGGGGAAGCAGCAGTCATTGAGAACAGCATAGATGCTCCAACAAAGCAAATCCAGTTCAGACTCAAACAAGCTGAGACAAATCTTGAGACCTTGCAGTGCCAGCTCAATATAGGGCCTGTATTTGACTGTTAAAGGTACAAACCACATTCACTGGAGGACAGTAGATGTTGTGCAATCGTAATTTTCCTTCTGAATCTGAGACACACAGAGAGTGGTAACTATGGTATGGGACCTCTGGGAAAGCTAAGCACTTCTGGAAATGTAGCAGGAAGCCTGATGGAATACATTAGCCATGCTGAAATGGCTCCTTGGTATCTCTATGCAGGTGACTGAATCCCACCCATAATGCTATGGCTAGCAACCAAACACTAGAAAACAAAAAAACCCACAAGGCAGTACACACTGCAAATGGCAAGAATTAAACCTTTAGTGAGTATAAATGTTCTAAACAGAGTTTAACAAGTAGAAAACACAAAGTTGAGTAGATAAGGCAGATATTCAAGGTTGGAGATGCACTTTTTAGGCAGATAAGGATCTTAAAAGAATATCCAACTTAGTCCAAGAAGATATGAAAATAGTTGCATTGTAATAGAAGTGTTTCAAGTAGACAGGAGAACATAAATGTCAATGGTAGTGAAAAGGGAAGGATTAAGATAGATATAACATTATTTTCACAAAAAACTTTACAAATACAGTTTATAACTGAACAATATGTAACAACCATCTTTATGGTTATGCTCATTCTATCCATTTCAGGGTGAAGGAGTAGGAATGGGAAGAGGAATCTAATTCTTAGCCTTAATCAGGAGATAGGTATGATCTGTTTTCAGCAGCACTGGTAACTCACCACAGATAGTCATTAATATTTGTAAGATACTAGACAATGTAAGATGTAAATTTTCCCTTCTCATATGTAATAGGTGTGCTTGCCCTGAAAGGCAAGCACATTCCTGTCCTAAGAAAAGCACTATTCCTGTCCTAAGAAAAAAGATGTGAAAATATGGGGAGAAAAGTGACATTTTTTGTTTCATCTACACTAGAAATTGCGAGTATGTTTCAATACATGTTCTTGCTTATCCTTAATATCTATTTTAGCTATCTGCTTTTACCAAGAGCTTTACTGTCTGTGCATGTGTTATGGAAGATATGTACTAGTAACAAAGTCTAGAGATTTTTTGTTTCTATGCAGGATCTTGAAATTATACAGTATAAGATGAAAATCAGCTAAGGTTCTAGTTATCGTACGGAGCTCTTAGTTAAAAATCAACTCTTACTTCATCCCCATTGACACCTATACGATCTTTCCAAGAAGCAGCATGTAGTATTGTTCTACATGATTCTTCAACAGTCATCTGGAATAAGGAATAAGTACTTTACAAATAACACAGTCAGTAGAATGTTTGCACTAAGATGGTTCTCCCCAGTTCTTTCTTTTCCCGCTAATTTCTTTTATTGTGTTTTTAGCTCTCCAAGAACTATTATCGCTTTGTCCATTCTTTCGCAAAGATGCTCTGACTTTTTCTGTGGAAATGCTGTTTTTAAGTGTTTTAACTACATTGAAGGCAGTCAAATGTGTCCCCTGATAAATAAACTGACTTGACAGTGTTCTCTACTACTATTAAATGAAGCTATATGCTCTCCTAAAATGTCTGCACCACAGAAATTACTGTGGATGCTAGTAATCTGGACAGATTGCAATGTTGTCTCATCATACTTTTGGGAAATCTAAAGGAACAGGTTTGATTTTAAATTAGTTTTTCCTAGTCATTAAAGGTATTTTTTTATATATCACAGTTTGTTCTTGCTGTGGTAGCTCACCAGCCTTCTCCCCTGACCACCACTATGGGAAAACTTTTAGTTTATTGTTTCTCACATCAGCCAAAGAAACAGTAGCAGTTATTTATTAGTCATGATCATGGACTGGTAAGCCTGCCTTATGAGAAAAGGCTAAGAGAACTGAGTATGGTCAGTTTTGAGAAAAGAAGGCTTTGGGGAGAGGCTTGCAGGGCCTTATTACCATGTTCCAGTATCCAAAGGGTGGCTACAAAGAACATGGAGACTCTTTTTTGCAAGGAATCACATGGAAAAGATGAGAGGTCATCAGTACATGTTGCTCCTGAGGAGATTCTGGTTGGACACACGAGGAAAATTTTTTGCAATTAAAACAATCAGCCATCAAAATAATCTTGACAGGGAAGTGATGGATTGGACAACATTGGATACTTTTAAGATTCAACTGGATAGGGTGCTGAGGCATCTTGTCTAAACAGTGTTTTGCCAAGAGTGTTGGACCAGATGATCCTTGAGATTGCTTCCAATGTGGTATTCTGTGAAGCAGCATTTTTTCCAGGTGACACTACTGCTTCACTTTTGTAAGTCAGTCTGTGTTTGGAACTGATTAGTTTTTGTCAGTGTTTCCAGATTTCATAGTGCTTAATACTAGAAGCATCCAGCAGAGCCCGTAGGTGTAGAATGTACTACAGATATGAGAACGAGCTGAGAAAAAAAAAGTTCAATTAAATTTTAAGTCCTTTTGCCTCTACTAGTATGTCATTACATTAAAACTCCTGTGTCTCAACTGGACAAGAGACATGCTTTACATGCAAAGTCAAGAGTTTACTGTAGGTCTAATTGTAATCATAAATATTGCCAAAAATATATTACTAGTCCAGTTACAGAAGTACTAAAACTTACCATGCAAGTTATCCAAATACTGAAGTTCAATCACGGTAATAATAATTTATATGCTTGAAACTTACAGACAAACTTTATACTTCCATTTGTTTCATTCAGGGAGAAAGGGTTATGGCACATTGTCATCCTCAATCCTTTGCCAAGGGAATGCAGTGGGGGCTTCTTCTTTCTTGTACTTGAGGGACTTATGCTAGGGGACACTTCTCAACATTTTCTAACATGTCCTATACCTTTCTTCTTTTGCTTTTCTGTGTTACATCTGAGTTTTTTTATGTAAGTGGTGTTTTATTTATGTTGGAAGCTTGTCTTTTTTTTACTCCTAAAGACATTTTCACCCAGCTTCAAATGTATAATCTCTTCAATGACCAGTAGTTATTCAGTGATCATTTCCTGATAGCCTTGATCCCTCATTCTGTGTTTATATTTTTCAAGGCATCAACTGTTATCCAGTATTGTGTTCCACAATACTACATAATTTATTCTATGCACAAAAAAAAGTGTCACTGGAATAGTACTTGTTATCACTATCTGAGCTATACTGGAATTATTATAGAAAGAGACATATCAGCATACCATTGTACAATGAAAATCAAAACGCAAACAAATTAGATATAAGTCTACTAGGCCTAAAAAAGCTAAAAGAAAGCTCCAGGCAAGCCTAAGACAAGTCCAGACAAATCAGGCTTGATAAGCCCCAGTCTTGCAGAACTTGCAGTGTTAGAAAAAACCCTGTGGTTTCTTGTTCAGCAATACCAGATTTACTGAATTAAAGGACTACAAAAGTGAGACACAGGACAAACTGTGTTGATATTATTTGTAAAAACTGAGAATATATGCTGAAATGGAATTTATTACACTTCACTTGTTTTTTAACCATTCATAGCCAAAATGATTAACACTAAGAATCAGCTGAGACAGCCCCTGTGAAATGATACCTGGGGATTCTAGCAATAAAATATGGGGAGTAGGGAGGTTGGTCTTCACAAGAAATAGCAGGCTGCTAATGATTGGCTCACAATTCTGCATTATGAGTGCTTTATCTGTATTATCAGATTTGGGAAGTGCAGAGGTCTTAAATAGTACTTAAAAAATTAAATTAAAGTACTACAGAATATTTTATAACAGAAGGTTTAACTGTGTTTAACAGCTCTCTTCTCCTGTTCTCCCGTAGCATTTTGTGAGCTCTTAACTTATTTTGTAAACTCTATTAACTAAAATCTTTCATTTTCATGTGCATGGTTCTCCGCACAGTCAGGTACACACAGTCACGCACACAGGAGCTAATTTAAACCAAGAACATTGGACAAGTAAATGAAGAATAGGAAAATAATGTCTGATATTAATCTGGATTTTTGTATTCCGGATTTTGAATGAGTGCCTGGATAGCAGAAAGGTATGTCAAGGCTGATATTACAGGAGTTTACATCAGCTAAGGACCTGTCTTAACTTATTCCTTTATGCATAAGAACTATTAGTAAAAAGTTCAGAGAGATTCTGTTTGAGAAAGGATTGACCAGATGTTAGCTTTTCTCTGTATGAAATCTCACTGCAAATATGGATTATTTTAGCAAACAGCTGAATGGTGGCTTTTCATCAGTTCTACCAGGACACAAGCACACACACGCACACACATTCCTGCTCCTCCTTTAATTCTGCCCACACTAGTGGTATGTGAAGAAATGCATATAGTTTCCAACTGGGTAGGTTAATAAAATAAAGAAAGAAGTGTCTTAGCTCTAATATATTTTCATCAAGGCTTAGCCATTCTGGTAATTTTACTGTATTCATTGTAGCCTGATATTCCACAGATTAACCTTTCCTTTAACGCTGTCACACCCCACCAACTGTGATTTAGCGAGTACATAATTTATCACTTAATAAGAACGTCCATGTTAAGCACAGTGGGAGCTTTTACTGGCAGTAAAATCTGCTTTTCTCATAGGGAAAATAAAGACTGAATCCGAGTGGACTGAGAAAGTTTAACGTCTCTTGTAATGAGAATGACCTTAGAAAGAATGGAACTTTTTATTAGCAAATGTTTAGTATATGTTGTGATTGTCCCAAAACATTCTTTGAGAATAAAGACACTAATTTGGCATACATTAATTAAAGCGTCAACAATTTCCAGGGTAACACTGTGTGTCCAGAGTAGTTAAAAAGTACTTTTATATAGTCCACATTACACTTATATTATTATAGTCAGGAATAAAGCTCTTAATAAAGTCCTTACTGTCCTATGATTCCATGATCTTTTTCTTTTTTTCTATAGACATAATTAGTTCTCTGTTCTATTAACTCTTTTGCAAGTTAAGAAGAAAGATGAAGAAAGCTGAAAAAAGTTGAAAAAAAGAAAGCTGAAAAGTTGCAAAGCTTCCAACTCCAATCCTGTCTAAGCAATCTGAATCTGTTTTGGAGTTTTACATGCAACATTCCTCCTCTGTGAAGAAGGATGCCTTGCACTGGAGTATAGCCAGTTCAATATGCTGATAGGGTCACCTTTCCAAGGGGATAAAGAATAAACTTCTTCTCTTTCCTTCATTCTTTACAAAGTGTTGATGTATCAGTTCATTCTTCCTTACATTTACCCCTGTGAGTATAAATCCTAGGTAATTATACATTTATAATTATATATCAAATGTCTGATATCTTTAAACCAGTCAGACACTCTTGTAAGCCTATGATAAGTTCTCATTGTTAGTGAAAATATGGGGATGTTAAAAGGTAACATATGGATGAGGTTCCAACCTTGCGGTTTGTAGCTCCTGTTCTAAAAGTAGTTCTCCGAAAGAATGGCACTATTAATTATGCTTTTAAAGTTCATTTTACCTTTGCAAAGATATTCAATATAAACTGATGATGGATATGGAGAAGTTACTGACTATCAGAACCAGAAAATTTACCAGATCTGAACTTGGGACTTGTTGCATCGCTCCCCTCTAAGAGGGGAACGGGGCACAAACTTTTCATGAAGATCTGCTGGGACAGGCATGAAAGAGCTGCAGAAAGAAAAATAATCCTTATCTCTGTTCTCTGTTCTCCCTGTGAAATGTGAAATGGAGATTGTTTATCTTCAGTGACCAATCCTGGTCCAGCTGTGTCTGGACTCTGGAGAAGGTTACGAGTTAGTCTAAGATAGGTAAGTTAGAAGTAAGTATGTAGCATAGCCTCTCTTCAATTATTATTAATATATTTTAGTGTAGATTTAATAAAGTATGTTCAGCACCACAAAAGCCTTCTGATATCCTTGGACATCCTACACTTCTCATCCCATGGGGTTGCCCTGCTTATACAATAGGGACTCTTGGACTATAGACCTGTAATAGGGACTCTTATTCTGTTATGATAAGAACAGAACTTTGGATGAATAAATGGAATACCCTTTAAAACAAAATATATACTCAAATGTGCTAATACTATATTTTCTTTTTGATTAATATTGAATATTCTTAAAATAGAACTAAGATTTCCTGACCACCATGGAAAGCTATAATGTATTT
This sequence comes from Ploceus nigricollis, assembly GCA_013399945.1. Classification (NCBI taxonomy): domain Eukaryota; kingdom Metazoa; phylum Chordata; class Aves; order Passeriformes; family Ploceidae; genus Ploceus; species Ploceus nigricollis. The sequence continues at coordinate 755,377 of VXBC01001345.1, read as the reverse complement.
TTACTTCATTCTATGGGAAATTTTTCTTCAGAGTAAATAAACTTGCTTCATTCTAGACAGTACATCCAAGGAGAATACAGAGGAGGAAAGGGTAATAAAAATAGCGACATGATATGCTATACTTGTCGCTCAGGGAAAGCTGCATTGTCAGTGTTCTAAAATTAACAATCACAGCATCACCTTTGGGAAGGGTTTTAAAGATAATAATCTGAGAAAATCTCTCAAGAGATTTGTGTAAATTCCTTAGTGGCTGCTTTCTCAAGTTCTCTCCATAGAAACATGCTTCAAAGTACATCAGGAGAAGAAATTTTCGGTAGTATTAGTGATAAGGCAGCTGACTCATATTACTTTGAACTCAGAGCCATTTGTCTTAGGAAGACAATCAGTTTAACCCATTAGTGAAAACACAATACCAAAAAGATCCATGATGATCCAACATAGGATCCCCGAAATCACTAGGAGTTCACACACATGTGCACACAGAAGTCAATGTTCCTTTTTCTCCTCTCAATTTTTCACACTCCAAGAGCAGTAGAACACATATTTATTTATTTATGTATTTATTTAACATCATACACATTGATTGGGTTGTCTGCTGCTTCATCAGCAGCATCCACAATCTTCAGACAAGATGGATGACCATACAGCAGATAATCTATTTCATGTGATACCTTCCTTTTTACGGTGTTCCTTAGGGAATTCCTGCATCTGAAGATAATATGATAAAAGCCCACAATCTGTAGCCAGTAAAACCTGCACAGGACAGTGACTACCAAGCTAAGCTCATTATGTGATCTGTCCAGCACCCACATTTTTTATGTTCATTGAATGCCATGGTAAAGCTCACTATGAAAGTTGTTTAAAATGCATCATGCAAAGCTTGGAATAGTGGAATATTTGAAAAAAAGATTTCTCAGTTGAAGTGATTTGCCTATAAAAGTTAATTCTAAAGCAATGAAGCGCTTGGCCATTATTAGATAATTATAAAAACTTTCTCTCTGACTATTGTATCAGCTTCACAGTAACATGCCCGTAGCCATTAATCTCACTTTTAATGAAACAAATACAGAAAAAGTTTCAGTAACCTGACAGATAAAACAAGAATGCTATAACAGATTCTACTGCCAATAGATTTTTATATTAGCAAGTTCAATGTTACAGTAATCAACTGTAGTATTGTGAAAAATAGAAGGAAAAAACAAACAAAAATCATTCCTGATAATTATATTTTATAATTCTGCCTTAAGGTTTTTGTTTGGTTTTTCGGTTTTTACAGAATATGCCTTGAGTACAGATCAGTTCATGAGGAAATTCATGTTATATTTGTATTTTCTGAGATAGGTTCCTTACCAAGGTTCTGGCAAACTCTGAAGAGGCCTTGTCTTAATTGTCATAAACAGAATTAATTCTTCAGGTAGGAAAAGAAATTGAGAATTTCACTACTTATGTAGAAGTCATTTGAAAAGCATAGAAACTTGCAGTGGCTTAAACTTGTCTAGTTACCAGGTGCCACCCAGCTGCTCTTTCACTCCTTCTTCTCAGTAGGATGGGGAGAGAAAATAAGATGGAGAAACTCAGAGGTCTAAATAAACACAGGAAGCTACTGGCTAAAAGTCTTGACTTGGGGAAAATTTAATTTATTGCCAATTTCAAATAGAATAGGATGGTCAGGGGAAAAACAAAAGACAAAAATAAACCATCTCTGCTCCACAATTCCATCAATCTCATTTTCACAGGCTTAAGTTCACTCCTTTTTCTCAACTCCTGTACCTCTTTCTCCTTTCCCCAGGTGTTTTGTGGATAATGAGGAATGGGTTGTTGTGGTCATTCATTGTGTAACCTGATGACAGTACTTCACAAATATATTAATATATATTCATTTATGAGGCAATATTTTTTTAATGTGTGTATTGAGCTAATATAGACAGGCAGATGTGTAAGGTAAGAAAAAAGAACATACATAAATTAGAGCAGCTAAGTTTGAAAGAAATAAAAAGATCTGAACATTCAAAACTTTTATGAACATCACATTGTAACTTTCAAATGAGACATTTCATTTTTCAAACTAATGTTGATAGGGCCAGGATTTTGGTTTGTTCTTGTATATCTTGAGAGAAAAAAACATCAAATAAAATGATGTTTGGTTTTTTATATTTTGTCTGTGAATAACCCTACTTAAAAGGGCAAAAATGATGCATTAGCTTCCAGTAAATTGAAATTTACTATCCAAAAGGTTAGCTGTTAGAGAGTAAAATATGATAAAGACTGAATTTTTTATTTATCACTCTAGAAAAATTCCCCCCTGCCAAAAATTTAAAGCTTTAAGAAATCATGTTATAATGGTAGATATATTTAAAATTAATCAATTCTCTTACTCATTTTTTCTTTAAAATTAAAAAGGTTCTGCAGAAGTTTGTAGTGCTAATACTTCTCATGAAGGTCATGCCTCAGTAGTGCTAAGGGTCATGTATTTCACAGGAAAAGTCTCTAATAACTCTGGAGCTGGTTAAATATCTGGTTTTCCTTGCTCTTCCTTTTTTCCTTCCCAAGCTGGCATATGAGCATCGATTAAATGAATTATAAGGTCCATGTCTGATCGATTTTTCACTTCTTTAATTTAGACAGTAAAACTTTCTATCACATTTGAAGTTAAGAATTATGATTGAGATAATAGAGGTGTGATTCCATGGGAAGTTAAAAAGGAAAAAGTTGCCTTGCAAATGTCAAGGCACCTTGTGATCCTAGATGATTAAAACTAAACTGTTTGCTATATGAATCCCAAGGTGCAGCTATATCTCAGCGTCCATGACATTTAGCCAGTGACTTTTCATAGCTTGTTAATAATGTATAGCAATCCCAGTGTAAATTTGCAGTGACAGATCTGGCCTGTTACAGTAGAGCAGTTAACTAGATTTATTTTGGACAGAAAATTCAGATTTGGAAAAAAAAAATCATGACTAATGTCAAAAGAGATTGCACATTTACAAGACCATTTTAGCTAAGGCATTTGCTCAGGAGATGTGCTTTTCACATTGATCTATTATTCTGCCCAGCATCCTAATTTTCTAACCTGGAGGTATTAGCAAAACATTAACAAAGTCATCAAGGTTAACACTCACAAAGAAAAAATGATGTCCCCAAAAAATTTCATGGTGTGGACTGGTCCACAAAATTCATTGATTTTACCAGGTTGCCTGAGTCACATAAAGTGGGTAAAGGTTATCGCATAAACATTCTCTTCTAAGTACAATTGCTGTTAATCATTGCTCCAGATAAACCTAATAAACTTCTGTGTTGTAGAAACCATGTTTTTTCTGAACCTCATATCTCACTGATACACAAATTATTCATAAGCTGTAGAAGGTCACAAGGCAGATGCTAAAGAGAGGGAGAGAGAAGGAAAAGGGTACAGGTAAAAAAAATGGACTCAAATGATGAGATACAAAACAGACTCAAAGAGTAGTGAGTTACAAGAGGATATAAATCAGTGTTGTAGAGAAAAATGTGGCTGACGTTTGGATTCTTGTAGATTTTCTCTGAGGCTGAAAGTTTACTAACAAAGAAAAAATTACTGTGACTGTAGCAAGAATTGTCATAGATCAAAATCCTTCATTTAATTCTCTCTTTTCAGTCTTTTGTTCAGCTATTGCTTTGGCATATGCTCAAATTAAGATAATTACTCCTGATAATGATTGATATAAAGGCACAGCACAAAAGGGATTATATTTGCACCACAGTATGTCAGCATCTTATATGAGATAAAAAAATCTGCTGGGAATGAGAGAAAACAGAAAGAATTTGTCAACAGCCCTAAAACTGGCCATAAATATATTGTGAATGCATTATTCTTACAGCAAAGGAGCACTAGTTTTTGCTGCCTTTCAGTACCAAACTATTGATCTTATGTTGATCCTTCTGTAAGTTTAAAAGCTCAGACTTCACAGTGCACTAGCTTACTTTGTTAGATAAGCCCTAGGAGTTATTTCCTGATAAACCTAGATGCATTTACTTATAGAGACATATATTGTTTTCTATTAGATGGTAATCAACATACAAGATTTGCAGTGATCATACCTTCATATGAAAGCTATCTAAAAGCCTCTGTTTGTTGTTTGCAGAATGTTCATATCTCAAATAACACATAGAAATATGTTCCAGAGTGTTTCAGTTATGTTTACTTCTATTTATAGCAACAAGAACTACCTACTTAAACTTTCTAATATCAGTTATATTTAAATTCTACTGTTTCTGTCCTTCCTAATGTTCTAGAAGAAATGACAGAAGGGAAGTAAGAATGTGGAGAGGCAGAACAAAAATGCAATTTTTTTTAAAGGAGTAGATATGAAGGAAGGTGGGAGTGAACAAAAGATTAAGAAATTATTGAAGTGTTTGTCACATCTTAAGAAGTGTTAATCTCATTAAAACTTAATAAAACATAAAGCTGATTGCAATTTTTGGATATTTGTGAAAGCTGCTGATACTAAGCTGTTGTTTTAGCTTACTTTTAGTTGCTTCATAATTGCTCAGAATAATTCAGTTAATAGCATGGCTGTCTTTGCAGTGATGAAGCATTTTTTATATCGCATCGTGCTTTTTGAACAGAAGCAAACTGAATACTGTGGTATTCCAGTTTTTATCAAAAAAATATAACACATCAGTATGTTAAATGCTCCCAATATTCTAAAGTATTCTATAAGTTGAATGATTGTCTGATATGGGAAAAAGGGCATCTTGTACATATTGATATATGTAAGACTTGATATACTGGATATCTAGGTGTTTTCATGGGCTTAAGTCATCCATCTAAATATCAATTTGAAAGCAAAGTCCTACTTGTAAAACTTTTCTATTTCTGGTGGTGCCACAATCACTTTATATAGTATTATAAATTTAATAAATACTTGGAAATTTTGCAGTACAAAGTAGGTTATTTTGCCAAACATTTATATGTACACACACACACATAATATATATATAAATATATATATTTTTCTGCCTCAGTGTCTATAGAGTTAGGCCCATGGTTATATAGTTTATATCTCTGAAGTCTCAAGGCTTTGTAGAGCTTTGAGTATTTGAAGTTTCAAGCTTTTCTGAGTAGGAAATTACACAGAGTTCATCCAGGCTGTAACCTGCAATATCTAGCTGATTCCATGCTAGTGGTTCTCCATGGGAGTTATAGCAACCTGCTCCACTAATCATGCTTGCTCCAAATAGTTATGACCACAGGAGCTCAGTAAACTGTTCTATCCTTTACTGGTGTCTACTCCTCAGCAAGTATACACACCACATATCAAAATGTGCCCAATTGAAGCAGCCAACAGGATAGTTCTTAAAAAGACCCTTTTTCAATGTTTGACTTTTACAGACTAAAGCATCAAGCTCACACATGTTAGATACACATAGGTATAGTTGTTCTGTCCAGATATTTTACATAATTTTATATTTTTTCCAGTTTATTCTGTAAATGCTTTTTTATTGTTAAGATAAAATACGTGTAATTGCACCAAAGCATAAAGTTAAAGTTAAATTGAATTTAAACTGGCATAGTATTCCCCGTGTCTAGTTGCCTTTTCCCCCTAGTAGAATATTCTTTCCATCCTTTTCATATCTGGGAAAATTTGCTCCCTTCAATTTGGTTTCTTTTGGTCTTTTATTTTTTTTTTCCTTAATATGTTCTGTAGACAGTGTGAAGACAAAGGTATATGAAGAAAACTAAGATTTCAGTGAGCAGAATCATCCTCTGAATTCCTTATTCCACCGAGCATAGGAGAATGCTAGGGTGATTAATGTTGGGTATGTGAAGTTGTGTTCTAACTACCGGGCTTTGACATTCACAAATAGGATCAAAGGACCAAACTGTATCTTCTCAGTGAATTTTTTAAAATGTTTTTCAACCAAAAAACAGATGGTCTTATGGTGCACTCATTAAGGTGTATTTTCCGTGCTTTTTCTCTCATCTATTATGACTAGATATTTGAAAAATAGTAGTGTGTGCTTCAGTTTGTTTATTTTCCAAGCAGTGTGCCATAGCTGTCATCTGTAGTTGATGTAGACCTTGACAAATCTGTTCTGTTGTTATTTTCTTGGTAGATTCCAAATTGTCATTACCCAGAGTGTATTCCATATGAAATGGAACAAACATAGTCTAATAGTCACAGCAAAAATAAACCAAAGTATAATTCCTGATACATAGTGTAATAATCCCTCAGGAGGTGTCACACACATGTGTTTCACGGTCCATCCTCCTCTTTTGCTCCACAATGTGGAAAGTTAAGGTAGGCACTGCAGGTACCTCATTCTAATTATATATGTTGAATTCACTCAATGTAGCACCTTGAGGAGTAGGTGACCACGATTACTTGGATTTACTCAAAGGTACTTTGGTAATGTACTCATCTCCCTCTTAAGTAAGGCAGAAACCTTTATGCTTTTCACTATACCCAAGACAACATATAAGGTGTGCACCACCCAGTTACTAAAAGAAGATTTTGAAAACATTGTCTCTCTGTTGTGAAATATATCCATGTACAACACATCTCAAAAGAGTAAATTTTATTAATACCATTATGGGACCCTTTTTTTTACAACGTATTTGCATATATCCATAAAGCTCTGTGTATATACACAAAGATATGTTTCAATAATGAGATTAGTAGGATTTTTGAACTTTGTTAAAGGTCTTGTAAGTCTTGTAAGCAATATGTTGAAATCATATGGAACTACTTTTATACCAATTATCACATAGAATTTACAACCCCAAAAATGCAGAAGAGTTTTTTTAAGAAAACTTATATTTTATACCTACAGTAATAATTAAAGTTTGGGCCCTGAAGATTAGCTTTTATGCTGTAGTTTATATTTGATAGTACACATTGGTCAGCAAGCAGTTTTTCAAACATAGGCTGCAGTTACTTAGCTAAATTATTTTAGTAGACAATCTCCCGAGAGTACATAAAGAAAGGTTTGTATTCACCTTGATAGAACCAGTACACTCTAATTGAGACTGTTATGCTTGATTATGGTCCAGATGTGAAATTTTTGGATGGGTTTTGCCATCATAAATCCCTTAAAAGATCAGCATGTATCACAACATGAAGCTTGGAAGTGTTCCAGTAAAATACCTTGAAACAGAAAGTAATATATGATGTCTTGTTAATGCACATATTTTAGACACGTTGCTGCCACACAAGATCTATTTTATATGATGTTTCTGCATAGTATAACACTTTGAAATGTTGTTTTCTTCAGGTGTCTTGCTGGATTTTCTGGACAATTTTGTGAGATAGAAGTTAATGAGTGTAATTCATCACCGTGTCTACATGGCTCAACCTGTGCTGATCATATCAACGGATACACTTGTAAATGTCAACAAGGTAACTGCCATATGACAGAGCAATCTTAAACAATGATAGTTTTGAATTATCACTGTTACTAGTGAGAAAATTGGTAAACTATATCAAGCTCTTTTGTTATATATGAACTATAAGGTACAAAAATGCTATGTCTTTGGCAAGCTTTTTGAATGAAATCTAAAGAGAATTAACTACTCCAGCAAGCATATGAGAAAGGCTTCAAAGTATAGCCAGCTCATTGAGGGAGTCTGAAGTATTATCTAGACCCAGGTTCATTGTTTATGAGCTTTACAAATGTAACTTACTGACCAAGCCGTCAAATAGTCACTGTTTAACAGCAAAATAATTTCACTACCTATAGAATGAAATTGACTGAGAAGAAATTCTGAAAACTTTAACTAACATTTTTATTATTATCCTTAGTGTTGGTGTTGTAAGGCATACCTATGCTTATTCTGCTGGCTGGGATTAAAATATTTTTTTTTTAACATTATAAATAGAATGAGGCACTTGCTTAAAAAATGGGAACTATTTTCTAATTCTGACAGATATCAACTAAAACAAGTTTAGTGTCTTATGAAAATATAAAAGATTTAGTATTTATACAAAAGCAAAGGTCACAATCAGCCTGCATTGTCATGCAATCACAAATTTAATCTGTTCAGGACTACTTAAAATCTCCGTTCATGTCTACTAATAAAAAGCCTTTTCTCAACATAAGTAGGATTTCTAATCCATATATATAAGTAGCATTCTGCTCCACAAGTCAGTCTTAAATTAAGAAATATATGAGTACCTGCCTCCTGAAACTTTAATTTTTCAGTTTAAATCTATTTACTATTTTACTCACTTCCACTGCTAAATGATTTCTGTGATAGTACTGACACAAGGTTTCTTATGGTTATTTTAGAGATAATTTAGATATATTCTGGATGATAAATATGCTGTTAACCCATGCTATCTCCATATATCTGATCTAGTTACTTTGTGCCAAAATGTGTTCACCTTGTTGGTTTCAATTTACAGGCAAAAACATGTTAGCAAACTCTCCTGAATTTAAGTGCCCATATATACATTACACTTCTGTAGTCTTTTTACTCTTTCTTGTTCTACTTTTAAAAGAAAGCACATAGCGAATTGAATATTAATATATTTTGCGTATTTTTTTCATTCTGAATTTGTCTTAATGCAGCTTACAAAACTATTTGTAAGAGATCTTATTCAAAAAAGTATGGAAGATACTGAAGCAAATACATGCATGTGTATAACGAGAGTCAATTTGGCAGTTTATTAATTTGTTTAATTGATAATAAGGAATGATTTTCTAAGATGTAAGACTTAAATCTAAGTATCTTTGGCTTACTAAAGGCTAATTATGTGTAGGACTACGTTGATTACAGCTTAATAGTTTTAGCAACTTCTTTAATGTCAAAGAGATACTTGATAATTCAGAAAAACACCATCGTTCTGGTGTATGAACCAATGAGTGAAAAATTTTTGACTTTTTCATGCAGAATTCTTGATAATAAAGATCTTTCTGATCTTAATCTGAGTCATGACCTAATTTCAGTACTACGTATCCACCTGGTACTGCATATGGCCATATCCCCCTCCACCAATATTAATGACTTAAAGATGTATATTTTAGTCATTAAAGAGCTTCACACAGAATACATTGCCAAGTCCATTTTTTCCTTATTTTTAAAGCTCATTAAAATAATACATCAAAGATATTTTAATATAGGCATTTAAAAATTGCTCACTAGCCAAGAACTGTCATTGCTGTCTCTGTGCAATGTGGAAACTTGGTAAAAGTAGGAGAAAGTTCTCTGGGGCTTTGGAACTCACTCCTACAGCTAACATTTTAAATACCTCCCAACCCAAGCATGGCTGAGTTTCTTTTATATTCCTTTTAATAATACCATGTGTTAGCAGGGGTGAAAGATCTGTAAATCACTTTTCCATTAGGTAAAAACATAGAATAAAACCCACATACATTAAGTATATACATAATTTTTACATATCTTGAGGGGCTTTTTTTAATTAATACGGTATTTTCCAATGTTATTTGAGTCTCTAAAATGTCTGAAGAGATGAGAAGGTTACAGCTCTGAAAAGGGGTGAATTTGGAGAGGCAGGGGAATCTTTGAGAGGAGTAACTTTTTCAAAGTTGCACATCTGAAGAAAGGGATTAGAAAAAAAAATATCATCCAGAGAGAGAAAGTAGAAATACCTAGGGAAAAAAAATCAGCATTTTTTGCAGGCTTTGACTGTTCACATATAATAGATTTTATATTTCTCTTCTTAGCTTCACCTATAGAAATATGGAGCTAGGATTGGGGATTTTTTGGTCTATAAAGGCAACAATGGGAAACAACTGGGCAGGTAGTCTGATATACCCCTCAACAGATTCCCTGTTGTAATTTAATGAAATGGAAAAGGGATAGTACCAAGACTGAAATAGGAACAAGGCAGATGATTGCAGCTTTCCAAAAACCTCCAGAGAACAAAGTGAAGCATGTGGTGACAGCATGTGATACAGGGAAAGGGAATGGATTTAGCTCTGACAAATGCATTTTGTAATGGATCATGAATTTTGTCAGATATTGTCCCAGTAGCAGGCCCCATACCCTTAGAATAATAGATGCACGTTCAGGTTCTGTGGCTGCAGCTTCAGGCTGTTCAGGTGCAGAAGCAGCGTGGAGAGATGTAAAGTGTGTTCTAACAGCACCTCAGACAGCTCAAAAGCAACAACAGCAGCTGTTGGAATTAATAGCAGGCTCATGGATTAAGTCTTTGACTGGGCAGGCTGCTCTTCTACCAGGGCAGCTAAAGCAAGACTGGAATGTAACAGGTGAATCCATTTGATGCACACTCTGAGTCAAAGTCTGAACAGTGGCAACTAGATTTGTAGCAGTCTAGGGCTGCTAGGGGGCTTGTGGGGCTGTTGGGTTTTCTTTGTTAGTTTGTTTAGAAATAGTAAAATGGAGAAAAAACAAATCTGTAATGGGTGGTGAGAATATAATGGCAGAAAGTCTGGTGCTCTTCATTAACAGCCATATTTTACAGAATTCTGGGTTTGTATTTACCAAGCAAATGGGCTGATTCCAGTTCAGCTTAGCATACAAGGAACAAGTTTGAGACAGGCTTAAATTACATGATCTAAAACACAGCTTCAAGATGAGAATTTAACCTCTAATTTATGGCATACTTACTTGTAAAGGAGATTTTAGTAAGAAATGTGTATCAATAAAATTTTCAGTAATCTGACTAATGAACTATGAGAAGACAGAATCTCACAGTGTTCAAACATAAAGTACTTGCTCAGAAAATGTCCTCCACATTGACCTGGTACAGTAATCTCAGAGTTTCTCTTTTTAACTTTTTTCCTTTATTTTTTTCTACTCTGAGAAACCACAGCCCAAAAAGGCTCATATTCATGCCATAATAGATATCTCTATATATGTGAGTATGGATGATATTACCCTTACCTTTGTTCCATTGACACTCAGTAAATGGATGTAGATTTTAATGAGTCTTGCTTTGGGGTTTGCTTTGCTTTTTTTTTTTTTGACAGGATGGGAAGGCCTCCATTGTGAGTTGGATGTTGATGAGTGCATATCCAACCCCTGCATACATGGTATCTGTGTTCAGAAGGAGCCCAGCTTTGGTTATGCCTGTTTTTGCAAGCCAGGATTTGTGGTGAGATGCTGAAATTCTTTCTTATCTTTCCTTTTACCTGGCTGTTCAACATCGCACAGAAAATACTTTTTGTTTTTAAGCTTGCTCAGAATTGTTGATATACTTCTTGAATGAAATGGAATCACAGAAGTGATGTATGCTTTGTTCAAGGAATTCACCAGGAATTTCTCCCTGTTCCAGTGACTCTTTGTCTACAATTTTGTAAAGTCTGTATTTTACCATAAGGGCTTGGTAGGTAAAAATGGATCTTAACAATGCAAATAATCTGACTAAATTTACTGACAAACTATCCTGAGAAGGAAAAAACTACCTCTTAAAAATTAATATAATTTTTGAAATGTGTTTTTTACAGAGTAAAATGGGTAACATTGATACTTCCCACAGACCACGGTAACTGCTGACATTTTGTCTTCTAAAGCAGATTGGCTTTCAAAACATTGTCAAGTAGTCATGAAGGATACATCACTTGAAGGCCATAGTCTTTTTATATGGAAAACAGTCAGATCCTTATGTTACAATAATCTCATTTTTTCCTTATCTTACATGAAGAATTGTAATGGAGAAGATCAGGTTCACAATTTTTTTACCATTTATGTCTCACCAAAAAAAACCCAAAAAACTTCTGAATACCAAATAAAACACCAGAGAGAAAGATTAAAATCTGTTTAGAGAAATTATGTTTTAAATTAGTGCAAAATTTATTGGTACAATTCAGTGTTGTGTGATACTGTAGAGACCAGAAGTACAAATAAAACCAAAAAATGGGTTAGAAGGAGGATAGATTCATTGTTATTCAAATTACTCTTCTGAATGTTACCCTGGCCCAGGGAGTCTTTGATTTACTTATTGCCAAAAGTTGGAATGGTATATTTGGTGAGTTACCACATGCTAGCTCTGCTTGTTTTCTTCCTGTTTTCTTCCCAAAGTATTCATTAATAGCTCACTGATGATGGAGCTAGATAGATATTTGACCCATGGGGGCAATTTTTCTGTTAGTACATAGCTTGAGTATTAATTGTACAGTATGTTGCAGAACAAGCAAGCCCTTGCAGAAGGAAAAGTAACAAGCCTTTGAAGGAGCTGAAATTTGAGATGTATCATCTTTGCATTTTATTCCATTTTTCATTTTTTCATCTTCAGTCCCTCTAATTCCACTATGCTTTGGAAAGGAATATAAAAGTAAAAAGCCACGGTGGGGGAACCACCACAGAAACATTTTTTAACATACCTATCTTCACTGTCAAGGCTAAGAAGTTATGGTCTAAACACCTCAAGAGGTATATTTGTTAGTTCCCAATGGGTTCTGGCTCCTAACCATGAGTAGATGCAGAGTGGAAACAGTGAAACTCACAGAGAAATAAGTATTCAAAGAATTCCAGCTACAGTGTGTATGTAAATCTTCCGTAGTCTATGTCTATACTGCTACCCAAAGTATGGATCATAAAGCATGGATTGTGATATCTGTCATAAATTTTCAGAAGAAAAGCATAGTCAGTGGTATATGAAATAAGTGTTTACTTTTTAAGTGGAACCATCGATAGACATATACCTACTTTTAAATACAAATCTGCACAAGCTAAATGATTCCATCCCCCTGCATGGAAACTGTTAAGGCATTTACAGGCACTTTCAGTGCTATCAAATTTATCTATGACTACTTAATGTACCCTTCATGCACACTGGAGGTTATCCACATCTGCTTTGTTTCTATGAGTCATAAAATCGTAATCAAATGCTCTTTGCCATTAAATGTAGTAGTCATAAAAATGTACTAATCTGTCACAGGAAAGTCAGAATGAAACATAAGTTTTATAGTATTACGAATGATTATGAGCTTGCTCAAACTGATCATTTGTTCTATATGTGGAATTAGAAAAGAGCAAGAAGGAAATGCATGGAAACTGACATATTAATTGTCCTGTTGTTCCTTTGTGCTTTGGAATACCGATACAGTGAATGATTTTATAAGATGCCATGAATTTACCAGATAGCTTGTCTGCTTGCCAAAACAAATTAAGAAGTTGATTGAAACAAACACAAATGTATCAAAATTACTCAAAACCCATCAATTTAACCTCTTCTGTTTTAAACCTCAAATAATTTAAACTACTTGCAAAAAACGTAATTTCAGTTTTCATGTCTACATTTTTTCCTCTCTCTCTCTTGTCCTTCCTATTGTTTCTTAATATCATAAATTAATTTAATAGAGTTGACAGAGATCTCATAAAATATAAGTTGTCCCAAGTTCTGTGTCAATAGTTAGCCAGGTAGACATGAAAGACTATTTAAGCATTTGTCTGAAGGAAAGTGTGTAATAAACACATGCTTCTTGAGCTCTAGAGAAGGCTTGGATTTTTACATGTGCTCCAGTTGCAGGAGAAGATTCAGTCAGAAATTATATAATGATGATATGTTGTGAGAGATGTATGTCTTCAGGGATGACAGTGTGTGTATTTTAAATAGTTATCCAAATATGTAGTATCCTTCTAGGATAGCTGTTAGTTGTCTTTCTTCACGTAGCCTATTAGTTCATTTCAACAGAAGTGAAAATAAAATGAACCCAAGCCTGACTTCAGCATATATTTATTTCACACTTCAAGAATGCATTTAATTCACATAATTATTCCTTGCCTTTTTTACAGACCACTGAATATGAACATTTTTACTTTATTACTAGGGAGGACATTTCAGACTTCCCATGAATTTTTACTCTTGATAAATAATAGGAAATTAATGCCTGGTCCAATTTGAGACTGCCACTATATTTTTTCTTTTCTAAGTGTTATCTGTGAATGCAAGGTATTTACAGGGAGCTGTGTGCAGATTTGGTAACAACAGACAACAAACAATGGGCTGCAGTGTACAAAAGAAAAGAACATTAGCTTGCAAGTCAGAGCAAGCTATAGATTTTTAGACGGCTAAGTCCTCTGTAAAAAGTCTTTTTTAAACCTGCATTCTAACTGAAGATTATTATTTTAACCAGTTTTTATTACTGGTAACAATATTGTCTTTGATACTTTGCAATTACAAGTCTGTAGGGAAATTATTTTTCTTGATTATCAGACGCAAAATGTCACTCAGTTAAAATTTAAAATATCCAACTATACTATTAAATTAGTTAAGGAGTATTTTCCACATGATATTTCCTTTTGAAAGTGTAAACAGCTTAATATAAGCAAACAATATTTTCGAATCAAAAGAAAGCAATAATTGTAACTAACAGCACTGTGAAATGTAAATTGCCTTCAAAAAGTGTCCTTTTTTTGAAAACTCTTTTTCAGGGACAAAGCTGTGAGCTTAATTACAATGATTGTCTTATACACTCCTGCTCCACTGGGTTTCTTTGTGTTGATGGAATAAACAATATCACCTGTTTACCTACTATGCCCCAAAGCAAGAAAATTCTTACTGAAGTGGCTGAAGTGTTTCCTGCTGAAATTTTGGACAATGACCTTCCATCAGCACTGGCTATGTCTATGGAACTTTGGTCTAAACATGTTTCTCCTGATTTACATACAGGAGAAGTGTCCAAAGGTGAGTAGAAAGAGATTCCTGAACAATGCATATATGAAACTTTGTCCTTGTTAATGCTTCTAAACTGGTATGAATATTGGAAATACATTAATTTTAATTATTAAGATTTTTTATTTCATGTATTCCCTTCTAACTTTTTTTTTGTATTTGCTCCAACATCCTTTCTTAATTGCATTTATATGTAACTGCAAAATTACTCTTTTTTCTCAAAATTTTTTCCAGTATCTTTCATGTTCAGTAAGGAAAACTCCACTTACTTTTAGCTGGGTTTTCAGTTTTCCAGAGTGTACAATTTCATATGCCTCATATTGTGTTCAGTAATCTCTGATTCTAATGCCAATCTTCCCTTCTTCCTTGGCTAGTCAGCAGGAGAGAAACATAATTTGCCTTACTCAATTGGGACTTTGATTCTTTTTTCCTAGTTCACATGTTTTCTGAGTGCTTCTTTTTCTGTGCATCTAGATGTTTTTAGAGTAAAAATACATTGGACAAACCTCTCAAAGTCTCTGCCATTCTAGTTGTTTTTAGTGATGTTTTTGGGAAGCCAAAATTAGCCTGTACTGTTATTTTAAAAACCTTTGCGAAAAAGTCAAAAGTAACAGAAGTGCAACATTTCATTATGAAGACTGTACCTTCGTTGTGGCCTCTTCATTTTACTAAAAATAGTATTACACAGGTAGCATGTATGAGGCATTCTCTTTACAGATAGTCTCAGAATGCTTTTGCTTCTATACCTCTTCAAAGGGATTACTTGTATAAAAAATAAGCTGAGTCCTGTTTTGTTGTTTTGGTGGGGGGGGGTTGTTTTTGAGATTTTTTGTTTTGTTTTGTTTTGTTTTTTGTTTTTATTTTGTTTTTGTTTGGGGTTTTTTGTTGTTTTTTATTTGGTTGGTTTTTTTAATTTGGGTATATGAGTTTTAGAGAATGTTGGGTTTTCGTATACAGAATTCTCTTGGGATTGTCTGATTGAGTGATAGATTGACTGAACTGCTTGTTCTGCCTTTTTCTTCACAAGAATCAGATACTCATCTTCCATTTTTGGATTGATATTGTCTGACTATTTTCCTTCAAAGACTGTCTGTTAATAATCATCATTTTCATCACTTATGTTCTTTAAAGAGACAAATATAAACTTGACAAAATTATTAGCTAATGTTAAAGCTGACAACAGGGGAAATTCAACTAATAATGGAGACAAAACTGCATGACCCAGACATGGAGATCTGTTCATGAAATCAGGGCACTTTCTGAGACATTCAGCTGAGTAGTGTATCTCAAGAACTACTTTTCACTGACATAGTTAACAGTAGTTCTGAGTTCAAAACACATCTATTTGTAAAAGTAAGTGAGACTCTTAAAATATTTTTAAAACAATCTGGTCAAGTGCTCTTATGTATATCTTCTTCCTACAAAACCTTCAGGTATGAAGTTACTGATGGATACTAAAAAGTTGTCATTGTTTGAATCCTTTAATGATGAGATTTCCTACTTGATTTTATTGGCACAAGTCACATCTGTGCGAACAGAAATTTGTAAAATTTTAATGACAAACCATTTATTTTTACATACCTGTTATCCTGCTTCAAGTTCTGCCTTATACAAGTATATTAGCTATATTGTACTGAAACAAATGACTGCTGTGCCTGATACAGAACTCATGAGTACGCCCTGTTACCTAGACTGCACAGTACATCTGCAGTGGAGTAGGTTCTGGCCTTTATCAGCTGGTGTTCTGTAGAGTTCCTAATTTCTCTTCAGAGAACTTCTTGAGGTGGTGGGGTGTTTTTATACAAAGATAAAAGTGTCTGTCATAGTTTCCAGGTGCTTGGAAGAGATTTATTGTCACCCGGCAGCAGCTGATATGGCACCTGCTGCCGTACCTGACACAGATGGCTATTCTTCACCTTCTGCCACACAGGCTACTCCATCAGTATAGAAGCAGGTTGGAGGCTGCTACGATGCTGACAGGAGATCAGCAACTGAAGTTTCACTTCACTACAATAATCTTTTCAGGATTTCAGGTGTTTCTTTCATCATACTTACGTATAAACTCAGGAGGTATTTCTACAGTTATAGTATATAAGTATAATCAACATTTTTAATGTAAAACAGGTACAGAGAAAAGTGTGTATCTCTTGAGGTAAAATTTTCTGTATGCAGTACAATTAACTTGCTGCTTCTCGTTTCACAATGACACAATTGATGGCTGCATTTTTTTAAAAGCAGTACTACTTCTAGAACATTGCAATAGTCCAGAAATAAATTCAGGGAATTAAAAGGATGCAGGAAAACCTAAGAATTCTGGAATTAAGTATTAGGGAATATTTATTGGTCTGGTCTACATTTTTATACTATACTTTTATAAAACAGAAGGAATAACCATAAAGCCAAGAAGAGGTTTTTTTTGGTTTTTTTGCTTTTCACTCTTTGCTTGAGGGCTTGTGTTGGAAAAAATGATTTTATATCATTGATTTAAAGCACTTAGGGGGGAAAAATATTCTAGACCAGGAAAGATATGTATAAAGGCACCAAAAGACAAATAAACCATTTTTGTGGGGTATAGAATACAATTGTTTTCCTGTGAATGCTTGTCTACATAGATTTCATTTTCAGTATGCATCTATAAATACACAGATCAAACTTGTACTGCCAGAACTGCCTCCTGATACTGTGCCTATACTCAAGAGATCAAGTTGTCTGAGCATACCACTATGAATTTCCAACTGATCAAGATATGACCTAAAAGGAATTTTATTTCTATTTTTTGTTGTTGTTGTTGTTGTTGTTTTAGGGGGTTTTGTTAGTTCAGTTGGGTTTTATAGTGGAAAAAATAGATAAGGAACAACAATGCATCCCCAAAAGTAATAGCTGCCCTTATGTTGATGCTTAAGCAAATCTATGTCTTTTTTATTGGAAGAAATAAGACTATTAAAAAGCTAAGTGAGAAATGCTTTTGGATGAGTAAGATCTTTAATACACAATCCATAGCAGAAGAAACGTATCAAGCTGGTAAACCTGATGTGCTCTTCTATACTTACAGATTTAGTGTATTTGTTAATAACTTTTATTACTAAAACTTGAGAAAAAATATAGATGACCCGCCCAGATAACTTGCAGTCTCTGAAAAATGGGTAGTATGAACTTTTCATATATTTTAGAATAGCTATTCTCATCTGACAATCAGTAGATACATTACAGCAAGTTCTAAGATACCTTAGAGTAGCATGGATCTGTAGAAAAGGGCTATGAGAGATGCAATACATCTGGCAGAAAAAGATTTTTTTTTTATCTGGTCTCCAGGTGTGCTTTTCCACTGCCATGACATTGCTTGTGGCAAATAATGTTTGGCAAATGCATTTATTCTTAGGAAAAATGTATTTATTGTTATAGAAATTCTTTCATGTGACCAGAGGGGATGACCTAAGTTCGTAATCATATGTCTGTTAGCACTCTGTGAAGTTCTGTATGACTTTTTCAGTTTCCCATGCTCTGCCAGCAAGTAATTGCCCAATAAGCAGCAATTGACACAAATTGAATGCAGGGAACTTTTTCTTTTCTTTTCTTTTCTNTTCCTTCCTTCCTTCCTTCCTTCCTTCCTTCCTTCCTTCCTTCCTTCCCTGTTAGGGCAGCCAAGCATTGAAACAAGTTGTCCAGAGAGATTGCAGTTTCCACCCTCGGAGATATTTAGAATTGAACTGGACAATGTCCTGAGAAACCTGTTGTAGCTGACCCTACTGTGATGAGGTGATGTTAAATTAGATCAGCTTCAGAGGTCCTTTCAAATCTCAGTTATTCTGGGATTCTGTGGTACCCTGTAATGATTAGGACAGAATTGCCTTTCAGACATTGTTTATAAAGACTCTTCGAATTTACTTCTATGCAAGTATCTAGTCACCAAGAGTGGGATTCATCTTACCTGTAGCTATCCATTCATTAATCTGTGTAAACTATATCACTGTAATAAATGAAGAAAAATCACACCATCTGTTTTAGATGCCTGTTCTGGGATAGGATGCAAACTTTTCTCCTTTCCTTAATAGATACTATTCTGCTTCTTTGTACTTTTGGTTTTGGCAAAGGAATTGAATATTGCTTTGAATGTTCTGCTTTTGTAATATATGTGGATTGTAGAGCTCACAAAGACATTTGAAAGACAAAACCCAGCAGAACCAGATATGAATGCTAACAACACATCTGCTACTACACAGCAGTTAACTGGATTTACTTCCATTAATTATGGAGAAAAAACATACATTAAACAAATACTTTACTGAAGTGGATTTTCATCCCTCTGTTGAGTCACCTACTTTCACTGCCTGTGTTCAATATTTCATTATTTCCTTTAAGACTGCCTAAATTATGAAATATGTTCTGAACATATCACTAATAGTCAAATTGGTACATTACTATAAAGCTCTTCCTGTTCAGTATTATTTTGTTTAAAATCTTGCTCTGCAAAAATTCCAATCTTGATTACATTTTGGTTAAACACCCCTAGCATAAAGCAAATTTCAGGGTTTTGGATTTTATGCACTGCTTTTCTTTATAATATAATGCTTTTTCAGCTTTCTCCTTAATCAAGTTCTATTCAATTACAGCAGGGTACACTTGGTTTCTGAAAAATGTTGAAACTACATGATGCATTTGCCACCTAATCTGTCTTTATCATATTGAATTGTTTATGTTATATTCACTGGATTTGTCATCACTCTCATCATTCCTTTAAGCTTTCTCTTTTATCAGTTCAGCCAGACATATTACTATTCATTCCATTGTAATTTCCCTGTTCTCAGTATCTGTAATCGTATGCCATTTTTAAACACTTGTTATTATATCTGCCAAATCAAGAAGGCAATTACTTTTGACATAGTGAAGTTACTAGCTATGTAGGTTAACATGGAATTTCATGCAAAGTGAGTGCTTTGAACACTGATCCATTATTTGCACTTTATTTGTAATTGATAGAAGCTTGAACTTGGTAACTTTCCAGACCTCTTTCACAAGCAGTCATTTTCCCTAGAGTTCTGATAAAGAAGACCTAGAAGAGTAATCACAAGCCTGGCCTACTTCTGGTTTTACTTAAGTGCAACCTGCTGCCCTGCAGGTTGCAGTCTGCAACTTTTAAGTGTATTTTTTACTCTGATTGCTTTGTGCTTAGACTTCTAAGCAAGCCAGGGGTATAGGAAAATCTGTGGGAATTCTATGTAAATGGCTGTCACAACAAGAAAAAAAATTTAAGAAATTAAATTTTCATTTAAAATCTATACATAATTTGATATTTTCTAGGTTTCCGTATCAAAGTAAATTTAAATTCCCTTTTGAGCTGAAAAATATCTTCTGTTTTCTAATCATCAAAAGTGTTCTACTGCAGGTTGCATGTCTTCTAAGACAATGCATCTTCTATGCATTGTCCATCTGCTCAGAGGTTTGTTGTGCTCGATATTCCCAGCTACATTAAAGCAGAAAGAATCATGATATTGGGAATAAAACTCTTGGCATACCTGCCAATGACAGCAGATGTTGAGTTTCAGGTATGAGGTAATTTGAGAACAGTATTTATGCCACTCAGTGTCTCCTGTCATTTAGAGTTTAAAAGCCAGTGAGATCTATGAGCATCATCTACTCCTGGAACAGGGAAATATTCAATAGCATCTTCTGTGTTTGAAAAATATTACTCTAAGAAACTTCCTACAGGCATAGTTAACTTCTATATGATTGGAAAAAAACCAACCAAACAAACAAAACAACAAAAAAATACATTGACTAGTACAAGTATTTCTGGGTTAGGGAAGTTTTTTTTTCCTGTAGCTCAAAAGATTTTCCTTGCTTTTTGAATACTATCAACATTCTATGTTAAGATTGATTTATTTTGTAGATTTTTGAACCAAGCAAACTATATAACATGTGGGCTAACATTCATCAGCATAGCGAGTGTACTGTTTTGAAAATCTTAAAATGTCATTTGTGTAGTGGGTTCTGAGGAGCCTAAAACGATTAGGATTACTTTTTCTTTGAAGAATGGCAAATAAAAGATATGAGGTGTTCCATGCAGCTCACACTTTGCATTTACATTTCAGAGCAGTTATTGAATTAATTATGCTTTTCTCTTATACCTTATTTTGAATATATTGAAAATAAATCATAATTATCAACTTCTGCAGTTTAAAATAAGAAGGGATTTTAGAGTAATGAGAACCTCCAAGTAAGTCTTTCTCTTGTTATTTATTTGACAAACCTATTATTTGGTATAATATGAAAAGTATCCCAAATGCACAGATTGCTCCTCAGAGGCACTGTTACATTCCCTGGAGTTAAGAAATCCTTAGGGATGATTTAGCAGCATTCAGGAAGTGTAAACCCTGTCAGTTCAGCTTTTTCTTCATCTTAGTTGAGGAAGTAGAGAGATTCCTGTATGACTCCCTTGAGCAAGTAACTGCACACCAGCAGTGGTAATTTCTGATAGTATCTGGGATCTGAACCAAAGAGAGGAGTACAACAGGAGGGTTGCACTATTGGATTCTAGTGCAAGGTCTCTAGTCCTGTAATTGAAAAGCATTGTTCAAAATCTTAGCAAACTTGACCTGTAGTGAAGTTTAAATAATGTGAATTCCTTCTCAGGAAAAAAAAAAAAAAAAAAAAAAAAAAAAAAAAAAAAAAAAAAAAAAAAAAAGGAAAATAATTCTTTACCTTTGGCTGGGGTCTGCTTACATGGAGATTACAGTAAAATAGAGGAACTGTTAGCTAACCATCTACAAGTCTCAGTTTTGTTCTCAGATCAGTCATATGTGTACAGATGTAAAGAGGTTAATGTGCTTTGGAAAATAAAAGAAGGAAGAAAACAAATCTTCCAAAATGCTGTGATATGTATTTGCAATGAAGCAAGTTGTAGGACTGGGGAGGGTAAAAAGGAAAAATCATATGACATAGATGGATGGGGAACATTGTAGGGTTAGGAATGTATACACAGTGAGGTAACAGGGGATAGGATATTCAGGGTGACATGTTTAGGAAGAATACTTGAAATAGTACATATTATTGGCCTGAAGAAAAGTGCCTGTACTCTTCCTGGGTACCCTCCAGCTTCTGTCAATGTATGAATCTTAAAAATTTCCATATTTACTCTGGTGGAAGCAAGAGGTAATACCTTCTCACGAGTAAAGCAGTATCCCTACTACAGTGTGTCATGCTGCCTCACCATTTTACCCTCTCATTATCTCAAATTTTAACAGCCTTGTAGAGTTGTGAGCAACAGTGGCTTCTGCACCTCAAACCTTTGACCAGAGGGTTTGTGTTATTTCAGGTAGCCAGTAAATCTTTATGTGCAGTTATGGAAAACATAAAATGACTTCATAAGCCAATCCTACTTTTTCTTTTGATGTCACATGGGTCAACATGTCACAAAGATTAAACTGATTACTCAATACTCTTGAGATAATTGTGCCTGATTAACAGTAAGCTGCCCTGTGACTTGGCTTGGCCTCCAAGCAATTTTTCATATATAGCTTTTGTTTTTTTCTTCTTCTTGAAATGAAAGGCACAACAGATTTTTCACTATTAGTAAGTACACATTGTGGAGCTGGAGCAATTTCTCTCAAGTCTTTGTTGTCTTAGCTCTGCTTCAGAAATTAGAGGTGCCTTAAATAGCTTTAAATGACTGTTCCTAACACTGTCCATTTATGTATAACTAAGCATTTGCTAAGTGCTTATTTGCAGAAGAGAAAGGCTATGCCTATTCTGCATATCTAAATAGACCAAGAATATACCAAATGAAAAATGTTTAGTTGTTCTTATTGGCTGGAAAAGACTGCTCTCCATCTAAAGTTTGTATCTTACTATTTTCTGTTTTGTGGGCTAAAGAAAAAAAAATTTAGCCTATCTTGGTATGATTTATTGTAAACGTTCTTTTTTTTCTTGCAAGCTGGGCAGGTGCAAGATTGTTAATCCTTACTTACATCATGATTTGCCTTTTAGCAAACTGTCATATATTCAAATACCAAATAAATGCTGCAATTTAAAGTGTCACAAACACTAAATCATATGGCAGTTCAGTTATTGTGTGTACCACAAGCAGGTTTTACACTATTAACTCTAAAAGAATAATTTGAGAATGACCTTTTAGAACTATTTGCTGTTCAGAATTTATTTAGTATTACAATAATTAAGTCAGGAAAGTTTGGAGGGGATAAAATATACTGAAGGTAGTCACTTTAGAAATATGACTTCCTATCCAGTGTTTCAGGATATAAGCAGGACTGAAAAAATATTTTTCCTTACACAGAACAGCAATTCTGTTCCGGTATTATGCTTCTATCATAGGTAACACTGTGTCTTTAAATCCTGGAGCCAATTTCTCACCCATTGTACAACACAGTTACCCAGCTGAATGCTGGACATTGGGTCCAGAAGGATACAGTGAGGGACATTATGAAAAGTCCAAACAGATTACACCTAATGGCTTCCCTACATAACTAGGTGGGTTATCCTGTCTTAGAGGGAAATCAAGTTTGATAAGCAAGACTCCCTGTTCATGAGGCCCTGCTGGCTGTGACTGATGACTGTGTTGTCCTCCATGTGTTTTTCAATACTCCCCAGAATTGTATTTTCCATGATTTTAGGGGGCATTGAAGTGAGAATGGCAAGCCTGTAGTTTCCAGGGTCCTCTTTGAAAACCAGGACATTTTCTAGCTCCAATTAACTGGGACCTCTCTGGATTCCAAAGACCACTTGAAAACCATCAATTTTAATGGATTATTTTGAATATATTTATCTTTGTAAATATTAGTAAAAATAATAGGTTTTTAATTGGTAAGAGGAATTTAATTGCTTTTATACTGTAAAATAGAAGCACTCTGAGGGAAGTTAAATTTTAAACAAAAGGTGGACAGATTTGATTTTTTTATAGATTTTTTAATACACCTCAATATAAAAAATAAGATATCTTAAACATTCTTTTTGATATTAACCTCATTAACCTCAGCATGACTGTTAGTATCTGGGTTTGATTTGAGGGGTAAGAACTGTCCAGGATACATTTTTTTCTCTTGAAGAGAGAAGAAAAGTGTCTGATACTGGACAATCTGCTGCACATTTCTTAATTTGAAGGGCATGTTTCAAACTTTATATTGTATTTCCTCTGAAATTTAACCTTGGCACCAGCTGTTTCAGTTATTCTGGTGTTTGTGGCTTCTGTGGCTTCTGTGGCTTCTGCAAACCCTTTTCATATGGGTATATTTCAGACCTTTAGAAATATCATGACTTCCAAGTCTGAAAGACCATCAGCCTCCAAAAATATAGAACTCTTCCAAGATGCATTGCATTGGATTAGCCCACCTATCTCTCCATGAATCCTCATAATAGTTGGAAGAGAGAGAATCAATACCTGTTTAGACACTCAACTTCAGCTCTTAGCTGTGGTTATATGACATCTGGTAAACAAGCTTCCCATGCTGACTAGATTTATGTGAATTACCACACAGGTTCTTTTAGGCCAAAAAATATTTATTTTGCATTGAATTTATTTGAGTACTTTGAAATTAAAAATCTTGAATTTCAAAATTAAAGAATATAAACTTAAGAATTTCATTATCGGGATTAGAAATGGACTTCATTTACTATACTTATTTTTTCATTGGTCTATATCAAAAGGCAGTAGGGGGAAAGAAGTGAAGGGATTTCATTCTTTTCCATATAATGCATTGAAGCAGAGAGGTCTATTATTCTACTTATTTCTTAAGTTAATTCTTCTACCTGGGTTAATTTTTTCTTCTAGTAATCATTTGCCTTTTATATTCTGCCATTTTCCTTAACCTCAAATGTAGAAAGGATATAGAGTATCTATCATTGATGGTCTGGTGCTAAATTATAATCCTGACCACCTCTAAAATTGTGAACCATTAAATCTTACAGCTTTTATTTAAGACTACTGGACAGCCATCATGTTGCAAGATAGATTCCTGTTCAAGACTGAAAAATAGAGCCAAGTTCTATAATACTGACTCAACCAAAATTCCTTAGTTATGGGAGATTGTCTTCACTGTAACCTCACTGGATTTTTTTCCACATTGAATAGACTTTCTCAAGATCAAGTAAAGAACTGTTAAACTCTGTTATTTATCTTCCGTTCCCTTAAAGATACGAGCTTCAGGAATTGTATAAAACAATATGTGAGGACAAGGACTTGGCAAAATTTCATAATTTACATTCCTATATGGTCAATAGTCCAGGCGATGAACCTCAGTAGCTCACATAAATAAAAATAGAAGAATTGCTTGGTTAGAAATTCATCCTTCAAACTTTTTTTTAAGATTTAGATTGTTCATATTCACAGCATGTTATATGTATTAGACTTGCCAACTCCTGGTTAAGGAATAAAGCCACCTGAATCCTCCAACCACAGTATGCAGTGAAAGTTATACCTACATTGAGTATGGAGCACTTCAGTATAAATTCATTGTATTTTACTTGAGCTGCTTCTACAGGCAAAGTGTATATTAGATAACCAGTTAGATAATTTGTTTCAGTTATTCTTCCATGAGCTGCTATGGCTGATCGGGAATTGGCACTACTGGCATAGAAACTGTATTGAATTTTGGTTTAGAATGAAACACAATGTCCTTTATGTCTGCTTCGTCACCTTTGGGTTTATGTTTGTCTGCCTACTCCAGCCTACATCCCCAAATTACTGCTGGGGTCGCAGGAGAGGTCTTTGAGACCATGGGAAAGAAATGGCTGTAGACACCCTTCTAGTTTAAAGTCATGCCCTTTCTGTTTCTATTCTCTTCAAAAGCATACTAACATGTCTGACACAGCAGCACAGTGAAGCACTCGAACAAACACATTGTTTGGACATCTTGGGACACATAGAAATTTCTGAGTTTTCATAAAACGAAATGCTGTTGCTTTCCATTTTTTGAGATGGAATTTGTGCTTTGGGGCATCTTAACACATTTATGAATTTTGAAGTATTGGAAAATATTGCAAATGCCAGCATCCCTGCTTCTGAAAAGAGCTCTTTTTATCTTTTCAGTTTTATAATTATGGTTACAGTATCTTCTATATTTCTTCTGGATTTTGGAGATCTTTCTTTTTTTGGTTCTTAAATCATTGAGTCGGTAATTTGTGCTGTGTAACTGTGTAAAATGAATGTTGGAAACATACAACAAATAAATGTAAAGGGGGCCATGCCTTTAGTGCAGTAACAGCTCTGGTCCTTTGTATGTTTTCTTAAGATAGCTAGAACCTCCTTTCTTTACCATATTATGAAATATTTCAGACATCTAAAAAATAATGGTTACAATATACATTTCTAAATTTGTGTCAATAACTGCTAGCTTGAACCTGCTTCATCATTACTAATATGAGAGTCAGTAAAGGCTCAGAAATGGGAAAAATATGTACATATTATAATCTGCTCTTTCTCAACTGTAAATAATGTTGTAGTTAAGTGTCATACATTTTAGAATTGTATTTTGTAACCAGTTGACTTCACTAAAATATTTACTTAGATTTGAACATAAATGGTACAACTGTGTGCATAAGTGAGACTTCCATTGAATAGATGAATAAAACATTTATCAAAGGTACAACTAAAAAAATAAGTACTTATTTTAATTGTTCTGATTATTTATAATATATTTTTAAACTTGCCAGTTCCCATCTAGTAAATAAATAATATTCCAAGAGTGACTTTTTTTTCCTGGGAGTCTCCCACATAGTAAGCATAAAAAGTTTATTGGTGCATCCACCTAAGGCTGATGTTGCACTCATTAATTTGAGGTATTTTTAATTTTATATTTAGATTTCTTGTTTTGGTTGTCTGTGCCTGTTTTGTTCTGGAACATATCCATAACACCAGATATAAGCGATGTTCACTTGAGCGCCAACGTTAACAATAAGATACTGCTTCAATGCCATTAGCAGAATTCTCATCTGAAAGGCAGGCCTTTTTTTTTACTCCTCACTGTTATGATAAGACTACATATAAATATTTATAAATATCCATGTTTCTGTAGGTATACATTTCATAGGACAGCAAGTTCCGTATACAGTCCTACAAGCATTTGCTAATGGGTGTAATGCTTCCTGTCATGAACTTGATTTTACTGTATGCAAGTTGCAGAATCTAAGCCTCAGTTAGCTGTATATGTTTTGCTACACCAATTTTAAAATATTTGCATGCTCTGTGAGTTTTTCTGTCTAAAAATGTAGATATTTTCTTTATGTATATTATAAATCACTCTTATATACTTTTTTTCAGGGCCTTAGTGTGGTTTTGCCTTTATAAAATGTATTTTTTTTAATTCGGAAAAAGGAGCAAATAAAGTTTCAATGAGTTATCATTAGATAAGGTTATTTCAAGTGATTTTTACTGAAGCACCTTCTTTGCTACTTAAAAGTAGTTGCTATAGCAACTGTTGAAAGTATCATGCCCCGTTTGCAGGGTAAGTAAGTGTGGGTCATACAAATGATACAGATGTTCTCAGACTTAATTTGTAAAATCTGTTTAAATAACCACTTCACTGAACTCCAGCACTATAAACATTGTTCTGTATGTTTTAGAGCTATTAAAGTTTAATCCACTACATTTGTAATGAATGGTTAATCATCGCTCTTTACTAATTTCAAATGAAAACATTTCAACACCAACATTTTCTCCAGTAAAATAACTTTAGTTGTACTAATAAAACATTACCATGATGACATTGCAAAGCATCCACCCACAATCAACAAGTTCATTATAAAACTTCGGAATACTTTTTTTCTAAACCTTTGCTTTTAGATAATGCTTTACATTAAAAACTACTTTGATTTTGTAGTACTACAGGCTGCTATTATATGTAGCTTTCACTTATCAATGAGTTAAAATGCCTTTATGATGCAAGTGTGATACAAACTTGATTAGGTTATTATTGGTAACTATTTCATTCAGATTTTTGTTAGGAAAAAACACAGTAAGAGTGACAAGAAAAGCAATAGTAATTCCTCAAGTACTGAAGTGTTTACCTAATGCATAGGGTAATCTCTGGAAATGTAATTTGCTGGGAATAATACAGCATTGGCTTATAAAATGTAAGCAACTGCTTACACAGGTGCATTTCATCTGTGGAAATGAAGCAAAGAAATGACTCATCCTTCTAAGCAGTGGGAGGTAAGGTCAACATGTTTTTGTTTCCCAGGAGATGACAAATGATGAGGTGAGATTTGATTTTATAATTGAAAGTCCCAGCAGGCTCAAAAGAAAAACAGTGCAGTGTTTCAAGAGGAAAAAAATATTCTAATGTACTTTAATATTTTTCAGTTTTTGATTTGTTTAAATTCAGATGCATAACCATAAGGTTCAAACTTAAAAACAAATAAAGACTAACTAAATTTTAAATAGCATTTTCCATTTGGGAACAGGTGGTAACTTTATATTTACAATCATTATAATATGTGCATTTCATAAATGTTATTTTTAAGGTCAGATTTTGCAAGAAATTATGCTTCTGTTCTATCTGTAAAGGACACTGATTTCTGCTGGTGTAACAAACTGCATAGAGTTCTACTCATCAACACAGGAAGCTGCTGTGCGAGTACAGCCATTCCCACTGCCTTAGTTTGCAGTAGTGCCTTTAAAGGTCTTAAAACTAGCAGATTCTTAAATGCTTCATCAGAACTCAACTTTTTTTTCCACCTTCAGATCCTAGTCAGAGTTTTGGAGACTGTGAAATAAAACCCTTGCAATTAGATGGAGAAAAACAAGGAGTTATACTGAGTGTCTTTTCAGAATAAACTGCCTTTGAATACTGTGGGACTTTGCCTATTCCTTTTGCTTTTAGTGTCTTGACATTTTACTTGAAATTAGATTAACAGGCTTTACTTAGGCAGATAACGCATGCTTCTAAATGTAAAATTAAAATCAAGTTAATAAACCTCCCACAATGTAGTAATCAAATAGAAACTTTTCTGCCCTTTCTCAGAAAGTTACAGTAGTATTTAAATTAATTAATCACATTGGCTTTTATTTTATTCATGAGCAAAATTATTTTTAATTAGAATATTAAACTCCATTCAATTAAACTCTAAATATACAATCTGAGTCTACAACTGAATGAAACATCTGATCTTACAGATCACTGCATGTGACACCTACCGCATATTCTAAAATTGCTATGTCTAGAGACAGGACTGATCAATAATTACTTTTCTTGCACGTTAACATTTGGTCTCCTAATATTTGCATTATAAAGACCAAAAAAAAAATTTATAGGCCCATCAAGAGAATACTTATTAGAATCTTAAACTCTGGTTTTGGCTGGAGAATAGATTTCATACGTTACAGTAGTTAAAAATGATATGGTAGTCCTGGAGTTCTTTGTGAAATTTGGATGAGATTTTAGCATTTTTCTTTGAAAAAAAATTCTCTAGATTAATTGTTATCAAACACATATACATCTCTTGTGTGGATGGTCCTAGAGTTTTCTTTGCTTTTTGCTGAATAAGGATATACGTGTCAGTTAGCAAAACCTATTGACAATGTCATTATATAATGGTATCAAACTAGAAGTTCTGCTTATTCCACTTAAATCTATACAAGATAGTTGCACATATTGGTGATTGTTTTTTTGGTTTTTTTTTCATCCTTACTTCTGGTATTAGAATGGTCTAGTTCTTCTGTGAGTTCTTGGTTTGTTCATTTGGCCCTTTTGCCTTTCATGTCCCTGACTTTATATCAACTCTCTGAGTACACCAACCACAGTGCTAAAAAGTTACTCTTTTCTGACAATGTATGAAACAGAAGACAAATTGCCCCTGAGAATGTGATTGTAGTTTATGAAGCTGATTATAAAAACGCTACATAGCCAAATTCTAATTCATTCTGAACTGGTTTCACTTTTGAGTTTGTTTAAGAAAAGGAAGACTGTCCTGATGACAGGTGTTAAGGAATCCATTCAGTGCCAGTATCTCAGTGAGCAGCTGCAGCAGGAGCCGCAGGTTGAGCTCTGGGAGCCCAAGCCCAACGCAAGAGGCTGGGAATCAGTGACCCTTTTCCCAACAAAGGGCCTGGGGACCTCTGGCCTGGCCAGGGGACCAGACACACAGAGACACAGCAGGAGTTGAGGGTTCCAGACTTCCCTGTGCTTGGACAGTAGGAGGATAAAAGCCCAGGGGGTCCTTTGTTCAGGGTTCCTCCTCAGAGGCACCAGCTCAAGCTGGTTTTCTGTTATTTAGTTATTGCACCAAGATTAAATTATTTTAAGGATTGTTTCATCTGAGACTGCTGTGGGAAACCTGGGTTTGAGCCAGCTCAGAAGCCTGGTGTGACTGTGTGAGTGTGGGAGTGTAGCTGCAAAGGGGCCTCAGTCCCAGCTCAGGTGTGTGAGTGTGACTGACAGAGTGGCTCCTGGAGGGATGGGCAGTTTCCTTAACAAGAAGCATCAGGAACTTTTGTTTTTCCTAGGCAAGATACCAGCCCTCATTACTGAATTTATTTCTAATCCTTCATGCTTCAACATTTAAATTTAACAGAAAAAAAAGATCAAATAGTACCAATGTATAGATTTTCTTAATTGCTGACAATGATCTAAGCACAAATGCATAGTTTAAAATTACTCTCTCAGAATTTTATTAGAGAATTCCGATTAACAAAACCTTGCCTTTTTTCCTGAATTCTTACTGAGTCTGAAAATGTTTGCAAACAAGTGTGTACAATATCTGAGCTGAAAAGTTCAAAGTTAGCCAGGGGTTCTGCAATGGTGGTACCCATTCCTTGAGAGTTGAAGTTGTCATCAGGATAACTTTCTATTTTGCATACTTTCTGTTTTCTAATGCAGAAAAAAAATACGGTTTAAGAAGCCTTAAGTGTAATATAAGGCATATTTATTGAATAATATAAGAAAGGCATTTAACTATGAAATTAAAGTAAAACACACACATCTTTCAAGTATTTGCAAAGCAATGGATTTAATGAGAGAGGGTTTTTTTACTGCCGGGATCCATAACTTATTTGTTACGTTCCTTATAACTTTCTTCTGCTCAGTATGATCAAAGCGCAGTCTCCAAATTAGCTAAAGTCTGCTTGATGTTTCCTTGTTTATAAAGCACCTCGACTGTGATGCCTCATGGTGTTGATTTAATCTCCTGTCACTTTACTTAGCAGATATCAAGTATCACAGACAGTCAAGGTAAAAATTTGCACTTAAAAAGAATACAAGCATTTAGGAACTCTTATGCAGTGCAACATGCTTGAATATGCCAGGGAAGGAAGGAGAATAGAGCCTCATCAGCTAAGGCTTTTCTAGCCATGCTTTTTATCTCATTCACATTTGCATTTAAAATGTGTTTATGATTTGTGGAAACAGCTCTGGAAGCAGAAATGGAAACCAGTAGTCTGTTCTGGCTGTTCTATTCACAGAACTAGAAAATTGGGTGCCCTCCTCTCTGAATATTTAGTGCTCTTTTTTACAGATCTAAAGCAGCCATGATAGAGATTATCTGTCATTGTGGAGTACTTAGCACTTTTTGGAGTCCATTTCTACAGGAAACTAGTATGGCTAAGTATTGTCTAAATGCAGAAAATTAAAGATGATAAATTCTGAAACTGTTAGTCTAAACAAAAATATAAGGCAGATCAAAAAGGCTTTGAAGAATAACTAGCACAATGTGTCTTATCTTTTAACACATTTTTCCTCTGTATTTCAAGAGCAGGGTGTCAGTGAGCAAGGTTGATGAATGAAGATTTAAAAAATCTAGAAGCCATGGACATTACAGAAAAACTTTACATCTTTTTGCACTTTATTCTGTCTTCACTTACAAGACTCTGAGGAAACATTTAGGTTGGATTTCTTCTTTGCAAATGAGTGTTGAAAAAAGCCTTTTTTGGAAAATAAACTACATTAATAATAGTTGAATAAACAGAGAAAATGAACATTAGAAATTTTTTGATGTCTTCAATAACAAGTCAGTTTCAGGCAAGACACTAACTGTGATGATCAAAAAGGTTTTAAGATACCTCCAGGAAGCAACAAGCCATAAGACTGATGTCCTGCTGTATCAGGTAAGGTAATAGAAATAATACTTAAGAATAGAATTGGTGAACACACAGCTAAATATTACCTAGTTAGGAACAATCAAAATGTCTGGTTTGGGTTTTTTTTTTAAGAGAAATTCTACCCTAAAACTTCTTGGCAGATTTGGAAGAGTTAGCTGTTGTGTGAATAATGGATTGATGGAAGCTTTCTACATTTTCAGAAGTCTGCTGCTGAGTCCCATAAAACAGATTTTTAAGGAAAGGGAACAGCTAGAGGGTAGGAAACAGTAAAACAGTAAATGTTTATTGTAGCTGAAGATCAGTAGTGAAACTCTATAAGCCAGTAAGTTCTTTAATGCCTTGAAAATGGAATAATCAGTGGAATGAAAAACAGTTCACTGAGAAAATCAAATTGATCAGTTGAAGAACTGAGTAACTAGATTAGTAGAAAGAGTCTTAGGATACTGTGGGATTGTACTATGAAATGGCATATGAAGCTGAACATAGTTTGAAATGGTGCACAGGCACAGAAGGAAGATTAAAAAATCCTGACTCATTTTACAGTGGCAGACTAAGGAGCAGTTTTTGGGGTTCATGCCTGATATTTGTATAAAGTGTCAACTCAGCACAGAGGAATCATTAAAAAAATTCCAAATCAAGTGTTAGAAACTATTAAGAAAATAAATTCAATATTCTATAGCATCAAAGATACAGTATAGATGTTTGTATCTTTAATGCTTGAAGTTTCTGTCTTCCGATCTCTGTTTAAAGAGATGTAATAGAATACTGACTGATCAGAGAAGATCAAATTTATTACTGTGAAAGGCATCAAAGCCGTATCAGAGCTGAAGAATAGTAGGAGACTAGCAGAGAGATTTGTATATTTGGTCTGTTCTTGCCTTTCTATAAACATTCATTTAAAAGACTTCTGGAGAATTAAAACTCCTGAAATCAAAGTTGTCACACTTCTTGTGATAAAATTTGGAGTTTCATCCTCATTATGACAAAAAATCTTGGTTGGTTGTCATAAATCAATGTTAAACAAAAAAATAAGAACAAACCGTGTCGAGCTTATCCAAGTGCAATTCAGTAGTTGATGTATTTTACCTTGTCATGCCAGCATAGTCTGTCCCTTTTACAATAACATTAATAGTTTTATAGTTTTGCTTCTACTTTAAAGAATACTTGTTTGANATTGTTGACAACACTTCTGTCCCTCCCTTTTGCCTTTCCAAGATCATTTTCAATGATCTGTGTGCTCTCTCTACAATAGATTGGCCTGTGGAGGAATGTGGGATACCTGTGGTGTGCTTAATCCCCCATGCTTTGAAAAATTCCTGCAGTTTGTTAGACACGTAGGCTGGTCCGTTGTCTGTTTTTACTTCCTGAGGAACACCTAAGAATGCAAATGCTTGTAAGAAATGTTTTATTACAAAAGCCTGTTACTCACTTCCTTTCAACTCATTGCAAAACTGCTGTGAACAACTGATTATATTATCCTCTCCCCTACCTTTATTTTTTTCCATGAGTAGTTCAAAGAAGGTATAAAATCAGTTGAAGTCTATTCCTAGAGATAAAACTTGTGAAATGGGGATTTTCACATGGCAGGGCATATGGTCTTATTGTTTCACAAGTTGATTTCTTCTCTCCCACAGCCCCTGGAGCAGAAGTTTGCAGGCGAGAGGTATTTTTTGCAAGAACTTGGAACAAGTGTTCCAGGAGTCTTGCTCTTAACCAACACAATGATTAAGAAACTGAAAAGTGTGTCATGGAAACTGGGACTTATTTTATCTTCCTTTTCTAAAAATTTGATCTTGTTAGAGAAACAGAGCTTAAAATTTTGGCTTCCTTGTGACAGCAAGAATGTAGTACTTGTCCCAAGTCTTGACAGATGTTGAGATACAGTTAATGTCAAAAAAAGCTTATATTCTCTTTCTCTGCAGAAAATCCTGCAAAGTAGGTTTGTCTAGTGTAAAGGGAATACTGAGAGTTAACTAAGGCAGGGCTAATGAAACAATTGCACCACATGGAAATTTTTAATATGTTTGGTCAGTTAAAGTCACAAATTTAATATGCCAATTAGGCTTTTTTAAAAAAATAAGCAACAAGATAAAATCATCAGTGTCAGGTTTGAAAGTTACAGTAGCTATGCTGGTTTCAGTATTTGTTCTGAATTGTCCTTGACAGCTGAGGTGAGTAAACCTTGTTATATAAATCATTATGAGCATTTTGAGCTCCCTCAGGGTGGTTACAGAACTGTAGATAAAAAGGGCTTATTCAGTCAAACACAAACCTGTTCTTCAAGGTTTGAGGATTTCTACCAAAATCACTTTGGAAAATGAAAAGCAAATGTAGCTCTTAAAAACAACCAACAAACTATCCACACCTAACAAAAAAGACTCTAGTGTTCCCACTCTTCCAGGATTTTTTGGTCTATTTTGTATTTGAAAAGTTACTGATTTCCTGTTTGTCTTTTATGTTTATTTCATAATGTGTCTCTGCTTGTCACAGAATCATAGATTCACAGAACCATTAGGGTTGGAAGGGATCTCTGGAGATCATATAGTCCTATCCCACTGCGAAGGCAGGGTCACCTGGAGCAGGTGACAAAGGAACACACATCCAGGTGGGTTTTGAGTGTCTCCACAAAGGGAAATTCCATTACCCCTATGGGCAGCCTGTTCCAATGCTGTGCCACCCTCGATGTGAAGAAGTCTTTACTCTTGTTGAGGTGGAACTTCTTGTGTTTTAATTTATGGCTGTTGCTCCTCATTCTGTCACTGGGCACCACAAAAAGAGTCTGGCGCCATCCTCTTGGCACCCGCCTTTGAGATATTTATATGCTTTAGTGAGATCCTCTCTCAGTCTTCTCTTCCCTAGACTTAGTCACCAGACTGTAGTGCTAACTTTAATCTTTCTTTGTAAACTTCTAAAGAGCATTACTTTTTGAAATATTTAGTGTTGTCTAACTTGACAAAGGAGTCGACTGTGTGTTGTGTTGCAAGTTTCACATCTTTCATAGGATAGGTGGGAAGTAGCCTTATAATCTAATCATCAACAGGCAGCAGAAGTAGATTTTGATAATTTAAGGTTATAAGTGGGCTAAAATGCAACTAATGGCTAATTAGATGTATGCATGAGCAATTGAAACCGAGACATCTTTAAAATAATTAGTCTGTTTCACCCTTTAAATAAGTGTGAATGTGAAAATGCTCAGAATGTAAATAGTTCTAGGTCCACACAGGATTACTACATCTCTCATAGGGAGAAGATAGCCGTAGTTCGTGATATTGGCTTTGCGTATGCTGGGCAAAAG
Organism: Ploceus nigricollis; assembly: GCA_013399945.1. NCBI lineage: Eukaryota > Metazoa > Chordata > Aves > Passeriformes > Ploceidae > Ploceus > Ploceus nigricollis. The sequence goes on along the minus strand of VXBC01001345.1, from coordinate 720,462 downwards.
TGTAGTAAACCCTAATCATCACTATGCTATATTTCTTGACATTCCAATAAAGTTTGTTGCCTACCAGAAAGGTAAAAAATAATCTGAATTTGTCTCAAATGCAATGTTACATTGAAATTATAATTGAAGTAAAATCACAGAAATGTAGAATCATTTTGTTTGTAAAAGACCTCTAAGATCATGGGTCATTTTGCTCAACATAGAAATACCGGTTTAGGCTTTGAAAATACAGCACCTTTATATGGCAGTGAATACCATGAATACCCACTGTATAAACCTACATTTTAAGAAGAAATTATTTTTTTTTGCTGGGAGTTGTTGAAAGCTTCTTATGAAGTATTGCTTGCAATACTGCTTTACTCTGTATTTGTCATATTGTTAATGTTTCATGAATACCCAAATTCTTAGTAATTTTTTTTCACAGGGTTGACTTTTGTTTGTCTTTATTTGTGGAAAAAATATTAATGGGTAAACTGGAACCACGTGTGAAAACTCACAGTGTCTTAACATAAAACAGGTATCTTCTCAGATACCTCTCACTCCTTGTTGTTGTCACAAACTCTTTTCTGGTAGTAAATCTTGCTATGTTTATCCCAATGGGGCAGGTTTACTTTGAAGGAAGGACCATCCTCCTCCTCCTTCCTTGCAGTGTTTCTGCTCACTAGTAGTGCAGTAGAAGGGCAAAAGCTTATGGGTTTTTCCTCTTTGCTGTTGGGAGTCATCCTTCTAAGGATAAATTATTAACAAAGAAGATAAAACCTCTGTCATCACTAAGTTAATGTCTACATTAAAGAACCTGTCTTTGAGCACAGTAAACTTCGGTTAAACTCTTTTGAAGGTGGAGAGGGAAAGGAGACAAAGTGAATGTCAGGGAAATAGGATAAATGTTCACTGACTTAAATGAAAAAAGCTATTCATGTAAACAATCACTGGGGAAAATACTCCAAAATATAGAAATTTAAGTACTCTTGGGATCTTGCAGAGTGAAAAATATGAGAAATTAGATAGTGTTTTGACTTATAACAAGCTTTGAGTTGAGCCAATATATTTTCTCAAGTGGATGTTCTCAGTATTTTTGAAGTCAAGGAGAAGTATTGAGTGCTTTATCTGCTCACAGACTTATTAATTAGATTGAGTGAATGAGTGGATTTTGGGGGCAGATACGGTGGAGGTAAAATGGCAGTGAAAGGAAAAGTAGTCTGGGCTTTTTAGACCTCCCCCCTTCCTCACTTATTTATTCAGTGTACCTGTCCCTTGTCTCTGTCTCTCTCTCTGAATCTGTCTTCTGCTACAACTTTCTGATCAAAAGTTAATTTATTCACAGTATAGAGTATCTTAAAATCATGTAATTTCTGATACTGATGAACCTATATGCCTGTTGCAAATAAACAAGTGGTCCTCCTTCAAGAGTCAGCTGAATTGGCATTTTGAAGTACATTTTAGCATCAGGATGTGAATGCCATTCTTTTCTTTGTGCAATAATGCTTCAAAGTGTAACTCTTTGTAAAGTGCCATATAAAACTGAGATTGAAATTTTATTGTCAACAACTTTAAAAAAAGTCAACCAAACCCTAAAAAACCCTACACAGCAGTTAATTTCAGAGCTATAAAACATTGATATCTATCCTGTAACCTTGAGATCAAGCAGAAAGCACCTTCATGTTTTATTTTTTATTATCCATTGGCTTTAGGGAAATTCAGTAGATATTATATGGCCAAAGAATATTTGTATAAATATTCTGATTCTGTTCTTATATTTGTATATAAAGGATAAACTGCCATTTGTCCAAACATCTAAACAATGAAAAAATCCACTCATATGCATAGTGTTTGAAAAAAAACATAGTGATTGCACTTGAATAGGGTCATTAACGATTCAGTACATTTTTAAATAATATTTTGAGAATGCTATTGTGTAATGTTCAATTTAACAGACACAACAGGATTGCATGAAAATGTTCAGCCAATCGGTTGCCAATACCTACCTTACATGGCCCAGTGACTTTAGGTTTTGGTTTTTTGTTTTACATTTCAATTGCTTACATATTTCCAGAGAGGTTTAGTTATTCATATTTCAGACTCAGTCACTGAAATGAGAAAGAATTAAGATTATGTCAATCTTAAGTGACAGTAAATTGTATTTTTTGGCAAACACAGTAAAATTCTATAAAAAGAACATGAAGTTGCAACGGCATTTTATTGTTTGTGATTTTTTTAACTTGACCTGATTCCAGGTAGCATCTACCTTCTAATAGAAAACAAAGAACACAGAAAACTCTTTAATATATACTCACTTCATTTTTTCCTTATTTTTTACAAGGGTGGAGGGAAACAAAGCTCCCTTCTAATAGCTCAAATATCACATTCTGTGAATGCTGTCATTTCTTGGTTGCTTAAAGCAGAAATTGTGATTGCAAGCAGTACCATTCTTTTTTCCCATTTCACAATAGAAGACTGAATTAGAAAAGGAATACTCAAGCAACTCTAATTCTTACTATTCTTTCAATCTATATGAGATGATATTCATCACCCTAGTAGATCTCACTATCTTTACAGTCTAAACAGGCCTCAACTAATATGTGATAATTTATGGCATCTGATATGAAAAGGATTTTCAAACCTACATAGATTTCCTAGTATTCCTATGTAAGAATGCTTCATAGATCCCAAATTCTGAAACCTGATCTGTTATTTACTTTAGTTATTGCCCTTAAAAAAGGAGGGCTGGGAGGAGATGTTTATTTCCAACAGTATTAGCAAAGGAATACAAGTAGATATGTATTTAGGAGAACTTTTCAAACTTCTTAAAATCAGCTTCATATAATGCATGTAACAGCTCTGTAAGTCTGAATGATAGATTGCAGTTCATCCTTATTTTTCTCAGAGTACATGCTACCATATTTTTAAAAATATATTTTAAAGCTTAACATATTGGAGAATAGCCATGCTACTGCTTAGGCCCTGGAAGAGGTGAAGGGAGTTTGAGGAATCTGTGGCTTTGATTACCTCTGGAAAGTTAGATATGGTTCCATGCAGGCAGAGGACATAATGTTACATACTGTCCTGAATGTTTTGTAGCAATCAGCTACCTTCTATTTTCTACAACAGAGAAGAATATTCTTACAGAAAAATGTGTCACAGTAATACTGAACAACATCTGAAAAACTACAATTGCAGTGGCCCAATCAACAATTTTCTGATTGCAAATATACACAGTAGGAATGGAATCAATGTACACAAATTGTTAAAATTTCTTATGCCCCTTTCCTGTGGCAGAGGAGATCATTACTCTGACTGCAAGTAGAGAATATTTTTTTAGGATTTGACTAGTTTACTAAAGAGGTGCTCTTCTCAGAGGATAAGCTCTGTAAGCATCTGTGGGATATTATGCAGAAGACTGGCAAAAGCTATATTAAAAGAGCTTGCTAAGCTCTGCTGATTTTTTAAGTGAGATGATAGTATTACATGTAGTCAGAGTGAAAAACATGGTTTTAACAACTGTTGTTACAGCTTAAAAGATAGGAAAATTTTGTGTTGTAAATAGTGTGGTCAGTCTGCTTAATATTTGAGTTGTGGGTGGTTTTACATGTCCAGGAAGGTTTCAGAAGTGAGATTGCAGAAATCATGAAATCAGAGAATATGCTAAGATGGAAGGGACCCATCAAGATCATCAAGTCCAGCTCCTGGCCCTGTGCAGGACACCCCAAGAATCACATCATGTGCTTGAGAGTGTTGTCCATATACTTCTTGAACTCTGTCAGGCTTGGTGCTGTGACCACTTCCGTGGGGAGCCTGTTCCAGTGCCCGACCACTTTTTTTCACCAAAGGGGAAAAACCTTTTCCTGATATCCAACTCAAACCTCCGCTGACTCAGCATCATGCTGTTTCCTTGAGTCTTGTCACTGGTCACAAGAGTAAAGAGATGGTACCTGCCCCTCTGCTTCTGCTCATGAAGATGTTGAAGAGCACAATGAGGTCTCCCTTCAGTCTCCTCTTCTCTAGGCTGAACAAACCAAGTGACCTTCTTCTTTGAAAAAGGGATACAATTGTGAGAGGCAAACTCATAACCGTACAAGTAATGCTAAGACTTAAACTTGAGGAGTTTTTGTTACAAACACTGAAATTACAGAGAAAGGCAGGACTGTGGAAATTAAGCTGGCTGTGTTTCACACAGAGGTAGCTAGATTAGTCAGGAGGGAGTTAGAACACAGGATTGTGCCGAAGTCAAAAGAAGCACAAACTTAGGAAGAAGTAGTGCTGCCAGTCCACTTAGTGTGCTGGTGTATGTAAAGTAGAAAACAGTGAAATTAAATTCTTTTTAGAGCCTGTAACAGGAAAGCAGGCTGGCAGACTGGGCTCCAGCTCTGCTGAGAAGAACGTGGATGTCTGCAAGCTGACTGTGAGCCAGCAGTGTGCTGGTGGTGGTGGTACGCTTCCCATGTTCTTGTGCTGTCATTCTCATGTCCATCTTCCTGCAAATTCTGATGGTGTCATTATGGTGGGTTTTCTTGGGGGAGAAAATTCCAATTGCCTTCTTATCCCCTCATTTCCCGCCCCCCCCCCCCCGCCCCTTCTTCAACCTAGCAGTTGTATCTTTTGTTTTGCATTAGAGAACACAATAAAATGCACATACACAGCTTAACTAGTTAGTGGGCAGCACTTGTCCCTGACCAAAGCATGTTCTAGTCAATGCTAACAGCATCATCAGCATGAAGAGCAGTTCCTAATAAAAACTGCATGGCTATTGTGGTAAAGCTTCTGCACCAGAAAGGATGCCCAAGTTTCCCGGCACATCTGAGCATGTACTAAGTCTGCACACTTGGAGGTAAAATTTTCAGATATGTACCTAATATACTGGTCTTTGTCCATCACTGTGCAGATTTTAAGTATTTCTTCAGGTTTTTTTTTCCTCTCACCCTTTGGAATTGTAGCTTTTCTGTGCAGTGGTGGTTATATGACAGCATTTCTTCATCTTAAAGAGTGCACAGGTTCTATTTCAAGAAAATTGCTGGAATAAAAGTGCAATATTGCTTTTGAAGAAAAACCAGTAGCTGCAGATTCTTAATTGCACAAGTGAGAAAAATGATTCATTTGTTCATTTTTTTCTCTGCACCACATTTCAATGCACTTTATAATCTTTACATTTCAAGTGCATTAAAAAAAAAAAGAAAATGAGAAAATGAGTATACTTCTTTATGGGCTCAGGACAATTAATAAGCACTGCTCAATCACTTAGATTGAACACTGAATCTAAAGTTCGTTTCCCATCTTCCCAAAGACAATTTTTAATATCTACCATAAGAAATCCTATCCTGAGAGAAAAGAATTGACTGGAAAAATTTAAAAATGTAGAAATGAAAACAGACAAGTGCATTTTCTGCTAGTTTTTCTTGATTAGCAAATATAGACTTAAAATAATGCCCCTGTTTTTTCTGTTGGAAAATGGTGAATGCCTTATTTACATTTTTCATGTCACCTATAGCTTTATAGACCTTTCTCCTACTATTCTTCCATTCTTCCTAGTCTATTTAGTAAGAAGGTGTTCATCCTTCTGTGTTGTTTTGCCAGTTCTATACTGACAATCTATGAGATGCTGGACCAGACCACTGCGCATTCATTGCAGTGGGACATCACCAGTACATGAGCCTCATGAGACCTTTCTGTTTCCTTGTCTTGTTGTTCTGAAAGTCAATATTGCAAAAGCCTTCTACATTATTTTCAGTTCATTTGATGTAATAGGCATCAGCTTAGAAACTTAAGCCATTGCTAAAACTGAAAAAGTAAAGGTAGCTCTGTGGTTTGAGGGAGTTAGTTTAGCTTTTAACACAAAGGCTGAAGTGTCATAGTGGGCATCTGATCTTAAAAACAGAATAAAGTGAATGTTCATGGTTACTTTTGTCACTGTGACTTTTACTGCAATTCACAGTAGGAATATGTTTAGTAACTGTTTTATGCCTGGTATCTCACTGTTTATGATCAAATTTCTCCTTAATCATAGTTCCTATTATAAATCTAGGTAAATTGTAAGTGTGTACATGTGTAGCAAATAATTTTTTTTCTTGCCTCCAGAAGGACAGAGGTAGGCATTATGCAATTGATCAACCTCTCTTTGTCAGAATCAGGTTCTTCTCAGTCAAGACTCCTGATCCTCTCATGATCAGACCATTATTTTCAGTGACTTTCTTCATCATTTCCATGTCTTCATCAGAGGCAGGAGAGACATGAGATTCTTTATTTTGAGCAAAACAGTGTCCCAGGAAGATCTTAAATCCAAGCTCCTAGAATACAAAGACAGTCATAATCAGTATTGATGCAGGTATTTGCACATGCAGTTCTATTAAAAGCAGCCTTGAAAGAAGATGAGAGGTTTCAATTAGGGCAACTGACTTCTTGCTCTGAAAAACAAAACTAGAGAGAATGTTTGTGCCTCCTTCCCCTCTTCCACATCTACACAGATCAAAGTTCCAAGAGAAAAGGTTCAAACCAGAACACAGGTGAAGCTGTGGAAGGCAATGATAGCATTTCTAGCTTCTTTGAAAAAGAGAGAAATACAGCTAGTGTTGAACAATGTCTAGCCACTGGAAGATACTACAGCAGGAACATACTAAATCACAGTCCTGTTGTGTTTTATATAAGTATGTCTTCCAGTCATGAATCAGATGTTGGATAATCCCTAGAAGTGTTTCAGTGTTGGCTTTTTCAAAATGGTCCACTTTTCAGTACTGCTCTTCTTCAAATTGATGAGAAACTTATATTAGGTTTCTTTTTGTACCAGAGAGTTGGCATTGAGCACTTTTACAGTTCATGGCTAATCCTCATCCCACTGCAGAAAAGTAATGATTCCGGTATTCCTCTTCATCTACTCTCTTGGATACAGTCAGTTTTGCATTCACAGCTTAGCACACATCAGTAAGATTTGAGTCTTCACCAAAGTTGGCTACTCTCTTTCTAGCTCTGGGTGATAACTTCAAGCTTCTGAAGTTATGCTCAGTTCACAAAGACTGAAACCCGTTTTCATAAACTCTGAGCAATATATGAAAAGTGGGTAGCAGCTACAGTACCTCTAGCACTGCTATTCTTAAAAAGAACAAAATAACTACCAAGTACATTAAGGAAGACACTGACCCCTTTCCTCAAGAAGGGATCTGACAGATAGAGTTGACCTTCAGCAGCAGTAAATCAAAAGTACCTGTACATTCTGGTTATCCTACCAATTACAGTTCATCAGTTTTCAGAACATTTTTTGATGCCTGACATCTCATGGGCTTTGTGGAAAGAACTTTAGTGCAAACATGGACCTTTGTTCAAGGACTAGATCCAGTAAAGGATTTAATATCAGTAAAACAGCACCATCACTGTATAAACAAATAGAATATCAATCTATTCAATAGGCAAGAAGCACATGGGGGAAATTTTCATAAGTGTGATGTAGCAGGAGGCAATGGTGATCAGAGAGAATTGAAAGAAAAGAAGTCTGATATTTCATTAGAAGAGGGAAAGGGAAGGCAAACTTTGATCAATAGAAATGTTTTTAAAAGATGTGTTGGTAAAAGAGAGGAGCAGTCAATCACAGTAAAAGGTAAAGATAGAGCTATAAGCAATGTACATAACTTACAGTTTTGGTGATGCGTAGCTTATAGACAGCTTTATACCCTCCTGTGACAATAAAATGTGTTTCCCTCTTTGTTTTAGGAGAGGAAAGCACTCTCAGAATGTGGTGGTTATTAATAAATGTGTTGGCCATTACTTTTTAGACTTCCTAATGCACACTGTAGTAAAAAAACCCCAAAAAACAAAAACCAGAAAACCAACACATACACCATTCTTAAGCTGTCTGTAATGGCTTTTGTTGTTTGGAAATTCTGAAAATACAGTGACTATCAGCTGAAGGCTTTCTGTTTAAATGATATGATCCCAATAGCTGGTTACATGAGAAATGGCCCCACGCTCACAATCTGTCATTGCCGGTTCCTGCAGTTTCTGGGTCTCTGAATGGCAGTAGCTTCTCCGTTCTACCACAGCTGCAAAATCTTTTCAGGCAGCTGCAATCAGCAACCTAAAAGCTGTATCAGACTTTTCAAGAACAATTCCTGTTAGACTGTTTATCAGTCATATTCTTGGGGTGGGGGATAGTTATGGAACAAAACTGCATCTACAAAAGAGAGATGTAAAATTGCCACAGAAACTGGTGTTTGCAATTCGAATTTGCAGGAAAGGCAAAGAAAGCATGCTCCAATGGTATGAATAAAAAAGTTATAGTTTGGAATAAGAGAGTGCTCATTTTAAGGGAGATGGCTGGCAAACTGGGATTTCTTCAAAGAAGTAGTCCTAGTAAAAGTCCCATCAGTACCGCCATATATAGCTAGGTGCTACTGTGCTCTCACAGGGACTTACACTTCTCTAATATTTAATTCTAAAATTCAAAAAGAAAAAATTAAGTAGGGAGTAGGTAAATAGTTCTCCAGTATCTGATCTCAGCAGGTTGTATTGAAGGGCTTTAAAACCAGAACCTTTTCTGTCAGCCACTCCAAATTCTATTTTGAATTTGTTTTACTAAGAACTTTTTTTCTCTACAGAACTTTTTCTCTACAGAACATTTTTAATCTACAGATTAAAACAATTATATTTTAATCTTTTAGAAATACCTCAGTTAAGGTTTAAATGCTGAACGAAAAAATGAATCACAATGATTTCCCAGTGTTCAATCTCAGATCACTTCATGACTCAGAAAAAATGAGACAGGAAATGAATTTTGCATTGATCCTCCTCAGTGCCTATTGTGATTCTTCTGCTAATTGACTTGGGACACTCGTAAAGCATTTATCTGCAAAGAGAATTTGTGCCAGGAACCAGAAAGGTAAACATTAAACAGTATCGTGTCAAATGATTAGATGATTGCATCTTTATGTGAATCTGGTCCTTTGAAAGAACCCAGAAGATTAGTAAAAGGAATCTAAGCAACAAAATAATTTCTAAGACATGCAGCTGTACAACTCTGAGAAGCTTGTCAGGATATATGAAATGTGTATCTTGATGCATAATAGAAACTAATCATAGACATAAAGTTTTAAATAGGATAGTGACTGTCACAGAATCTCCTTCAGTCATCAGCAGCTGCCCATGTTTGGAAAATGACTGGATAAAATCTTCCATAGACTAAAACTAAATGTATGAGCCCCCATAGATCTATATCTATAGATATTTGACAAGAAACTCCAGTGAAATCAATACAGTCTGGTGAAACAGAAAATTGTGCCAGTTTGGATTCTTCTGTACTGTTCTGGCAAAAAGTACTCAATTCTCTGTAAAACAGAATGGCTTCCTCTGTCTCTTACTGAAGAATTAAATCCTGTCCTCATCAAAGTGACACAAAATTTTAAGCAGTTTAAGGTTTGATAATTCAGGGTACTGAGGTTGTAGTGTCTTTTATCCTTTGCTCTTGCTTTAATGTGCTGTTACCTGAGTCACCCTGGAGAGATTTAACAGTTTATAGCTGTGGACATGGTACTAAGATCTTTCTATGCTGATTTTAACATCTTTAGCTTGTCTCTGAGTAATTTGAAGTTTCATTATAAGATACACTGAATCCAAGGCAGTGTCCTACATCTGGCAGGATTGCTTAAAACTAAGCTCACACAGAAATAGGTGTCTTTTTTCTTTCAACCTAGCATGAATTTCTGAATATTAAAATTTTATGTTTCATGTGTTATCCTTCTGAGATTCATACATGCAGAGACAAATTTATTTTCTTAAGATGATTATAAAAATTATTTTGGGAAAAACTAAATACAGTGTCTTATCAGAAGAGAGCAAACAGAGTGAACAAGCCATACATTGTGTGGCGACAGAATCCTAATCAAAACTCTCACAAAAGGAAAAGAAGAAAAGATATTATCTTATACTTTGCTGAAGCTCATAATAATGTTACTGCATAAATACAGAAGAAAAAAAAGACTTTCATGAACCAGAAAAAATCAGACTGAGATGAGGCTGTCAACAAGATAAAGAAAATTCTTTGCATGTATTGGAAGCCTTTACATACCTCTTCTCAGACCTTAAACCTAAGAGAATTTCAGCTCAACATATAGAAACATCCAAGGAAGGTCTTCATACTTAATCTGACTCAGTTTTTAAAGCTTCTATTCAATTTTCTCTGCAAGAAGTGTATTTTGGCAATCCTTATACTCTTGTACCTTTATCTTGTATGCTCAAGGTCTGTTTTGTGGTTATTTTGTTCAACCTGGAAATTTGAATGTATCCATTAACTTTATCCATGTGTTAATATGATTTGAGATAGATAGACAGATAGATAGGTATACATATATAAACAGTTTCTTAGTTTTGGACACAATAAGCAAATTTGTACTGAGAAACACACTTAATTGTGTAGTTTTAGTTCTATAAGCAAAACAATAAGTTACTAAGATGATCAAAATAGTCTTTGGAGTTAATAAAGAATTTCTGAATTTTAGAACAGTACTGTCAATCAAGTCCTTAAAAGCACCCATGGTAAATAAAAATTGGAAAATATAATTCACAAGTTAACATAAATTAATCTTTTCCAATTTTTAAAGTTTTCATTTTCATTGAGAGTTCACTAAGAATGTCATAACAGAAAAGTGTCCTGAGACAGAGATAGCAAAACCAATATACTGACTGCTTTTTCAATGAACCCAGTAATAGAAGGAAGATCTCTTAAAGGATGCATAGCAATTTCTGCCAGAGGATTCCAAGGTAGAGAACAAATGCTTCTGAACTGCCACTTGCCCTAGAAAGTTTGTCTTTGACACTCTCTTACCATTGTGCTATTAATCTTTTCAACTTACTTCCTTCTTGTTCCAGACATACATTAGTTTTCTTATTTGTTTTCTTATCTTCTTACTTTTTTTCCCTGTCACTGGTCTCATTTTCTTTTTATATTAATGGGGAGACATTTTATCTACAGTTCTTTGGCAGCAGTCTTTCATTTTTGCACACCTCATTCTTTTATCTTAATTAGCTGTGGCTTAGTTTTTTTGGTTGTCTCTCAATTCTTCCTTCATGTTCATCTATATCTACAGGTACATGAAATCAGAAAATGGCACTAAGAATTCCCTGCTTTTGTTTGTTCAATCCTCTTTTTTGAGACTAGGCTAATTATCATTAAAACATGCTGATGGTTAAAAAACATCCCATATTGTAACTCTCTGTGTCTGTACCTTATAGCTCTCAATCAGAAGACTGTCTACCACTGATAAGTAGCAATATTTTTGAGCAATCTATGCCCAGTACTTGGAGCAAAGGACAAACAAGAGAAAGAAAATACAAAGCCCTTTCTTTCCCTCAATACATAGTTCAGTCCTGAAATGACTGTAATTAAAAAAAGTCATTGAACTTGCTTTTATGTTTACTTGTTTATATGCTCCCACATACATTACTAGCACACTTTTAATGAATTGGTCTCTCTCTGATGTTTTATAATCAACACTATTTTGTTTATAGTCGTCAGAACTCCATTTTATTTGCAAGGTCTTTTATCAAACAGATTTCTCATCAAATTGCATCCTCAAATTCTACCATATTAAGATAATAGAATTGTAAAGATGTAATTTAAAGTTTGCTTTGGGAATAGTCAGCTTCCATAGAAGTTGCCCAAGGAAATGCTGACCTGCAGAAAATTTATTACTAGTGATTTTGTTCTTTTTCTTGACTAGGTAGCAAGTTGACTTTCAGACCCTGACCTCTTTCCACCAAGGAAATAATTTTCTTATGAACTTTTGAACAATCATGTACCACCAGGCACAGAATTTACAAGATAATTTAGCCCTCTGTTTTTGAAATATACCTATCCTGTATCCGTTTTTTTTTCCTTTTTTAATCAGCCTTAATAAAATGGCAAGTACAACCTGTATGATGCTTTAGGCAGGACTAGCATAATAATATACACTATGAAATAAGAAAAAAAACTAAGTGCTGCCACTGATTTTCAGCATTCTGCAAAGGCTCTTTTCTTTTTGCTGGTAAAAACACTTGGAAATACTAAATGAAGTCAATGTGGATGGACCTGGTGTGCTGCTTCTCCATCTCCTCATACTAGTATCTTAGCAAGTGTTATGGATGGAAATTAGGCAAAGCCAATTTCATAATTAATAATAGAAATTTGTTGTGCAATCGCTAACAAAAATTTAGAGTCCGAGATTCCATGACCGCAACTCGGTTGTAACGGCCACAATTCAAGGAAACAGAGCGGTCCCGGGGATCCGGCTTTGGGTGAAACAGCGACCTGACAGAGTCAGGGTCCCCCTCTGTTTTCACACCAGTCTCCCGGTGCAGTGTGCTTTTATACTTGTTATTTTGCCCCGAGCAAAGTCTTTTTGGAGGAGTGCATATTCTTGCAGTCTCCCTTCCTGTGCTGGACTGGNATGCATTCTTCTAAATGGCAATGCTTTGAGCAAATTATTTATCTCAATAATAATAATAATAATAATAATAATAATAATAATAATAATGTGTTTTAGATTTTGTTAAAATCTTGAACTCATACTGTTCTGGAGTCTTTATTTCTTCTATTACATTTAAGTCACTCTGTTATAGTAGGTTAAGATGATCTTTAACCCAAATATTTAACGTAATGCCATAGTACTCAAGTCTACTTACAGCTTTCAGATGACCACAAACTATTGCTAAAGAATTCACATATGTGGTATAAAATTTCCATGAAATTCTAAATAGCTTTAAATATTTCATGTCTGCATTTAGCTGACTGTGTTTTGAGGATGAGCACGGAACTGGGATAGAAGCAACCAACAGCCCATTACTCCAGTCACTCCCCTCATTGTGACTGAGGCCAGAGCTCTTCTAAGGGCCACAAGTGCCTGATGGGGTGACAAGTGTTGCAAAGCTCTTTTTGAGTTTAATGTTGCCAGTGGACTGAGAAAAGGGGGAGAAAATCAAAAGGGATTTGGGTTTTTCCACTAACTGCTTCCTGGAACTGTACAATAACCTAAACAAATTTTCCATGTCATGACTCAGTGTTTTGGATTTTTTTTAATAGAAGTAAAGCATGGTAAACATCTGGCTTGCAAAACTACAAACTATGTTTTGCTATTCCAGAGGTAGAGTTGTTGGTCCCCGTCACATGGACTTCAGTCACTAGGCAACCACTGTCTGCAAGATAAGAAGTTACATAGTCTTAGATTTTGTCCTGCTATTCAGTGTTTTGGGGAGGTTTTTATGTATATATGGTCTACTTATGTATAGAACCAGGAGACAAACATTTGAATTCCAATATTCCTACAAAATGATCAAATAATGCTGTTAGCATTGAACATGTGTCACAAAAAGGGTCTGTAAAGACCCCATCTAGACTCTGTGATCATCACTGGAAAACACGTTTCAAATTCACACTTAGAAACCTAGCATCCCAAGTGCAAGTTTTCAGTGACAATTTTGGATCTTAATGCTCTTACCCTGGAGAAAGAAGACAGGTGGTTCTGTTCATTCCTAAAACAATTTCTAGTTTTTAATGGGAATTTATTGGTTTCTAAAGAATTTGCTGCAGTTTTCTTCTAGTGTGACTTATACCTTTGTTGGTTTATTTTCTTTCTGATAATTACTGAATGTTTTTTAAACTACCCAAAGGTCAGTGAATGGTCAATGTCCAAATGAGGGATATGAAAATGGGGAAGGACTTAGATGGGAAGTCGTATGAGGCAGGCACTAATATCTTTTCTCTGGTGACCAGTGACAGGATCCAAGGGAGTGGCCTGAAGTCATGTCAGGAGAGGTTTGGGTTGGATATTAGAAAAAGGGGGTGGTTGGGCAATGGAACAGGCTCCCCAGGGAAGTGATCACAGCACCAAGCCTGACCGAGTTCAAGAAGTATTTGGACAACACACTCAGGCATATGGTGGGACTCCTGGAGCTGTCCTATGCAGGGACAGGATTTGGACTTCAATTATCCTTCTGGGTTCCTTTCAACTCAGGATGTTCTGTGATTCTATGAATGATTTGATTTTACTGGTTTTAATTTAACTTAAAAAAAAAAAAATCTTATGCTTTTTAAATGGTTTCACATGTTCCTGGCAGCTGCTAGTATAGTTTTCTCATCTGTGTGCATATTATGAGTACTGTTAGATCATTTTGTTCACAGGTATGTCCAGGCAGTTCAATAAAATCTTGCTGCTATTTAAAAAAAAAAAAAAAATCAGCCTGTTTGGATTCCCAAAAGGAGGCTAAAGGGATTATGTTGTGCCAAGAAATATTCAACCGAGAGCAGGTACCTAATTATGGTCTGTAGCTCTCTGTGTTTGAGACACAGGCATTGGTCCTGTGACATCAATTCTAGACTGACTGCAATGCAACATCCTTCATTATGTTGCATCTAATATAGCACAGTCCTAGCTTTAATATCCCTACCAGTGTAATGGCTGCACAGAGTTTAATTCTTGATAGCTTTCCCTAAATGTGAACAGGAGACAAATGCCTCGTGAGTGGCTGTATATCATTTAGTCATCTCCCTGTGGAAAACAGTCATTTGAGCTAGACTTAAAATTAGAGAAGTTACAGACTTGGGCACTTACAGAGTTTCCCCTTTACCCAAAATGGAGAAGAATAATGAGTTTCAGTACAAATTGCAAAAGCTAAAAATATCGCTTTGTGCAATGAAAATTGTATTGTTATATATCACCTCCCCCTTTCACTGACACTTTCAATCAGCTTGTCAGCTTTTACTGGTAGATAATTTGATGAAAGCTTTGCACTGAGTAAGGCTTTTTGCTCAATTGTATACAGCAAAAATGCTGCTTGTGTCAGGACCAATTAATAATGCCAAGCATGTTTTCATACATTTGAAAAGTTACTACAAACCTTTCTTCCATGAAACACCAGGATCCATGAGAATAACGTTAGCAGTAGGGACTAATGGCACCCTTTATAGCTGGTCTAAAGATGTTACAGAAGCCAGCTGATAAATTTGATGACAGATGACAAATTTCTGATACATTACGATGCCTGTGGACTCCTGGCAACCTATTTAAAGTTTCCTTTCTCATTCTTGCTGTTAACCATCAATAAAAACTCCAAAGATATATATAGATGGTTAGTCCATGCTAACATTTGTCCCTCCTTCTTGCCTTCAGGAAAAAGGGGGCCTGGCAGTTAAGACATTTGATATTAAAAAGCTTTGTCTATGTTCTCATTCTTTTACTTTTTTCTTCTTGAGACTATAAATGCCTGTGATTTTCATGACATTTACAATTCAAAGAACATATTATTAAAAGATATGGGTAGAAATAACTGATGAGGAGAATATGAAATGCACAGGAGCTTTTCCTCATAATGACAGAATCTCAATTTCAAAATAACTGTCTCTGAGGCTGATATTATTGGATACCCACAGGATCTTCCTATATTTTGTTTACTGGACATGATATGCCACCTGGGGAGTGCAAATACAGCTGTAGAGTCCACCTCAATTGCACGATCCGAGCAGCTGAGAATTAAAGTAATGAAAAAATTAATGTGGCAGATACTTGAGTAATTTGAGAAAAGTGTTTGTTGTTTTAGCTGCTTCCATCCTCCTCAGTCCTCTTTCATTTTAGATACTAATATTTGCTCATAAGTTTTAGAAAGCTCATTTGCTGCTGTGTTAAATAATTTAATATTATTAACCATTTTTTTCCTTCAAAGATTTACAAATTTACCTATACCCCACAAGAATATAAATTACACATTATATTTGCCAGGGGAAAATCCTACCTGTGAACACATTTTCTTTATTTTTAATTTTTTGATACCTGTAGCACAGCAGACCTACCAGAGGAACTGTTAATTAGTTCTTGATTATTTTATAGTTCAGTGTTATAACTTCACTCTCTCTTCAGCTGCAGTTTATATGGAGAAGAAACTTAAAAGACAGACATTAAAGTTCATTTGATGGTCAATTCTGTGTTTTAGCGATTTATTATGGGTAAACATTTTAAATCATTGCTAATTCAGAAGATTGCTCATGATCCGGAATGGTAATCAACAGATTCATTTATAAGACTGGGTAGGATTCACTCAATTCCTAATTGTTTTCACTAACCCCTGATTAATGTGCATTACTTTACTGCTAGGCTTGTCTTTAAGCACTGTTTATGGATTAGCTGCACATTTTTCATGTTTGCATTAGTTTATTTTAGCCAGAAACCCTTTCCTACTAACAAACATGAATAGTCCTACTTTTTCTGATTTTTCATGCATATTCAATATCTAAATTGAGAAAATTGCACTCATGGTATTTTCTTTTTCTATCATTTACAAAAAAAACATTAAAAAATTTGGAGGGTTTTTGTTGGTTTGTTTTTTAATAAAAAATATAATTGCATGCTTCAATTATTGATAACTTTTTTCCTAGACATTTTTAACAACCCATGGAGAAATTCGATTTACATAAAGATGTATTAGAAAAAGAGAAAAAGTCTCTCTTTGGAGACTTTGGTACATATACTGTAGCAGATTCACTTAAAATGTACTTGCACTAACAGTGTTAATGATCCTTAAATTAGTCTCTTATTTTGACTTCCATGTTACATGTTAGCCTTAATTTCAATACTGTAACTTTTTTAATGGTTGGCCTGTTTCTCTGGTAGGTTTTAAATTTAATTCTTTCTCAGAATATGCCACTTCACAAATAGTCACACAAGAACTGTGCAGGTAATAAGTTCATGGTGTTTGGCAGC
Source organism: Ploceus nigricollis (assembly GCA_013399945.1). Classification (NCBI taxonomy): domain Eukaryota; kingdom Metazoa; phylum Chordata; class Aves; order Passeriformes; family Ploceidae; genus Ploceus; species Ploceus nigricollis. Next base: position 703,759 of record VXBC01001345.1, on the reverse strand, counting down.
GCAGACTTTTTTTTTATTTGATTCATTTAAAAAAAACTCTGGTCTGGGTCTCATGGGCTGTATTGGTGGCTGGGGTAGGGGTGTGATTGAATACACTCTTAGATGTGACATGCTTCATAGGGAAAAGAGGAGTAGATGAATGGATCCTCATACAAATGATGATATCTGAGGACTGTCAAGTGAAATCCTACAGTGTATAAGCCAATAATTCAGCTGCCTTACTAAGGTTCTCAGAAAAGACAATATCAATCATTTTTCAGTGAAAACATCAATAGTTTTTGCCTTGTTTCTGTTTTCAGTCCCTGCTTCTGATGTGTTGACTTCATAAAAGTAATTTTAGCATGTGTCCATTTCTCCATCTGTGGAATGTGTGCCTAATATATTAGATCTTGCCAGCAAAGGGCTTTGAGATCTGGTAATAGAAACATACAATACAGTAACTTGTTATTGCATATCTCTTTATCAAAGGAAAGTGCTTGGAAGGAAAGCACTACCTATAAAAAACCTTTCTGATCTTCTTTTATGTCTTTTATATCGTCTTCTGATATTCTTGTAAGTACTGCTCCAAAGGATATATAGAGGAAATCAGTATTTCTTGTAATAATGGCTGTGATACATGTGATACCTGGCTTCATTATTAAAGTCACAGTGCTGGGTTCGGAACAGAATAGTCATAGAATCAGTCTGGTTTGGAAGGACTCTTTAAAGGTCCAACTTCCTTGCAATGAGCAGTGACATCTTCCAGTGGATCAGGATAATTAGAGCTCCATTCAATCTGAATTTGAGTGTTTCCAGTGATAGGGCATCTACCACTTCTTCGGGAAACATGGTACAGTATTTCACCACTGTCGTTGTAAAACAATTTCTTCATTGTATCTAGTCTGAGTCTGCCCTCTTTTAGTTTTAAACCATTACCCCTTGTCCAATTGCTACAAAAAGTTTGTTCCTATTTTTCTTAGAAGCCCCCTGTAAGCATTGAAAAGCCTCAAAAAAATTTCTCCAGAGCTTTGTTTTCTCCAGGCAAAGAACAGAGACATTTTCCTGTCTCTAACTTTCAGGATGTCCAGAAGTTGTCAGAACATCATATTCTTAATGATTCTTGCTTTGCAGGAGCTTATATCGGATACAGCACAAGAGGACTGAAGAAAATCAGCTCCTGTTCTTAATTCCTTTGGGTTTTTCATAGGTAAATAATTACTTTCTCCCACCTTTGAGAGACAGAAAACATGGAACCCCTTTGCCACAAGGAGAGAATAAGGGAACACCACAGCATGCCACTTAGATTTAGTAAGGGAACAGAAAAAAAGAAAACATTGTGCACGTACACAGATGCACTATTAACTGAGATGCATCTCTCCTGCTGTGATGAGCAGGCATTACTGAGCTCAGGAGTCCACAGCTCTGGCCACTGTCAGCACTGGGCTCTAGCCAGCAGCTTGGAACAAACACAAAACTGTTGCACCTCAGGTCCTCTGCATCCACGTAAAAATGTTTCCCTCTCATCTTTGAATTTATTATAGCTTACCTCTCTAATCACTGGGACAGCAAGGGGTGTATGTGGTGTTTTCATAGACAGATTTTAGCACAGCCCATCAATCAAATCACTGTGGAATACTGTTGTGATGCATCTTTCCAGTAGTTTCTGTTACTGTTTTCCTGACAGTTGTCTATGGCACATGCTGCGGCTCATTGTACTCTCATCATTTCCCTAGGGTTCTTTTGAAAAGGGTTCCAAAATTTGACCTCTGTCTGCATTGTACTCCTGGTCAGGGCAAGGCTATGAGTATGCTTTGTTGCCTTCTGTACATCTGTGAGGAGAGTTCACATAAGTATTTTATAATGAGTATATTTGAGCCAAATTTGAAACAAAGTAATAAGCATTAAGAGAAAGAGAAATTAAGTTTTCTATGCATATGAGTACTAAATTGAGCAACATGTGCATTCCAAACCTGATAATGCTGCACATAATATCTTAAAGAAACCCAAGCCTTTTGCTTGGAAATAAGGCTGATAATGATATATCAACTTTTTTGTTATTATTTTTCAGATGATAAATTAGTAACTATTCAGAGCATTTAATAAACTTTCACAATTAATGAAATTCATTCTGAATGAAATTATTCCTGGTCTGTTATAAAAGATTAGAAGATTTTCAGGCTCCAAGAGAAGCAATGTTTACTAGGGTGCTTTACGTTGTGATACTCCCAGCCAGGTGTTCATTGGGAATAATACGTATTCAGCATGTTAATCCCAAACCATTCAGAGCTGTACTGCTGTAAAGAGAATATTAATTATGTATCCAATAGGTTTTGTAATAGCAAAATGAAAAATCATGCCTTTGTATTCAAAACAACCAATAAAACATATTCCAAAATTCTGATTTTTAGGTAAAATTAGCTTGTTGTTATACTAGAGGCACTTACGTGCATGTGTCAGCTCCAGATTAACCCTGTGATATGATATAATGGAGCTATAAGTGTGTGCATATATAGATTCTGTACAAAGACTTAGTATGGACAGAATTAGAAAACATGGCACTGTTGCAAAGATGTTTACAAATGTCTGTACAGTTAATAAATCTGTTTTCAGATTAATGAAATTTAACATGTATATTGTTTCAGCCATCTGAAAGTATATGTGTAGCACGCATTTGCATATTTTGCATTCACAATTTATTATTTTATTTTAGTCTAGATAAAATAGCAAAAGTTTAAAGCTAAATCATGTTAAATTCTTAAGCTTTTAGGTTAGACACTTAAAAATATATTAGAGAGTACACTATTTTTACAAGCAATTTACAAGTAAATTTACCTCCATGTCCTCTTCAGTTGTCCTGTTAGTGTCAGAAAAATTGATACCAGAATAGCCATGTTTTGCTTATAGTCTGAAGTCCAATAGCTTTATATCATTGTGTTGCATTTTATTAACTATTTTCTTCATGCTAAACCATGCTTACTCTTCATTCTTTTTATTTATGTCCATTTATTACATTTGATTGCATCAGTTGTCTTTCGTAACCTGATGACTATATGAATTCTGAACCTTTATGCAATGATTTGTTTCTCTGCTAATGTTTATTTAATCTCCAGATTAAGTTAGCTGTTAAAAAATCATTTTACATTACAAAGGATTTGATCTTATTTATTTTATTCACAGAAACTCAACTTTTAAAAATGTAAATAGATTTTAAATGTACATAGGCTTTAAGACGCATTGAGCTATGTCTTACCTTGCCCATAAGATCTTCCTTTTAAAACTAGAGAATAAAAACAAACCCCCCCCAAAATTCTTTTCCCAAGAACTCTTACAAATTATTTCTGTATTTGCCTTGAAAAAAGCATCACCCATGGTGATTTGTTAAGTTTTCCCACCACAATTAAAAAGGAAATGGTGTTCTTATTGCAGATTTTCATTCCCTTAACATAAACCCTACTCAGATTTCTCTGATAT
>VXBC01001345.1:670867-700033 GCA_013399945.1 Ploceus nigricollis | reverse complement strand
TGGAAAGATGGGGATGCAATAATGCCAGCATTTAGCTGACAGAATGAATTTATATATATATATATATGTTGAGGTGTTGAATGTTTAAGTAAAAGACAAAAATTGCTAAGAGAAAAGAGTCAGACTAGAAGTAGAGATACCATTAATAAAAGATAAATTATAAATAAATTTAATAAAAGATAAATTATGACCCTGATCTCCATAGAAATTTGTTTTGTTGTTTGTTTAGATATTTGAGGTTTGTTTGATGGTTATAGGGATTTTTATGTAAAAAATGAAAACAACCCCAAAAAAATTTGAAACAGAATACACTGTAGGAGAGGACACATTTTCTCATCTTCCTAAATCCCTCTCCTATATATTTTGGCTTCTTTAGCTGCTTGCTTTAGTTCCAGCTGCAACTGTTTTACAGTATGAAAAGTGAAACTTCAAGGATACAACTCAATTAACTGACATGACAGAGTTCCTTTTTTTTTTCCTGTAATTTCTGCAGTTTCTTAAGTGAGAAACTTAGAAAGTGAGATTGGCATTTTGCAGACACATGGAAACATGGTCCATTTCCCCACAGAGCTGGCAAAAGATGTTTCAGCACATACAAGGGATTACCAACCTCAGGACAAGAAAGGGAAAGTGATATTTCCAAGAAGGATGGTGCTATGACCAGCCCCAGAAGGTGAGGGTAACACAGGTTGTTGTCTTGGGGCAGATTAGAGTGAAAGGACACTGAATGATTGCGTTTGTAACTATATATATATATATACACATATATATATGTAGGGTTTATTTTAGAACANATTCACAGAAACTCAACTTTTAAAAATGTAAATAGATTTTAAATGTACATAGGCTTTAAGACGCATTGAGCTATGTCTTACCTTGCCCATAAGATCTTCCTTTTAAAACTAGAGAATAAAAACAAACCCCCCCCAAAATTCTTTTCCCAAGAACTCTTACAAATTATTTCTGTATTTGCCTTGAAAAAAGCATCACCCATGGTGATTTGTTAAGTTTTCCCACCACAATTAAAAAGGAAATGGTGTTCTTATTGCAGATTTTCATTCCCTTAACATAAACCCTACTCAGATTTCTCTGATATACTCTTGGTTTTTTGCAGTGCTTTCTACAATCCATTAGTGAGTTACAATGACTGGTCAGGCAGAATAGATTCTCCCAGCAGTCAGCCTTTGTCACCTTGCAAAAGCAAGGGAAGCAAGTGATCTGACCTTGTGCCATAAATAAAATGTAAAAAGTGGGATGCTGAGGTTAACATCAGTTCAGTTCATCTTCGTTGTCAAGAATGGCCTGAGTTTTCCAAGGTAGGCATGCCTAACTCGGTGTGGGTGTGTAAAGGGTATACTTCTGGGGATACAAAGCTTTTTTGATGTTACAGTGATTGCAGAGGCTTCCTTAAGCATACAGCATTCCCTCTGAATGACACGCTCCTCTTTTCAGAGTTATTTCAGTTGAAAGTTAGATCAAGAATGCTGAAACTACCTGTGTTTAACTCCTCCTCAGGGTTTGCTGAATTTAAGAAAGACGTAAAATGTAGTGCCTCTCATGTGATTGCTATCATTTCTTCCCTCAAGGATACAATCATAGGATTTATGAGTGTCTGTAATGTCTCCTGCCTCATTGTCTCCTGTAAATGTGATACAGCTACAGTCAAGCAAAAAATTCCTGAACTGGTCAGGCTTAGGAAAGAGAAAAAACATTTAGCAGGGAAAAATAGCAATAGAAATTTTTGTGGGAAAATTTTGCAGGTCAAACTTGGAAAAAGCAGTCATTTTGCAAGACTTACAGATGGTGGGTAAATCTATAAGCTTGGTGAGAAGTCCAGGGGCTGGATANCTTTTTTTTTTCCTGTAATCTCTGCAGTTTCTTAAGTGAGAAACTTAGAAAGTGAGATTGGCATTTTGCAGACACATGGAAACATGGTCCATTTCCCCACAGAGCTGGCAAAAGATGTTTCAGCACATACAAGGGATTACCAACCTCAGGACAAGAAAGGGAAAGTGATATTTCCAAGAAGGATGGTGCTATGACCAGCCCCAGAAGGTGAGGGTAACACAGGTTGTTGTCTTGGGGCAGATTAGAGTGAAAGGACACTGAATGATTGCGTTTGTAACTATATATATATATATACACATATATATATGTAGGGTTTATTTTAGAACAATTTGGTTGCAATAGAAATCAGGTATGTAGCCATTTTGGTTATTATTATCTATAGTAAGAGAGCAACATAAACATATAAAAATATCGCTTAAGAAAATGTATGAGGGAAAAAAGAGAAAGAAAGGGTAAGAGTAGAAAAATATGACCACCCATGGAGCTGTGATAAGACTTGATTGTTGAAAAGTGATGGTCACAGTCTTGTTGATGTGAAGGTTGTGGGTATACACTCAGGCTTTGTGGGAATATACACTCAGGCTTGGTGGGAACACCCAGGTAGCACCCTTGAGGGAAGGAGCTTCAAGTCCTCTGGTGGAAGGATTCAGAAATTAGTCTAGGGGTGCTTTGGGGATCTTTTATGGGTTATGATACCTTCTAAGACATGACAGCTGCCTCTCAGGTCAGCTCAGGTGAGCCAGTTATGTCCCATTAGAAGGGATGAACAATGTCAGGCCTACATGCGAATGTGAATATTGTGTGAATGTGATCTTCCCCAAAGAGAGGAATGGGGTGTGAGGGAGAACAGGTGGAATGATAAAAAAGGATCTGCTGCTTATCTGCCTCAAAGCCTGGCTCGTTGCCTATGGTGGTGGATGTTCACCCCTCTGTCCTATGCGGACCAGAGGCTTGTTGATACACACCCAAAAACTCACCTCTTCATCTTGGGGAGTGCAAACCTGGCCTCACAAAAGCACCCTGCCGCCTCCACAAATGGAGTTTGAAGTCATTAAGCATCAACTTTTCAGCCTCTCACAGAACAGTATGGTTTTTCAGTTCCTCACTCTGTATCCTGGTCATGAAAATAACCTGACATTTGGCAACATGGCTTTAAAGCATGCTGTTATCAGGGGAAAGGTACTACTCAGCTGGATGATCGCACTAAAGTAAAATGGATTTTTTTTTCCCTCCTGTGGATGTGCACATCATTCTTTGCAAAAATCCTTCAGATTCAACAAAAAAAATGATGGGCACATCAATGACAGAATTTGATTTCCTCCTCTTCACTGCAAAAACTATGCTTTTCCTCACAGCTTATGGTGATCATAATGACCATGTTTAAAGCTTTACTTAATTTCCACAAGAAAATCATCTTTGTCTAATACAAATAAAGGTTGTGTACATGTGAGAATAGTTTTGCAACACATTATTTTTTCAGGTCATTAATATTGTGGGAGACAGCCCGGCTGATTTTTTATTCCTTTGCTCAACTGCAAAATTATGATTTATTTTCCTGGTTTTTCTGATACATGTAAAAGAGTGTCTATCAAAAGATTGGTATTCAAAATGCCAACTGTGATGAATAAAGGAAAGCTGCTGCTATTACAATTATAATCAACTCAACCTGTTGCTTCTAAGTATTTCAATTTACTGACTAATATGATTATTGAGACATCATGGTTTAAGCAATCGGGAAGAATTTAGATTTAATTTTATTCCCACCAGTAAGGCTTGGATAGGGAAATATTACAGTTTGCAACTATGAGACCTCTCCACTTACATGTTTCTTATGGGTGTCTAAACAGCCTACTGGCAGCAGTGCTTTATTGTTGTTTTCAACACTGTATCCTGATGGAGTTCTAAGAACTCCATCTGTTACACTTTGTCAATCAACCTTCCAGTTCACCTCCTGAAGCAATACATTCTATAACACTGACATTAATTAGTTATATCAGGGGTCTTGTCCCTACATGCTTTCTACAAACTCATTCAATGTTGTAAAGGACAATTTGCCTTGTAAAATTGAAAAAAAAAAAAAAGGGGGCCAGAAAACAGCGTTAGCCAAAGTGAGAAGGGGAGTGCAAGCCTATGGGATGTGGATTGCATTGTACTTATCAGTTGTGAGGTTTTTCCTGCCATGCATTCTTTGAGCATCCCTTTTTACACATGGACAAATCGTGGTGTCTGTCTCTATAGCAGAGTCCTGCTTCAGCTTACTTAACACTGAGAACAGAAAATTCCTCACCTAATGCCACCTTTACGAGGTTAATTTTTTTCTCTGGCTATGTTCATCTTGGGTTGTAGTTTCATCTCTCTGATATTGTTTTGCACACAGTCTTCCATGAAGTTACATTTATTTACCCCTGAATATGGATCACATATTTACTAAGGCTGACAGTTGTTCACTAAGACAGAACAAGTTTGTGCCTGAATTAAATGAAATTGCTGATCCACATGACCCATGCAGAAACTAGGACAGTTGACTGAATATTAGTTCTGTATACCATTTCTATCTAATTGTGAGTAGTTCAGGTTCATGAAGCTTTTCTTTTAGCTGAAGAATTTTTTTAGATTTAATGGTGCCTAGTTTTTTAGTTCTATATGTTTGATTTAGTTCTATGTATTTATGCAAATAGTAGTCAATAAAAAATATATAAATAATACTTAACTACCACAGTAGTCTAACAACTAAAGTAGATTGATTGAACAGATTTATTCCTGAATTTATTCCTGAATGTCAGAGATCTAGTAAGACAAGGTAATGAGCCTATGATATCTTAGAACACTACTGACATTCTTCAATGTAAATGGAAAATTCTGAACACATTCTGGGTTAGATTGTATGAAAATATGACAGACCCGGCTTGGGTGTGTTACTGAGGAAAACACTCGGGGGGGAACACTGATAGCCTCAGATGTCAATTATTACAAATGCTGAATTTTTATGGTACATCATCACTGAGATGAGCTAAGTATAGAAATGAAAGACTCCCAAGTAGAATTCAGCCTTTCTGTATTATGTGTCTATCTCAAGAACATTTCTCATTGGAAAGGTTCAGAAATAGGGGGTCGAAAATGGAAACTGGAAACTTTTCTACCATAAATATCAGGTTGGATTTGAATGTCCCAGAAATTAAATATCTTCTCTTTATTTTCTGTTTCCCAGATGTAAGTATTCTTACAAGACCCCTGCATGATTTGCAATTTTAGCTGAAAGTCATAAGCAGAGACAATGATTCAGTGCCCTTTGTAGCTCTAAAACATCAGTGACATTCTTGATACTATCGTCATGATGCACTGTGTAGAGCAAATCCATTTGCATAAAAGTTGTAGACCTCCTATACTGAGATTTAATCTGTTTTCCATTTCAACTCTGAGAATTACTAGAGAATATCTAGGAAGGGTGACAGCTCTCAATTCCCATAGATATCTCTTCACTGAGATGCTTGTGGTTTTCATTTCTCTATTCTAAAAATCTATTTATAGGGAAGCCTTGTGTATATCAACAGAGATCACATATTGCACAATCAACATTTAATCAAGACATTCCAAATAGAAAATAGGATTCTGCTCAAAGGATTTTCAGTTTTGTATTTAATTATACTTAAGGTCTAAACTAAGTGGCCTCTGCTATTTTTCATAGGATGTCTAGGAATAAAAGGAAAGAATTCGTAGACTTACATTCATGGACTGAGATTCAGTTCAATTTTGAAAAGTAAATGAGGGTATTGCTAACAGTTTCAGGCGACTGAAATGTGGTTAGTACTGATTGTGGGAATTAGAAAAATAGAAATTTTGCAGACACTGAAGAGTTTGATTTGTACTTTGGAAGAAGCTTAGATTGATGTAAAAATACGTTACATGGGTATCAAACAGAGAGAAATCACAAACTTATGTTTCTATAGTTGTGAGTAAAAATATGCCTTAAGTAAGTGAGAAACTGTATTGATAAGATGGTGAAGGGTTTATAATGTAAGGGTGTGGCTGTATAAAGTAAGTTAAGAGTTTAGAAGTTATAATAGAAGCATATGTGTAGACCTAAGACAGAAGCCCATTGGATGAAAGTATCCACAGTGCAGCAAAATTAAGTAAAGGTAATAAGTCAAAAAAGCAAAATAAACCTTGTAGTGACTGCCTATTGAGTTTGAAAGTTATATATTGCCTTGTAACAAAGAAACTTGTGACTACTCTTGAGGTATGGCCGCTCCTCTAAAATCTCACAGCCTCTGAGACTGATGTTTATCTGAGCAATAAATGGTTCTTAGCCCAACGATGGTCCCATCCCTACACTATTAGCAGCCACGATACTGATTATAGTGAGAATTTAGAATGTCTGTGTTTTCATTTAGGCATTTACATCTTGAACTGGAGCCTATCCCTAATATATTTCTTATCTCTTGAAAATACTCTGAGAGCTTGTGAAATCTGTCAAGTGAGGTGACTTCGAGGCTCAGCAGACCCTGCCATTTTAATGAGTGTTTCACCACATTTCCACAAATGTTAATAGCCAAAAGTGGAACCTCCACCAAGTGCAATGCCTTGAAAACCCATGGCAACTACAGGACAAGTAACAGCTCTTTCAGAACTATTAATAGATACCTGATATGCTGATCTGTTAAGTTAACTAAGAACTGTTCATTTTATGCTAGCTACACATTTAAAAACTATGCAGGGAACTATGACCTTTTTAAAAATACATTTGGTGTATTTTAGAGTGAATTTTGAAGGTAGTGGGTAGAGATAAACTGACAGATGTACTTTTAGTTACTGACATGCAATTTACATGTATAATTGTATTAGAGCTTGCTATGGATCAATCTCATTTATTGTGTGAAATAGAACTTGCACCCCTTAGACTACTGGCAATGAGTAAAAAAGGGTCATGGCCTTGTAAGCCTTCCTTCTACAGATGATCTAGCAGATCCAGTCAATCTGTTCTTGCTGTGCCAGCCAGGTGCCACCTCCATGAATCCAAAGTTAACCAGTGTCTTTATAACAGTTTTGACAGCCTTTTTTGACATGGTCTGTAATGTTCTAATATGTCATTTAAGTGTGATGTTTTAAAATGATATGTGGTAGCTATTGTACATTTTGTTTTATTTTCTGCTAAGCCCTCCAATGCAATTTTCCTTAACACTTGGTACAACCTAAGAAGTGACAGAATTATTAGCTAGTGTTTGTCACCTTCTTAAGCTCAGGTATTATATTGGACTTAATACATGTATAAAAAGCTTCTGAATAGCGATTCACATCATTAAACGCCTCTCAAATTGCCATAAAAGGCTTGCCTGCTCATCTCAATTTGAAGCAGAAAGTATTCACTGCTATAATAGATTTTCTGTGATCTACAACGACAGGTTTATAGGTGTTAAGCATCAAAAGGCTTTTTCTAGTTCTGCATTATAGGTATAATCACTTTAAGACCACTAAAACGGTTAAATTGCTGAACCTCTCATATGTGGAACGGTATTACAGCTCAGTGATATCGTGTTAAATGAGGAACCGAAGGTAGAGTGAACTCCAGAGAGATAATAAAACCTAAGTGCATTATTTGGAATTAGTACATAGAATCTAATTCTGAATTTCCCTTTGCAGTCCCATCAATAGTTCTATTCTTGTAAACAGCCATAACGAATTTCTCACAATCTTTATGTGCCCGTTAATGGAAAACAGTTTTGCTGTAAGAGTATTAAACAGAAAAGAAAGGTCTATGTTGCAGCATAGCTACCAGAATCTTATTCATGCACTAATGAAATGTGGGGTATATGGGTATGTGTCAGAATAACTAGAAAACTTAAACTTTTGCTTGCTCTTCTATGGCTTCCTTTACTTTCATACTATTCTCCACAGACAGTTAAATCAAATGACATTACCTTAGATTTACTTATCCACTGTAGTCAGGTGGAAGAAAAAGATAATAAAACACTGTCTTGCTTATTCTGCAGTGTATTACACTTTTGTGTCTGATTTTAATCCCTTTGAAGAATCTTTAGTCTTGTAAGTTACTAAGTTTTGCCTTAGTGTCTAAGAGGAAGAAGTGTGTTATTTAAATTCTTGTCCTTTATCATTAGATAACCTGTCTGCAGGATGGGAGCATTAACTTGCTGAGGAAATTCTCTTAATGAAAGTTATAGCTGTAGGTTTTAAATTAATTCTCCTCTTCTCATGATTGTGGTGCCATATTCTCATTCCTTTTTAAAGATCTTTCTTGAAAACACAGCAATCTGAACCTTAGACAGTAGCTTAAAGGTCAAAGTTGAAAGGGAACATTGTGAGATAACAATGCATTTATATAAACAGCAGTCTTCTGTAAACAAAGGAAAAATAAAGTCAGGATTTACCCACAGGTACCAGAGTACCATACTAGGTTTATCACCCTTCCTGGCTCTGAATAATTATCTCTTTTCAGTAATAAAACAGAAGGAAGACTTTATGATAGACACTGGCTCTGAGTTGGCTACACTTGATTACAGAAATGAACCTCAAAAAAAAAAGTTAATTTTGCACCATGATTGGTTTTTTTTTAACCTTTATATGTTGAGCTTCCATTGCACTGATGCTGAGAACTTGGTATAGAGGGAGTTTAGTTTTCTTTAAAGAAAATCCCTCCCTTCACTGAACATGAAGTTCATACCTCTAAATGTAAGCACAATTGCATCACACCTGACAAAGCCAACAGCAGCTACAAGGTTAATCTGTCATGAAATGATCTACTGCTACTTCAGGCAAGAGACTACCACCACATTAACTGCATCGTCTGGAACACAGGAGAAAGTGGAGCATCTTTGCAGACATTCCAAGTGAAAAGAAGTTATTCCAAGGGAATTTATTGTATTTTTTGCTGAGAACAAGTTTTTGTTTTTCTTTTTCCAAAACTCTGAAGTAGTTCACTTTACAAGAAAAGTTGTATCTATGCTAATGATGAAGTGCTAGGTCAGGAAAAAGTTTCAGTTCACAGTCTTCTTGATTCAACTATTTAAGGTCATGTTGCTGTTCTTGGAGAACAGCTATAGATATTGCTTAAGTACTGTCTACCATTCCCATTAAATTTTGCAGCAGACAAGCTCAGGACTCATTCATACTGAGGAGAGCAGAAACTACAAAAATGTGTGCCACATAGGCCAGGCAGTACTCCAGCTATTCATACTGAAGGTGAGTTCACATCTTGGTTTAAGTTTAATAATGATGCAGGTATTCTTGTCTATAGTTCCCTGCAGCTCTCCAAGTCTGGACCTTGCAATGGCCTTTGGTCCTCACAGTGCAGAAAACAGAGTTTTGGTCTTGGGTATATTTTACACACCAATGTCTGAAATGTGCTGCAAAAGCAAACAGAAGCATTTACACTACCATGGTTAAGAGACACCATTCTGAAAAAGTCTCCCCAGCAACTGTGGCCCAAAGTTAGTTACTTCTTGAATAAGCAAATGAAAGTGTTCCAAAAAACATTCAAAGTCATATAGGAAGCTGGACATAAAATCTGCTCTACAGATTCACCTGAAGGTTGTTTGTTTGCCAAAGAGATTGAGAAGAAGAAATAAAGTGAATATCACACTATCAGTAATCTAAACAGATAAATTCAGACTTTTCATCACTAAAAGACACACAGACAAAACTTGCATAGTGTATAAATGAACCTGTCAAGGAATATCAACTACATCTTTGTGTAACAGGAAAACCTCTACAGCTTGCTGTATTTACTGTTCTCCCATAAGTCTGATCCTGGTTGCCAAGCAACCACAGCCACTTTGTTACATGTATTCAATATGAACTACTACTGCAGGTTTTTTTTCTTGTCTTAAAATTAATTGTGAGAAAATTCATCAGCTTCAATGTAGTTCTTCATTATGGTTCTTCTCAGCATTACAGATAATCCATATTGAACAATGTGAGTGAAAGAAGTCCTAAGAGCAACAGAAGGCATAAATGAAAGGCTTCTATGAGAAAATTTAATGTTGTTAAAGTATTATGTGTATGAAATTTTTGAGACACTATCTTTCTGTCAGGAACTAAGCAATAGATGAGGATAGAGAAAAATTCAATAAAGTTAGTTTGGTATGCACCCTTCCCCTTTACAGGATATAAAATACATAAAGTCAACACTAAACAGTTATTGAAGGCTGCTATTTTTGATAGTAGAAAAGTAGGTATGTTAACTCACACAAACTAATGAGACACTGGTAAATCAGACAGTGTTTTTATTTAGATTAGGTTTCTACTAGAAATCATATCTGAGATCAAAACACAGCTAAAGTTTGGGATTTGTCATACTCAAACCGCTGAGGAGTTCTTGTGACAGATTTGATAAATCTGAAAGACAAATCTGAAAGACAGTTTGCAACACCGAACCCAGTGTAGTCAAAATATGAAATGTGGTTTCTTGAGTTTTCTGCTAGCTTGGAATCAACCTTAAAACAGCCTTTTTTCCTTAATAATCTGTAGATGAAACTGAACATGTACTAAAATACTTTCCAGGAGTGAAGTGACCTTTTTTTGTTACATTGGCATTACTAACAATTTTAAAATGTATATATTTATTAGAGTGTATATATTTATTAGAGTGAAGTTTCTTGACACACTCCATTTGATTCTGATGACTGAAAAGTAAACAGTCTCTTAAGGCTTTGAAAAAATGGTTCCTTTAATTTCCTAAAATTTTAAGGACTTGCTCAGCAGAAGAAGGAGTGCAAAGAACTTGGCTGAAAAAGATTATTTTTCATAGAATATGAAATTAGAATATTACTGGTTCAGTAATGTCAGAGGCTTCTGCTTGGAATCACCAGTGGATGAAATTTTACCATATATTATTACTTTCTAGGTTAACATAGAAACTAGGACTAGAAACAATTCAGTGATGAGTAAAATCCTGATGTGGTATCCCTTCTGTCCTTCAGGTGAGCAGAAAAAATAGAATTTTCTCTAATCAAAATTCAACTACACAATGTAGTGCTTCAAATTCAACTACACAATTTAGCGCTTCATGTGAGTTTTAAATAAACAGCAAAGAATGGGGTGAGGGAATCAGTGATACAAAATCTGGAGGTATGTATTGAATGAATATATGAGACAAACTGAGTACTGCATTCTTATTTCAGTATCCAGCAAAGCAGTAGTACAACTTACTTTATTTTGTCTAGAAAATTGTAGTACTTGATTCTTAAATTCATTGGATTTGAGGTCATCTCATATTCCTTGAATTTGAAGCTTCCTTCTCTGAGAGATTAGGTGGTTTGGAGGAACTGTGAGGGAAGATGAAGGTCAATATTTCATTCAATTGAGCTTCTCTTGTTCTGCACGAGTGAATAGATACTTCTCAGAACCTTGCAGTTGTATGTTTTTTTACCAGCTTTAGAGCCAACATTGCCCCAGGCAGCTCCTTTTCTTACTCTCCCTGGCTTCCAAGGACATTTAACGTAACTATTATTCAAACCAGAAAAGTCAGCTTTGCTAACTAAATTTGGAAGAGATACTGTTCATTGTACACTCGATCATTTAAGAGATCATTAAGAGCCCATAGTCCTTAGCAAGACTTTAGACATCATCATGACTTGCCTTGGAGATAAATGATGTTGTCCATATGGAATCTAGGTAATCAGTGCAGCCCAGTAAATATGCTGTCTGCTTTGACCTTGCAATTCAGGGGCTTAGACTCACTCTGGCCTGATCTGGGTGTGTCTGGTTTAACCCCAGTGCTGGGGCCAGTGGCTGCTGCCTCCCCTGCTCCAGCTTCAGCCCTGTGGTGGCTCCACTGCGGAAGGGGTGACACCCCCCACATCCATTGCTGCCTGACACTGCACAGCCCTCTGTGTGCATGGGGCTGGTGTGGGGCTGGAGGCCACTGTAAGGCTGGAGCTGGCAGTCTGGGAGAAGGAAAAGGGCTGTCACAGGGAAACATTTAAAAAGAACCCAAAGCAGTGACCAAGCTTGAGGACAAAGAAATGTGACAGTTTTTCTGGTGAAGATCTGAGGATGTTGACAGCTGACTGTGACCCCCTGCAACCTCTCACCCCTGTCACTCCTGAGGAAGACTGAAGCGTCAACCATAGGACCCAGCAGGACACAGGAAGGATGAGCATAACAGCTAAGAAAAGGGACAGATAACAGGAAAAGTTTATTACATAAAAATGTTAATGTTAATACAGCATTTCCATATTAATTACACAGCATATGCTATGAGACCTTTAAAACACTGATGTCTAGTCCCCATATAAGTGCTGTTTTCTCTTTTGCCCATGGCAGGATCTGGAGTCTGACATTAGACTGTCTCTATGCAGAGAAATAGATGTTTTTAGGATGTGATTCATCTCAAGAAATGCATCTAAAATTATTCAGGTAAATCATGTTAGATAAGTTCCTCTCTCCTCATCCACTATAAAGCAAATCTGAGTCATCCTGTGTCTCTCTTCTCTCAGATAACTGCCCTCATCTAAGGCTACAAAATCTATACTTTCCTCCTCACTTAAGTTTTTCATGAATTTTGCCACTCCAAGGGACAAAATACCCTCTGGGCTAGCTTTCTATCTAGTAGCTGGGACATTTGCTAATACATAGAGGACAGAGATATTGAGTCCCAGACCTAGAAAAAAAATTAACCTGGGTCTCCCGCTGGCTGAACAGTATAATAATTGCTTTGTAGCATAAAAGATGAACAGTGCCACTACCACCACCTTTGTGGAACTGCTGTAAAAGAGAGTAATGATCCCTGTTTAGTTCTTTGAAAGTGCAATCGTGCATGTCAACACACAGCATAAAATTCTCGCCTTCAGCATCCAGATGGACAGATCTGCATGCAATCCTTAATCCGATACCTGGCAGCTGAGGAGGGCTTAGCATCCCAGTTATGGCCTTCCCTGGTTACTATTATCTAGTGTTGTATAGGTTCCTGCTTCATTTTCAGAAGGAACTTTTTGTTTTGTTTTATTGCTAGAAAGTGATTAATTTCACAATTACTGCATATTTCTTGATCCCTTTTGAGGGTCAGAAAGACACAGTGTAGGGATTTGGTCATGATCACTCTAGAGGAGATGCTGTTTAATCAGTAATTCCCTGCATTATATAAGGAAACAAAAGGATATTCTTTATTTAGCAAACTGAATTTTTAGATAGGTATTTTTACAGTAGTTTTGATAATTTGAAGCATTGTATATCTGATTTTACTTTTTTTGTCGGACTAAGAGGTCTATGCCACTAAAGCCATGCTATTTTTTTATTTTTGCTTTTCTAGGGTTGCCTTTCACACACTTCATTTGCAAATATATCTCCTCTTCTTCATTCTTACAACTGTTTTCTCAGCACGTATCCAAAAAGGATGCATTATTTTTATAACATAGATTTTCTTAGTGCTAAAGATGACTTAAATTCCATTCTTCTCTGTATAGGTGGTACAGTTGTAGTCAATATCCTGTTACAATTCTGAGGTTTCTAGCCAGGCGACAGCCTTATTCACTAGGCTATAGTGAGATGTCATGCACATCTCCCTCCTTTTCTCTGTCCCAGTGGATTTTACATTCACTTCTGCTGAATGGCATTATTGAGACATGTATATGATCCGTGACATGCCTAAGGAAGATGGGAGGTGCAGGTTAAAGTTCTCCAGGCAGTGGGGTTTTGTAGTATGTATGTCTCTACCTTGCTTGTAAATGTTTGTGAATTGTCATGTATTCAATATGCCTGCTACATGTAAGAGAAATGCTTTTAATTCCTTCAGAGGGCTTTGCACTGTGGTCCTAAGGGATGAGAAGCCTGCTTTGTACTTTAAATAAGGGAGACAATTCCAAGTCCTCAGACAAAGCTCAGTGTGCCGTTTTAGAGCTGTGTTAACACATTTCCAGTACAGTGAGAAGCTGATCTTCGTTAGAGTTAACTGACAACAGTCAAGTTATAAATATCAGGTCATTTTTGGTACTGTCCTTAGAAAGTTGATAAAATTTGAAACTCAGCTGAAGGAAGAGTTTCATAATGAACCTCATGGAAACATAAGCCATGGAGTTTTCTTCACAAGAATGAAGATTTTAATCCTAGCAATTGGCCAATTGGTAATACTGAGATTTTACTTTCATGTAAAACATTGAATTTGAACATTTGAAAGACATACGATGAATTTTTGATATTTTGTTTCACAAAGCATCAAGAAATTTAAAAGTATTAAATTGAAAATAATAATTTAGGAGTGGGCTATAAAAGACACAAGCTAGATGTTTAATTTTTCTTTTTAATTGTGGGAGAGTAGTTTGATGTGTTTTCCAGGTATTTTTTAATATTTCTCCAATATTTATTTATAGTATTAGATATAAAGAAATAGTCATATTCATAGTTATTATTAGCTAGCTTGAAATTTCAATGTAACCAAATTGACTATAAAATTTCCCATCCTATAAAGAGAAAGAAACAAAGTACCTTTACAAATTAATGAGGACAAAATGAATGGCATCACCAGTTAGAATCAATATTTCTCTAACACTATAAAGACCATCCTAAGTAATACACACATTGTATAGCACCATACAATAGATTACACTTGAAATTTCTTTGTGCTGAGCTAATATCAATTTTCAGGACAAAGCTTTTGTATTCCAGGGTCTTTCCTGTTTTTGTTAATATCTGTTACTCTCCAAAGCGTGCACAGAACCTGCTCCTGTTATTAAAAAATGTATTGCAACTATTTTGTTACTTTTGGCATATTAGAAATTGAAAACAATGAATCTTAAATACTATAGTGCTTCTCTTTAATCAAGTGATTTTCAAGACAATATTTTTGGTAAAAATCATATCTATCATACAAATAGCTATCAGATGCAGCTATTCTTAGTTTTTACATTTTCCGTGTCTGAAATTACTTGTTTCAATTGTCTACATTTAATGTGCCTAACATTCCTAATTAATCTAAGTAAGATTTGGAAGAAAATTTTAAACACAGCTGGATGAACGTCTTTGTATCCAAAATTACAAGAAACATCTTTTTCCAAATTTTATTTGGTGTAAATAAGGGGTTTTTCTATTGTTAACAATATCAGCTGTCAATTCCCATCTAACTTGCAAAAGAAATTAAATTTTTATGCTCTAGCTCCCCGATAATCTATTTTTGAAGGTTCTTGGCTTTTTTATCAAAACAGAATTCATTGTTTGTCAAGAAATTCTCAGTGATTGTTGCTATGTGGTATTTAAGTATAAGCCAGTATTTGTAGTTTAATTTTCCTGAGTAATCTTTACTTGGAGGCATGGGGGACAATATTGTTTTTCTCAAATTGTATTTTATATAGACCCTGTAAACCATGGGCTTACCAGAGGTGAATTTTAAATTTCTGAGAAAGTTAACAAATACATTTAGATGGAAGTACTTGGCATATTTCCAGATTATGCAGAAGACCAAATAGCAGAAAAGCAACAGCTAAGAATTTTGCAAAGGTTTGACTGTGAAATTAGATTATTTCCAGCTCCTATACAAATTGTAATTTTGTACCTTGGTCCTTCCTCAAATATTTCTGTCTTGATTGTTTACATTCCATGGATATTGGAGATGTCTAAAGCAAACTAGTTGGTGTTTTACATTCACCTTGTTTACAAAGTTTTTTATCTGTTAGAATATAAATATGCACACTGGTTTTAGTGCTATGCACAAGACGTAAAAATATACTGGATTTACTCCTAGTTTATATAATTTCAACAATATAAATAGTCATCATCAGAAAATTATATAGAAGTTACGAAACATAAATTTTAAACAGCAATTCTTCTGTACCCAACTTCTCGTTATCTAATTTTTATCTTTAAAGGATGAAAGCATATTAGAAAATACATGACCCAAAGTTATAGAGATCTGGTCCTTTCAAACTTACAACAGTAAAGGGACCTTCCTAAAGCAGACCACAGTTTTAGTGGTGTTGCTATTGCAGGCACAGAGATTTATAAAACTAAACAAAAATTCCTGCTCTCTGCTAGGGCAGAGACACTTTCCATATAGACATAAGTCATTCCCCAAGTGATCAAGATACAATGGTGATCTAGAATATTTTAGTAGTGGCATCTTTGCAGTTTCCTTTCTGTTCTTTTAGAAAGTTTTCTTGGGACTGAGTGGAATGGGAATTCCTCTCCATTGACAATGTGGTCTAAATCCACATACTAGAACAGAGGGAAAGATGACCCTGATGCTGATAAGGACATCAGCAGAATGTTGCTGTACCTCTGGTAAAAGTTAGGGCTAAATCTAAGAGAAACAGGTGCTTTTTCATATTTTAAATTAATTTGTGTTTCATAATGAAATATGTTTGGGGAAACTTAGTGGAGAAATTGAAATTGCATCTCCTGGGTAGAATACTCAGCAGAAATGAATGATGCACATCACAGTAGTAGCTATGTCTGTAAACTTCTAATATGTGAAGATAGACTGTTTATATAAAGACATTTTGCTTATGGTTAGAGCTGAAATATGAAACAAAGCAGAGGCTACGAGGATGATTAGGGGGCTGGGGCATGTCTCTTATGAGTAAATGCTGAGGAAGTTGGGCCTGTTCCACTTGGAGAAGAGACAACTGAGAGTGGACTTCATTAAAGTCTAAGAGAATCTGAAGGGAGGGCGTCAAGAGGATGTTTCCAGGCTCTTCTCAGTGGTGCCAAGCAATAAAAGAAGAGGCAATGGGCAGAAACTGTATGCACAGGAAGTTCCACCTGAATATGAGGAGGAACTTCTTTCTCTGTCACTGGAGATATTCAAGAACCATCCAGACACAATCTGATGCTATGTGCTCTAGGATAATCTTGCCTGAGCAAGGAGTTTGGACCAGATGATCCACTCTGGTGTCTTCCAACCCACCCCATCCTGTGATTCTGTGAAAGCTTTGGGTTTTCTCTATTACAGACCTAAAAGTAATCATATTCACTGCAAAATAGGAATTGAGGTTTATTTTAATTTTTACCTTAGAGATAAACAGTATCAAGTATACATATTGTCTTTAATCATCTTCTTAATTCCACCTTGATTCTAAGATACACCAGTTGCACTTAAAGTAAGTAATTGCAGTCCAAGCAGAACTATAAATTTTAGTATGGCAATTTCAATTCTGACTATTACTTTATAACCTTTCTGAATTAAATCTGAATAAGATATCTGAATACATCCATCTGAAGAATAGTACTGGGCAGATTAATTGGAAAACTTTAAGTCTGTTTGAAGACAAAGATCCTTTTAAATAGTTGGCCCCTCATTTATCTCTTAGAATTTCTAGAGATCCCTTTGGTTTTCTCTTCATTGGGAAAGAGCCAACACCACACCATCAATGCAAGAAGAGCTACTGCTGTTTTCATGTGTGACATATTTAAATCTGCCCCTACTTGCCTCATCTTACTTCAGTGCAAGTATAAGCATAAAGCTGACAAGGACTTCTGCATACTGAATTAATTCTTCTGTTGTTGTAGATAGACAGCATAAACACTTTGAATGCGCTTCCTCCTGAGTTCTGATCACACACAATCCTGCCTTTTTTTTTCACAGTTTCAGAAATGACATCCATATTCCTCTTTATTCTGAAGGTCTTAACACTTACATTCTACTCATCCTAGTGACTGATTCCATCACTATTCATTCCTGATTTCTCCTCTCTGCTCTTTCACTTACTATCTAGGATCCTTTGCTGTGTTTTCTTCAGTTACTTCCTTTTCTGAATCACAATATGTCGTGGTTTACCGTAGTTTGGTTTTTAGTTGGGAGGGAGGCCATGAGCTGTGGAAGTGGTTCCCTGTGGGGGCACTGGCAGCTTCCTTCAGGCTTGGCAGAAGCCGTTGGCTGGCTAGTTTTGAATACTGACACCCTGTTAAACTACTTAAGAAAGCTGAACATGCCTCTGTGAAATCACAGTTAAAAAGGAACAAAGCCGGGGAAAAACTCTCTTGCTTCCAGCCTTTGAACAGGTAACTGGACGCTGGCCGGGCCAGGCCCCACTCCACAGCTGCAGCGCTGGCTGGGCCGGGCCAGGCTCGCTCCGCCGCGCAGCAAGGTCGGCGCAGCCCGCGGCGCGGCTCAGCTGAGATCCTGCCACCGCTGGGTTCTAAGCACGGCCAGCGGGCCGGGCCAGCTCCGTTCGGCCACGAGCTGCCAAACCGTCCTGCTGGTGCCATGGAAAAATCATGTGGCCGAGAACAGAGGCAGCCCTGCAGCCCCGCAGCTGGAATTGAACATGGCAGGGGCTGGAAAACAGCCATGCAGCCAGAGCTGCCGCTGCCCAGCAGAGATCACATAACCATCTGCAGGCCCAGGCAAGATATTAACTCTTTCTGTGCACAGATGAAACTTGCAGACATCAATCCTCTCTCAAGTGAGAGAAAAAGGGAAGGATGAAGACACGTAAAGAAAAAAATATAGAGACACCAAGGTCAGTGCAGAAGGGGTCAAATCCCAGATGGGAGGAGAATGAGGAGATATCTTAGTCTTGGGCTGAAATTCTTTTGTAAGGCTATGGTGAAGATATAATTGATACATCAGACTTTGGGTTTTTTTCCTGTAATTCGTGGAATGCACTGGGGACATGTAGCAATCTAATCTAATCAGCCATGAGCAGAGGCACCTGCTTGAAGCAAGCAGATGTTGAAGTCACTGTGATCCAATGAGAAGCTTGAACTGAGAGAAATGAGAAACCTTGCCCCAGGGATGGAAGAAGAAAACCTCTGTTCCCAGAGATAAAAGAAGTTTTTGTTTCTATACTAGAACAGCTCATCCTTAAAATTGTACCCCAATAAGCTGAAATGACCCATGGTGTTAGTTGTAGGAAAACTACAAAATCATGGGAGGGAATTCACAGTTGCAGATTTCTGGGTGGCTGCTATTCCTAAAAATTAAAACCACAAGAGAACTGTTTCTTGTGGAAAATTCTCCATGGCATGGCAGGAGAGACTCCTCTCCCTAAGTGGACTGAAGAAAGTGGTAAACTGACTGAAAACTCCAAATTTTTCTCTTTACTTTCTTTTTCCTACAGTGGGAAAAAGAAAGAAAAGTTCAGGGGAGGTGAAGTTTTATTCTGATTTCTTATTAATTTTCTTCTAGTTCTCATAATAAAGTTTTCTTTATACCCTTTAAAGGTTTGAGCCTGCTTTGCTCTCCCCCTAATCCTTATCTCACAGCAGAAAATGAGTAAATAATTCTAGTGGGTGCACTGGCATTTGGCCAGCGCTAGACCCACCGCATTAATTGGTATGTTGGCCGGGAAACTCAGATTGGTGAACCAAAACCACTACACTTAATTGGTGTTTCTGCCCAGTTTAACCGAAATTTTGCTGCACAATATGTTCCTAGTTTGTCAACTAGTGTACAGCCCAGAGGGAGGGGAGCCTTTTATCTTCCACCACCATTTTCTTTGCTCCATATGTGCCTTTGAATGTATTGTAAATTTGATCAGTGTTTCCAGCTTTTTATGTTGTCATCTTAATTTGAGCGCACAGGAAAACTTAATGTACAGTATATGCCTTCTTAACATAGTTGAATATTATATATTTGGCATGGCTTCTTCAGAAGGGAAAAGTCTTGTTTTTGCCACCTAAATTGTCTCTGTCATCTTGATAACAGACATCTTTACCTATTTGCTTTTTTTTTCCATCAAAGATAAAGGTGTATGGGTAACTTACTTGTCTTGCAGCCCTGATTGCTATCTAGGCAGCATTTTTAAGTTGTCTAGCTTTCAGCCATGTCCCCTCATTTAGGTTTGCAGTCAGTTTTGTGTTTAACTTGATCTTAGGATAAAAAGTGGGGATCTTTCCACAAATTCTCATTTAGAAAGCCTCTATCTCAAGCAGAGTGTAGTTACTTCAGAGTCCAAGCTGCATTTAACCAAAGATACTAGTCAAGCACTATACAAACCCATATATTTGCTCTGAAGCAACAAGAAGCTACTCATTTTTCATTATCACCAACAAATTCCATACATATAGTTATTTTGGAAGATGTCCAGTGTCTGCACACTTAATTTTCTTGTCGTGATTCATACAGAATCTGTGCTATAGAAAGTTTGTGTGAAGGCCTTCTTTTACACAGTAAGTCCTACACAGGGGAAATTATTCTACAGTGCACCACCAAATGTAAGGTTGAATTTTTCAGCATATAAATTACTTCAAATGCATATCTTGGAATAAATTACCTCAGCAGCACTATTATTCTAAACTTCTCCCACCTTTTGAACTGTCAGTTCCCATACTAAAAGGATACCAAAAAAGAATTTTGCATGTGTATGTTGCAAGGAACTAAATCACATACAAAACAGAAATGGAGATTAGCCGGTATTGTATGTTATTGTATATGTATAATTTATAAACCATCTATTTGAAGTTTTGAGTTCAGGTTTCCCTACAAAGTTATGTGTCATAAATTATATCTACTAAATTTTCTGATCCTGTTTTTAATCAAAGTTTTTTTGTGTCATCTTCAAAACATTCACTGATTTTTATGTGTTGGAATGTTGGTGTGGTGTGTTATTAATGATTCACTTCTTACTTGTATTCTTTAATATTCATGGCAACATTTGCCTCCATAGTTCTCATACATGTTAGCAGATTCTAGACCACTGGGATTCAGAAAGTGAAATAGAAAGTGACATGCTGTATGCATCTATCTTTCGACTTCTCTATTGGACATCATTGAAGAAGTTAATACTGTGAATGATTCACGTTTTTAACATTCGCTGAGTGGTGTTTTGTTGATGCTTAGTGTGCATGCAGGTCTTCAGTAGAACAAGTTAAATAAGAAAACAGTGCATTAGAATTAGAATGTATTAGAAAATGCTTAAGAAAAGAATGCACTAGAAGCCTGCAGGCTTCTAATACATGATTTAGGATGAAGGAAGCAGAAATAATGCTGACCAGACTCTTAATTGAGGCTTTAGTATTTCTTTCATTGAACAGCTGCATATTTGCACTGTCTAACTGGGGGAAAGGAAAGCAGAGGGATACAGAAATACTGAACACAGTACTGTATGTAAGATACTAGTCGCAACTTCACCAGAAGGAGTGAATGAAGTATTACTTCAGAGCACCATAGTGTTGCTGTCGGGGTCATGAGTGTCATCCCAATTTGTAAAAGACAGCTTGATATGTTAATGCTGGGAATACTGTTCATATCTGAAAGTACAACTTCAGTTGGGAGTGTTTTCAGGCTTCATGTGTCCAAGGTGAAGACAGATTGTGCAGCTGATATTAGCCTGCCCATTTGCCACCAGCCTGAGATGTCATACATATGTGTGACTAAAACAATGCTTGCTGAAGACAGAAATATGCACTTGACCAATTTAACTGCAACTCACTAGGCAGTTAGGAGCTTATGCAAAATCACAACTGTGGTAAATACAACAATACTTACAAATGCAGAACAGATAAAACTTAGTTGTCAATTTAGTGGGGCATGTGCACAATTAATAGGTAAAAGTAATTACTATAAATTACAAGGAACAAGCACAGCTCGTTCACAAGCCTTAGATGCCATCTTGCTGCAGTATTTCATCAGTGACTGACAGAGGTGGTTTTCATGATAAACATGACTTGAATCTAATGCCTTCACAAGAATTTATATAATAACCTGCAACAGGAAGAAGCACACTCCTGAAAATACTTGTCAGCAAATCACCTGAATTTCACTTCTCCCATAGCTGCATAATCTTAAGCAAATTCAATCTGAATTGCTAAATCAAAATGTTGGATATCTGAATATTTGGATCTGGAACAAGAACAAATTATTCACAGAGAGTTCCATAATACTCCTGCTAGATACCATGCATACATCCTCAACTAAATGCACAGAATAGACAATATTATTGTGCGTGTCACTTTAAAGCAATACCCATGGCTGGATAGTCCGTGCACCTTCCTTTTTTGACCGCAATAGAAAAACAGAATACCGTGAAACAAATTTTTAAAAATCCATTTCTTCAGTGGATTTGGCCAGATATAAATATTGTCTTTTTCTGGATTTCACAATGGGTTTTTTGTTTATTTTCCAGTCAGGAAATAATCTTGCTTATATTATAAACTGGTATTATGGGTAAGGGATGATTACTGATTTTTTTTTTTTTTTAATCTTAGGTTTAAAAAGTTCTGCTTTAAGTGTGCAGCTCACACAATACATTGCAACATTTTGATTATCTTGCTATTTACATTAATTGTCTTTATTCTGAATAATGGGAAGATAACTCACTTTGGAATAGCTTATAGTAATATAAAGGATATCTTAAATTCACATCATGAACTCTTCTTGCTTTGACCATTAATATTGTTGTAATCTTTGAAAGAGTTATATGCTAAAAATAGTTCAGTTCTGTTTGTTCAAAGTCTAGTTGTAAGAGACTGAAAAACAGCATGTTGGTTTATGAGTAAAGGGCAAAAAACTTGGTTTCCTTTGGATAGAACTGCTTTTCTCCCAGTGGTGGCTCTAATGCTTTCTAGCCATGGGGGTTATCAAAATGTAGGCAGCGGCACTGGGCTTGGTGCTGGCTGTGTGCCAGCTGCCAGCGCTTTGTAAGAAAGAGCAGCAGGGGGGAAAGATTTTAGCAAGGCTTGTGAAGTTCTGCTGAGAGCAAGCCAAATTATCCCTGAGGTATGAGTTGCTCCTGATTTCTGCTGTAATACTACTTGATCCTCTCTGTGTCTCTTGTAGTACATTTTAAAAAGAAAAAAAACACAGTCTTTAGCTGAAGCAGAGCCACCAGAACCACGCACTGCTGATGTTTTTCCTGATTTTTACATATATATATATATACACACACACATGTATATATATATATATATATGTTTTATGCCTTCAGTAAGAGAATCTCTTCTATTCACTTCTGACTGCCATGAACATAACACCTCTTTCCATTATCTGTATGTTGATGAGCTAGCCCACATGGCAAAAAATCCCTTCTGGGACTGGCAGGCAGCAGTCAAGCAAGTATCAGTTAATCTCACGAAGCTATTACTGCAATTAATAGATACAGGCAGTAGATTTGAATTTAAAACCTACACTTCACCAGGAAACGGAATCCTGCTTTAGAAACTATTAATAATTTTCTGACCATAATAAAACAATTTCCTGCACTAATTGCATTCCAGATGCCTACTATAATTCAAATGGATTACTGCTGGAAGACTCTGCCCCGTTTTCCCTGAGTTCAAGGATAATATTTACAGTTCTTTGCAGTCAGCATTTTTATTTTAAAAAATCTGAAAAATCCATTGTGTAAGAAAATATTATATGTATAGTTTTCTTGTTGTTTCTAACTGTAACTCTTGAACAGAATGATGGAAAAACTGAAAATTAATAGAAAATGCAGCCTACTGTCCCCTTCATGGAGTGAGCAGTGAAGGTGAGTACAGACCTCACTCAAAAGCATTACAGACTGGCCGTTGGACATGTAAGAGTTAAGAATCAAAACTTAGATCAACAGACATGACTGACACATGTGTGAGGAAAGGAGAGATGTGTAATAACTTCAGGAAAATAGAAGGCATTTCCTGGGATTTAGGGTCTGATGTTCCATACCTTTAAGGCACATGAATTCTATGTATGTGTTTCTGCATGTGTGTATGTGTATGTTTAGGCTACTAGTGAAGATCTTGTGAAGTAATAGGAGCGCTAAAATAGTAATGTTTTTCTTTCAGAAGAATTTCAAAGGCTACTCAAATCCCTGGCTCAGTGTAAGCATGAAAAAGCAACAGTAAAAGGGCGTTTATTCATAACTTGTTTTTCTTTGCTTGAAAGCTACTTGTGGGCTGCACTGGCAACCGTTCTGGATGTTAACCACATTTTATTGTTGTCTAACACGCCACATTAGAGAACATTTCAACTTTGAGAGAAAAACATAACTATAATTCCCTGGTAGTCATGCAGCACAGACTTCTGTGACAGCATAAAACATGGATTCACTGTAATTGTGGGTTTGTTATGTGGAACCAAAGGTGAAGCACATTGCAGTGAAATAGCTTTGCAACTGTAAATAGAAATAATGGTTAGAGAACATTGTTCTGCTCTGCCTTTAAGTTGTTTCAGTTGAAAAGACTAAATGAAATGTATGGAAGTAAATGAGACTCATTTGAAAATAAACTAAAGCCTTTTAAATGGTGCTTACAAATATGAAGTAGATTATTGTATTTAAAGGAGGAAAGGGTAAAACTCGTGGATTATTTTGCTGTGGCTGTTTTTCAGGACTTCCTGGAAAGACTGACCTTATTTTAGATGCAAAAGAGAGTGATTAAAGTGACTCATTAAATATGAAATTTCAAAGAAATTAGATTTTTTGAGAGAAAACAAATGTAAGGAAACAAACCCCATTCCTACATGCATAGGCTACCTGAAACAGAAATTTCTAAAAGTGGTAACAAAAGCATCATATGACTAATATTATCCATTAGCCCTGCTTTTATATTCTGTGAAATTTAAAAAAAATAATAGGGAGATGATTTCTTTGTAGGTAGGACAGCAAGTATGTTTCTACTGTGGTAAGATACCTGTTTCAATTTAAGAATATTTTCTCTTATTCCTCTGTCATTAATGTCTACAAAGAGCCTGACTGGAGGCTCAATAAGACTCCTGCTCAGTGGCAGGACTGAAGGCCCCCCATGCCTTCCTCCCACACCGAGAGCTCTGAAGTCACTCTTGGTGCATTGAGCTATCCTTGCAGTGTTATTGGTGCCCATAGGGAAGAGTAACAAGGGACATCTGTGAGCTGGGCAAGCCTACTGGTCCTTGTGTAGAATCCCAGATCCTTGCTCTGACGGACAGTCAAGCTGACAGATAAGCCTCTGAGGACATCAGGCTGGATTGGTGTAAGGCCCCAGAGCTCACTCAATGAGTATTTTAAAAAGATTTAACATTATTTTTTGCAGCTTGAGTTAGATGCAAGGGAGAAACACTGACAAGATATTCTCAAGAGGGCAAACAAGTAAAAACTTTACTGTCAAACTTCAGAAAATCTGGGAACTTTTTAATGCTAGAGCAACATTAAATCAACATAAATCAACATAAATCAACATTTCACAAAGCATTAATTAATAACCTCTAAGCCCATTCCACTTAGCAAACTCCAACCCATCTGACTTTAAGTTACTCAAACTTTGAGAAGAAGGAATTAGAAGAAAGAGAGAAGAGATATAGAAAAGAACAAATATAGCTACCACTTCTGGTTCCAGTGGTGTTCACTTGAGAGAAATTCCAAGAGGATGTAGGATCAAGACCTGTGTGTGCCTTGTGCTCTGGCTTACATACCAATTAGCTTTCCTGGGCCCTTCCATTAGGTGGGACTTCTGGTCATTTTGCCATGTAGGAGCTGGGTTAGCAAGTGGAGTGTTGGAGTCTGGAGCATTGTCTCCCACACTCCAGGGTTTGGCCCCACTGCTGGAGTACAGCCCCTGGGGGTGCAGGCTGTGTGGAGCAGGGCATCACCTTGCCAGGACAAGACCTGGCCTGCCCCTTTCCCCACACATGTGCCTGAAATGTTTGAAGCCAGCAATCTCCTCCAGTCTCACACAACTAATGTGTTGGTGCCTCCATACCTCGCCGAAGGGAGTCCTCAGTAATGGTCTCACTTGTCTTTGCCCCCTTCTGCAGATAGCAGCTCTAGGCTGAGCTGGCTCTGAGGGTCTCCTGAGGAACCTTGTTTGCCTTCAGCAGTGCCCTGAGCAGCTGCATGTCTGCTGGTCCATCACAAGTTTCCAGCCTCTCCTGTCTCAACAGCCCACCTATCCCTACCTGCGGGGTCATGCCCTCTGGCCATGCCTACGCCCTTTCTGTGTCTGGCTCAGCTTCTTCTCTGCACGTGTTTATGCAAAATTCTGCCTGATGGTGGCAGCTGCCTTGTCTGTCCCTACAACTCCCTCACCAGACAACACAGAGCTGCTGCCAGAGCCCACAGAGGGACCTCACCACAAGCAGCAGGGAGGAGTGGGAGGGAACTGTGCAGTGCATGGCAGCCAATGGCACAGCCATCGGTGTGGCCATTGGAGGGGCAGGGCACTGAGTCCTGCCAGCCAGGCTCACAGCAGGTGCTGGCGGGGCTGGATGCCCAGTGTGGTGGGCCAGGAACACTCTGGCTGAGGAAGCCGTGGCAGTTTGTATGGAGGAGGCTGACAAGCTGTCCCAGGGGAGGCAGTACTCCTTGCATGCTGTTTGTGTAAACCTGGGACATGGACATCCATTGGAAGTCATCTGCTAGGCTCAAGGGGTCTGCAAACAGCCCTGTGAAACAGTCCTTGTTCTGACTTTCTTATTTTGCTTTTCTAATTTTTTTTTCTTTTGGCATTATCCAGTTTTAAACAAACATAAGTGATTTTTATGACTACAGTTTTATGCTATTAAGAAATGTGTTCCTTCTTAATAAAAACAAATAAAATTTCAAATAGAAAATTAATGGTTCTGATTTTCTTGACAGATCCTTTCCATAGGCAATAATGCCCTCTATTTGAATGTTGTAAGATAGTTCTAATTAAAAGAATAACAAAAGATGTGAAATATATGTCCATGAAAAAGAGAAGACCAATAGCTTGAATGGGAGGATTTTGTTCCCAGGTGTAACATAACAAAGAGAATAGCAGAAGAAAGAAGAAGAGCATTATTACAATCTTCCTTGTGCCTAAGTCCATGCAAACTGCAGGGGGTACATTATACATAGAAATACCTGGAGACAAAAGCTCAATCACCAGGAGCGCATGCTCGTGAACATATTAAAAGTTTTTATTATCTCTGTCTACCTGCCTTTAAAAACCAAGACTTACAATTGTGTAGCTCTCAAAATTTTTTACATTTACAGGCCTCCATTCTGAAGCTGATGCAGCTGGTACTCATTGGAATAGAGAAAACCAGTAGGGAGTGGCAAGAGTTAATGAAGCTTGCCTGTCAGCTGGATTTCAGACCTGCCTGTGTATCTGCTTACTATTACAGCTGAATCTCAAATTTTTTAACATTCAGATATTAATATGAATCTAGTAAACACAAAACCATGGAGAGCTGGATGTACACAGGGGAGCAAACTAAAGCTGAGAGGATTTTATAGACCAAAGGGCTTGTCTGTTTCTTAGGAAAGCAAGTGTTAGGCATTCTTAGGGAAAGATAAGATACGGTTTCAATTTTTCTTTTTTTTTGTTCGAAAGGCTTGGGGGATGAGTCCTCTCCATTAGGACAAAAAGCAATCTAGGATGCCAGCTCCAGAGGTCAAATGAAAAAACTGCATCTAAGTGCAGTAGAAGGATTATAAGCAAAGCTTATGTTCTATAAAAAGAAATTGTATACTGTTACAAACAATGTGAAAATCTTGATAAGTAAAACCACACCAGCAGTTTATGTTAATAGCTGTTGTGGGAAGGTATGTAGCCTGTTTGTTATTGAAGTAGTATTTCTATGGATTTTACAGAAACCTGGAGCCTGCTAAATATTCTTCAGTGCTTTCTCTCATTAACTCTTTCCATATTTGTGGACAAGAGCAATTGCAGAAATTTTACTGCAGATGATTTGTTTAAGAACTTTTCTGTTTAGCAGCATGAATGTATTTCCCAGAAGCCAAACTGGCCTCAAATCCATGGACTAGTGGAGTGTACTGTCTTTCAAGGCACCATCACTTGTTGGCATGTGAAGATAAAAATAAATGGATGTTGGTCAGAATAAAGCAAGTTTTGTCTGCAGTGCTCTGTGCCCTTGCTACAATTACATATAGAAAGCTAAAGGTAGATGCCACTAGCTTGTGCTTGTTTGGTCTTCCTTGAATTTTAGTAGATAATTCAGTCTGACCTCAGTTATCAGAGTTAAACTACAGTTTCAGGAATTGTGAATAAACTGTTCCAGCAACTACTTTTTTTTTTCTCCTCATGATTACAGATTTTACTCTTCTGTGAGATCTAGGGTCTCAAATGCCTTGTGTTAGGAAATCTCTGAAGAGCTGACATAGTTTTGACCTGTTCTCACATGTCAACTTTATTATACGCCGAACAATGTGGGAAAGAGAAACAACCCAACAATAAAAACAACCCATCTCTAAAATATTAGGAAGGTAGCAGAAGGATTTAAGACTGCAGGAAGGAGATGTTGTGTGCAACTTTGCTGTCTTTTAGCCAAGCTGGTCACCTAAATGGGTCAAAAGATGGTTAGATATCAGACTTTCAGGAGTGTGGTGATAACTGAGTGGTTCCTTGGGATAAGCAAAATCTATTCAGGGGCAATTCAGGGCAAGCGGAATGAGAGAAAGATTTAGAGCTCAGTGGCTTGCTCAGGAAGGAAAACAAACAAGGGTTAGGGATTGGCAATAATTCTCAAAAGCCTTTTATTTGAGAAATTGTACTGTCTATAAAATGTAAAAAGCTTTCTGTGCATTTCTTTTTAATTTAATTTTCTGAAATTTACACCTACAGGCTTATAGGTCAAAAAAGAGGTTTCAAGGATTAAATACTCTTAAAATTGTAAAATCTCTTTTATTGTACCACTGGTTGTTGATTGGTATTCCTTGAAAATTTTGGTGTGTTTTACTGCATGTTGTATGTATGCATATGTTGATGATTCTTATATAGTACTGAGAATTTCTTAAGAGCTTTGTTTGAGATTTGACCACAGTGACTCTGACTTTGTAAATAGGTTTATGCAAAGTTGTGAAAGGATAAAATTTAGCATACCCTTACAGTGATACACAAAAGTTCACCATCAACAGTTTTTGTTTTATCCCAGTATCATTGTTGTTCAGAATTTAATCATACATAGTGAGGTATTTGCAATTGGAGTTATTGTCACAACAGATTAAAATTTTACCTATTTTGGAAAATAAAAAGAGATCTGTGACCTTCAAAGATACTCTAAACCCCTGTAGAGATGATTGAGTGAAATTTGATCAAAGGGAAATGGAATAATTAATTTATGTATTGTGTATTGAATACAGGTTGATATTGTTGCACCAACATTTTTCACAAGATGGCTGAATTGTTAATATTTCTTTACATTTTTATCAGTCTCATGAAGCTGATCAAACAAATAATTGTATGCTGTGAGAATAAAGCATATCCCTGCTTCTACAAAAATCAAAATACTTGACTCCTCACATTACAAGTATGGAAGAGGACCCATATTTTTAAGTCTTTACAGGCAGACAAATGTAGTGATCTCAGTTTAAATACTGGCAAGTGAAAAAACCAAAGTGCAAGACTGCAGCTGTGTATGATTAGGTACCTATGTGCATGTCTCTTCCCTTGTAAACACACTATAGGGGGAAAAAAAGGAGAAAAAAATGAGGGAAAGTGAGCAATAAATGGAGAGGAGAGAAAAGGGAGGAAACAAGAAACAAGAAAAGGAAGGGAAGG
>VXBC01001345.1:553710-670844 GCA_013399945.1 Ploceus nigricollis | reverse complement strand
AGGGAAATGAAAGATGAGAAGGAAGAAGGGGACAGGAAAAAATAAAAAATACAAAGAAGCCCCTTTTAAGTGTAGTCATATGTCACCTGGTACGCTTGAAGCCATGTATTCGCATACCTTTTCTCTTTAAATAAGAGTTGCATCTGCCCTTGCCTGGTATTGCACAGGGTGCTGAATGCTATGAGTTTTATAGATAAATCAGACAAGCTGGATGTAGACCCAAGGGAAATTTTCAGCTTTCACCCTAGCACTACAAAATAGTTGATATGTTATTAAGATGCCAACTTCATAATTAGGTTGTAGAATGTCTTCCTTCCTTTCCACACTGTGTAGCTTCTGTAAATACTTAAAACCCATTCATTCTTGCATCTAGGTTTGATGAAAATACCTAACTTTGAAGAAAATGTTAAGCCAAAGCTGCTAGATATGTATCAAGTCTGTCTTTGTATAGACTTTATGATCTAGGCTATCTTTGTAGCCTAGTCTTTCAGGGACTGATCTATATGCTTACTTAGTATAATTTGACGAAAACCTTTATGTCGAGTTATATAAACTCCCAGTGTTAACCTTTGACAAAAGAAAACTAATATAATTTTTCAGATTCATATATGAATCCTTGAAAGATGTAAAAAATTATCCTGTATCTTTGCTACCACTACCAGAATAAGAAAGCAGTGTGTGAAGAAGAAAAATGTCTTTATATCCTTACAGGTCTCAAAATTCTATTCACAGATTTTAGTTATGCTCGCTACTATGGTGATTCTTACCTGGAATTTCAAGGCTTACATTTGAACATGCAAAATTTCATCCACATGGAATTTAAGACCAATGATCCTCATGGACTTCTCCTAAATATTGAACAGAGCCCAGAAACAATACAACATTTTTTAATTCGACTTGTCATCAATAATGGTACTTTGCAGGTAAGGCATCAAAATCTCCCACTGAAGGAAAAGTAAATAAAAGTTGAATCTGTTAAAATTTTAATATTTTTTCATTTTCTTACTGTAGAAGGTACTAAATAAAGCTACAAAGATTCTTAATATCTTCAATATTTTAAAGAAAATAGTTGTCAAACTTGCTGTCTGTTATGTCCAATTCTTGGCTAATATGATCAATATGACTCACAAGAGTACACATTAAAACACAAAACCAAAAAATTATAGGTTTTGTCTTTACATGTGGTACAAATTAACTTACTGTATTTTATACCTAAACTGAGTGAACTTCCTCATGTGGAACTTCATTAAAATTGTCAAAAGGAGGGCTTATGACATAGGCATAGGCATAGAAATTGAGTGAATTGTCATAGGAAAATTTACCATATTAGGGGATAGAGTGTATCATTTTTACCACGTATCTCTTAACTAAAAATTTTCACTTCATCTATTACTTAAATCACAGTTCCACAGCGTCAGGAAAAAAACCTATTTTTTTGGCTTTTGTGGACAGACTAACTAGGAATATATCTGTTCATAAACTTTAAAGAGTAAAGTGTTTATCATGATATAACTTTACCTTCCACAAATTATTCTATCTTTTCTGAGGAAGAGGTAAAGCTAGAGTTTTATGAAGAGATAGGCAGATGCTAAAGAAGATATAAAAAGATATTAAAAGTTACTTTTCTAATAACTTATCTCCCATTTTCCTGCTAAAGGTTTGCCAAAGTACCTGTAATTATATTCTTTTGTAAGAACTGTGAAATGTCTGTTAGAGACAGCATTTTTGTATTATATTTGCCTTCATCCTTAAAGACCATGGCCATACTAAACAGATACATAAACTGAAGAGAAATAGAAAAGAAGAAAATTACCTTTTAGTTTATTTTGTTATATTGTGATTTTTTTTGTCTTTTATTATATTGTGACTATATTTGTCCAGAAAAAAAAGACGAGATTAGTCACGGGCAAGAAGTTATCCAATGTTTAGAAAATGGTGATGGCTTTAAGTTCATCTTACTTGTATTCATAGTAAAGTAATGATGCAGAAAAATATTTTTCTAACATATCATAAGCACCATAAAATATGAAAGTACTTTAATTGACACAAATCTATTCAGAGATCCCAGTGTGCCATGTTAAAACTAATTGAATTCACTTAATCATTCACAAAGCTGGTCAATTAAATGTGGATTTAAAGCCCAATGAACAAATGGTTCTAAGCTCACAATCAAGCTACAATTACAAGTAGACAAACCATGAAATCAAGTGCTTGTTCGCATTAGTATAGGAAATTAAATGGTGCTCCAAAATGCTCAAGCCTGCACGCTACATTACGTGTTTGGAAGTGTAAGGAAGCCATAAAATGTTAAGTGAAATTCACCCATGGCCAGTGTTAATTTCAGATGGGTTGCAGATGGTCGACTTCTTTGCAAATCAGAACCATAATATCTGATTGTACAATATACAAAGATTAAAGTATTTTCATGCAGGTTAGGAAGCATATATGTGTACTTGCATATTTCTGGCACAATAGGCTTCCTTATCCAGAACTTTTAATGAAACATTAATTTTCCTTGATACACATGACATCCTTCAGGTTTTTTTGAAAACATTTATAATTTTAAAATTCAGGTTTCAATGCCTGAAACTGTTTAATTATTAGAAATAATGTAATTAAAACCTTTTCCCACTCTGTAGTACCAGTATTTATGTGATGACGCAGCAGAAGTCAAAAACATCACTACCACTGCTAGAGTGGACGATGGACACTGGTATAATGTGCAAATTAGGTAAGTTTACTGTTTTCTGTTTTTATCGTTTCAAAGATCACATAGACTGGACCATTAGTAAATCCCACAGATATTATATCTGATTAACTATAATACCTGAACATGTACTGTAAAATCATGTTATGGTAGTCTGGGCCACAACACATCCTTGGAAAGAATGTTTAAAACTACAGTTGGACAGTGCTCATCACATCACTGATGTGCTTAGTGGAAATAAATTTATTCTTATTGAAATAATTTACTGTAGCAAATATAAACATTCAGTCAGGGAAGATGCTGCAGAGTAACTCCAAGCTTCTCAGTCCAGGAAATAGTTGAATTTCCGACAATGAGAGTGTGACATAGAAAAATCTTGGAAAATAAGTAGGCAGAAGCAGCACCATGACTTTCATTGCTGTCACTGATTTGCAACTTGTAATAGGATATATTATTCCTGTAAAAGTAACAATATGTGCAACTGAAGGAGAATAAAATGAAAAGAAAATGAGGTAGGAAAATGAGGTAGGTAGTAGGCTTTCCATGGTTTTTGTACATAGATGTATCTAATGACCAAATATCCATGCTCATAGAATCCACAGCCTTAGAAGTGGAAGTTTTGGTTTCACCTTATTGGAAAGTTAGGCACCTAGTGCGCTCTCTGGGTCCCTAGTAGCTTAAAATGGTCCAGTCATCTTGTCCAGCAAGAATAAAGCAAGCTAGCTGTCTGCTTGTCCTTAAAAAGTTTGTGGAGGAGTGCAGAAGGAACACAAACCTTTTACTGGACTAGGCCTTTTATAGCTCTATCTCTTCAAATGTTGTTAAATGAAGAACTTTTGCCAGGCAACACTGTCCCCGCTTCCTTCCATGGGAAATATAGTGGAGTGTGTATGCATTATACTGTCCCTTGCTGCCTCAGATGTGGCAGTGAGTACTCAGTGAGGAGAACCAGTTTGTTTCTGCATTTCAGTTACCATCGCTATCATAATCTTTTTCCAGCAAATTAAACCACTCTCATGGCTAGGACTGCTCAGTAACATACACAAATTAATGCAAGGAGCAAAAGCCAGTGATAAACACAACTGTGTTTGTGCTTATCACCCAAAAAGGAGCACCATAAACCAAGCCATGCTAATGGAAGTTAAAGCAAATGTAAGCTCCTCTGTGACCAGGAAGAAATAGAACACAGTAGACACTGATAAGAGTGAGATTCTCTAAAATCTAATAACATACGGAGTTCTGTTTATTTCCTGGTTATGACTCCCTCTCCATATCAAAATAGAGAAATTAAATTGGAAAATAGTTTTAGAGAAGAGATATAAAGATGATAAAATCATTAAGCAGCTTCTATATGAATAGAGACTAAATGCTCAATTACTCTGAAAGCCCATTAAAGACGAGTAAGAGAGGATCCCAAAGACAAATCCCAAGTGACACAGAAAGGGAATAAGTGGAGACATAAAATTTCTAGTTACTTAAATATTTGAAATCCATTAGAATTCAATTGTTATTCCTTTGTTGTTCATCTTAAGAAAGATTTAAGATCCTGAAAATAGCAAAAGTATGAATACCTGAACCTTCAGTAATGTGGAAGTCTCTACAAAAACAGCCTTTCCCCTGGGACTGAAGCATTCAAACTGTGATGTCACTGTTATCCCTTGGAGATCCACTAATTACCATGATGGGAATACACTTATTCTATGCATTTTCCCCCTACTCCATCAAGCAGAAAAAAGCTTGAGTCTCTAAATCAGCCCATGACAACAGCCCATGACAAAAGAAAATCAACCTAATCTCTGTATTTTGCTTTTCCTTTTGAGCATAAAAAAGAAAGGAACTTTCTTTCATTTGCAGGAAATTATTTCAGGACAGCTCAGGAAATAAGCCACACTTATTTTTTCCTGCTGAAAAAGAAGGCATGCATACCGTTTATGAGATTCAGGCCAGTTACAGAGCAATTAATTTAATAATTAATCATTCTACTCACTTTAGAAGAGTGGAAATGGTTCTGAACATTGTTTTGAGATGACATTCTGCAGATGACACCAAGTTGTGTGGGAGTGTTGGTTCACTGGAGGGTAAGAAAGCTTTGCAGAAGGATCTGGGCAGACTGAATCAATGGGTCAAGGCCAATTGTGTGAGTCTTATGAGAAGTGGCTGAGGGAGCTGGGGCCGTTTGGCTGGGAGAAAAAGAGGCTGAAAGGAGACCTTATAGCCCCCTACAACTCTCTGAAAGGAGGCTATAGTGAGGTGGGTGTCAGTCTCTTCCCCCAGCTAACAAGAAATCAGACAAGAGGAAATGGCCTCAAGTTGCACCAGGGGAGGTTTAGATTGGATATTTGGAAAAAAATCCTCACAGAAAGGGTTGTAAAGGTAAAAGAGGCTGTATAGTGAAGTGGCTGAGTCACCATTGCTGGAGATATTTAAAAATCATGTAGACATGGCAGTTAGAACTATGGTTTAGTGTTGGATGGACTTGGCAGTGCTGGTTTAACAGTTGAATTTGATGGCTTTAAAGATTTTCCAACCTAAACAATTCTGTGATTCTATGATTCTAAGATTCAAAATCTTAGTGATGTAGATGTCAGAAAGATTTGGAGTTGCTTCTCACTGTCATCTCATGCATTTTCACATGTGCTTGAATTAATTGTAAAGTATATAGCCTTTATATATATGCTTTACATTTTTTTCCTTTATGGACAGTTAAATATATATTATTGACAGTTAAGTTTGATAGAGTGAGTCTTGAAATATGAGTTAATTGTTTTATAAAGTTACCATTTCATTTAATCAACTGCAGTGTAATACAGCATAATAAAACTTAAAATAACTTTGGTGAAAAATTGTTGTAACTTATTCAGCAACTTCTCAGAACTGATTTTCAGTGAGATAAATAAGTTTTGAACAATGATATCTGGGAAACTTGTGAAGTTAAACGGGAATGTAGGAGATACTGCATATTGTGACATAGTGGGTATGCATACAGGATTTTCTTTGTTGTGAATATGTTAAGCATTATGAACAGAAATTGTGGATAATAACAATAAAAAAATAATATTTTTGAAAGAAAATGCTAATTTTAATTATTTAATATTGTCTTAATTGTTTGGAGCTCTTTTGATGTAGTCGTGTGATGGAAAGGATTTTGTCTTTTCAGTTGAGGAAGAGCAGTGCATTTCAGCTACTGAAGATAAGCCATCTTCAAAGAGTATGCTGCCTCTACAACATCATATTAAATGAAAGTAGACTTAAAAGTAGTGAGTGCTGTTTAATACAAGTTTAAGTACAGTGAAAATTAGATAGTGATAGTATCTTTGTTTTCTCTTTACAGGAGAACATTTTACTGCTTCCTTTATCCCACAGAAATAATTCCTCATGTGAATAAAATAAATGACACACCATCTAATGTTTGCAAATAAATGTGCATATTGCTGTCAAATAATGTCCTTTAGCCAGTTCTCATGGTTCACCACAATATTCATGCTAAAGAAAATGTAGCAGCATTGCTGAAGTACATTTTTCCTGATGATGGAATATTGTGACTACAAAACCTGTAAAAATTTAATAAATTTTGATACCATATAAGGACTGTATTTGCTTCAAAATCTGGGATATCTTGGATAATTTGGGTTAGGATATAACTTTTTGCACCCGATTAGTCTAATTTGTGGCATTGGCTGCTAAAACCAACCTGTTGCCAAAGTTTGCCTCAGAGCAGTGCCTGAGAGTTCCATTTAATGTGTAAACTACTGTGTTTGTGTACTAAGCCTGTTAATGAAACTTCATTGCAGCTGTTTCACTCACATTTCTGACTATTGTTTTGGTTTTCTTAAGAATGTTACCAGGGAAGTGAGTGAGCTACAGTGAAAAATGGATATGGGCAATATCCCACAGGGATTGGATTATTGCAGGTTATTATGAAGGGAAGGAAATGTTAGACTCAAGCACTGGAGAGTTTACATGTTTGATTTTGTAGTGAAGATTTCTTACTGGTAATAGAGGGGATGTTCGACCACAATCTTCTCATTCCAGCCTTTATAAAACTGCCTCCATTCACTGCTTTAAGATATTTCTTCTTCAGTCTTTGTCATCAAAACAAGTTGATAAAATAATAGGTATTGCAGAAACAAACCAAACTGCAGCAATGATATTAGAAATTTTCTTGGCCCAATAGTCTCCATTTCAGTACAGATAAAAATAGTATATAAAAATACTTTTTATATAATTGAAGTCTCAGATCATAATTGTCAATTACTTTAGCGAATTTGTCCACTTATAAATTGATTATTCAGTAGATCTCATGAATACAACTTCATTCTTTAATATGAGTCTATCCTTTTTGAAATTTTTTTAATTGTCTGAGATCATTAGAATTAAAATCTGGTGTCGGTGCTCCATCAGAAGCTGACTACAAAATCTGGCAATTGCTTTTCAAAGAGTGTTTTATTCCTCTCCTTTAACTCCTATTCTTTTTAATTTAAGCTTTGCACTAGTTACCTATAGGACTTTTGATGATTGATTGTCTTGCTTTTGAGATGTAAAAGTTTTCTAATTCCTCTAGTCAGAAAAAGATCTTTGTAATCATGCCAAAATGCAACATATGCTCATTGAGGAGCTTATATATTACTTGGTTTTGACAGCTTTTTATGAGGGTCTGAGATAATCCATATGGTGCAAAGTATCCTGTATTTATTATCCTTCACAACATGCTACAAACCTCATATTTTCCCTAGGGCTCTTAGGCAGGTAAGATAAGTATATGATAGATAAAGTGGGTAGCAAATCCTGCAGATGCTTCTCTGTTTTGTTTTTCTTTGATTCTTTTTATTTCACTTTTATTGTAAATTCCTATATTTATTTTATCACAAAGGTGCAGAACTTTGAACAATATTTAAATCCTGTTCTATCCCATGTAATCTATCAAATAGTTCTTAACTCTATTGTTCAAATTATTAATTTCACAGAACATTCAAAATTTTTTTGCCCAAATAACTCAAATTGCTATTTTTTAAAATAAAGTGGTAACATTATCAGCTGACTTTTTTAATATGTTATAAATATTTTTTCCTTATGAAAAGTAATAGAATGTAACAGTATCCTATTTCTGAATAGATTTTAGTTTTAGGAAAGCAGACATAACATATATAATACACACAATCTAGTATTTCCTTTTATACACTTAAATGCACTGAGGTCTTTGATTTTATAATCAAAGTGATTTTAAGAACTCAGGTTTTCACATATGATATCAATGTATTTTATACAATATGTGCATATTAATAAGGTGTAAATATACTAGCTATCATAAAGGAAGCTTAGTGGAGAAAAAACAGTGTAGGTTTTAAAAAATATTTTATAGAACTTCTTTTTCTCTCTATGGATGAACGTTTGACATCATTTGAACACAGCAGCATAAGGTAACATAAGCTACCATTTTTATCTAAGTTAAAATTTCTAAAATTTCTTGGGTTTCAGATTTCAGGCCAGAAGGGAACATTATTTGACCACCAAGGGACCACTAGTTTGACCTCTTCTATATCTTAAATGATAAATATTTTGTTTGAAGTCTAGGAAGAACATAGACTTCATTTAAATCAAGCCCTTCTATTAAATATTTTCCTAAGATACAGTTTACTGTGGTCGCCTCTTCCTAAACCCACAGCATTGGTGGGCAGTTTATGTATACAGATCATTCTCTCTGACAAGCCCTAGCCAGTACTTCAGTAAAAAGCTGAAAATAAAAAGTGGGTAAAGATTCCCTTCTGACCCTGCTAACCCTATGTCTCAGGTATTGAGGTATTGCTCAGGACTGAGCCAGCAGTGCAGACATGTAAGAGGTGTAATTCACTCTCACCTCAAAGATCTTTTTGTCTGCTAGATACCCTTTCACCACTCTGTTATTTGAGACATGTGCAGAAAATGGAGAAATGAAAATAATTAGACAGTTCTGTAGTGGGAGAAAAATGCTGATAGGCACAGCACATTGCATCCAGAAACCTGAAGACATACCTTTTTTTTTTTAAGGTCACTGTACTGCAGCAGATATGAGGCAGCATGAGTATTTGAAAGATGATGCAAGCAGTTGTTTTCTCCTCTGAATAAAGCAAAGGATATGCAAAGAACAGGACAGGCAGTATAGCAGTCTTGTTTACTCAGACAGTGCTGTGTGAATTCTGTACACTGTAACTCCTACTTAGCAAGAAGGAAGCTGGCTTTCTACTTTATCCCACATGAATCCCTTTCAGTCGGAGTAATCTGGAGGCAGGGAGACTGCACCTCTTCTGAAAGCAAATAAGCTTTTTTTTCCCTGAAGGGCAGGATGGAGCTTGCAGAGAATCTGCAGCAACAGCGCAGACAGAAAATCCTGAAAAAAAGAAGATGAAGGAGAGACAAAAGAAGGAGATTTTGTTTAGGACCAACTATATCTAGTAGAAAATTTATTTCAAGTTAGAGAATAAATTTGCTTTCAAGGCTTTTTTTTAATCATGCTTATTGCTACATTTTCATTATTAAAAAATAATCTTTTAAGAATCTAGTTATCTTCTGTCCTAAATAAGGTCTATCCTTAAAGAGGGGGCTCATGACTTTTTGGATAAGTTACTCTAACAAAAGGGAAAGAATTCAGAATGCCTTCAAAGGTACGCGTTTGACCTCAAAAGTCTTGGTTGTTTTTTCCACATTTAAAACACTTTATTCTTCTTCTTTCTTTGTTTGGCTACTGCCCCATGTTGCCACAGCTCATATAGGGCCCTCTGTCTAAGCTGCCATTCAAACCACACCTGTGACTATATAAGATGCCAGAGAGATTATCCAGGCTCCACGATATCTACTGTATATATTCACAACCCTCCACTAACTTCAGAATTTCTTTAAAACATTAGCTTGAAGTTTGCCTTCTTAAAATTATCAATTCAACTTTCTTTCAGAAACAAAATTTCTGTCTGTAAACAATCATGGGGTTATACTGCTGATGCTACGGGATGATACTCCTTTTAAACTGTGTAATCTTGGTCCTGCATTGCCATACATGGCAGAATACCTTTTGCTGTTCTAAAGTCGTTACAGCAATTACTTTATTCATTCAGCAAGAACTAAGATTCCACAGAAAAAGGAATAATGGAAATGGATAAAACCTAGAAATTATGTCAGAGAAACTTGACATGAATATTTTTTTTGTATCTTGCATTTAGTTGCCAATAATTGAGAATAGTGAAAGTAAACTTTCTGCTTACATAGCTGTCTGAGTACAGGAAAAAAACCCTACCTTGCACTGAACAAGTCTTCTACTAAAACAAAAGTTTAAAACTTAAGCACTTTTTTTCAGCTAAGTAATGTTATTTTATTTTGCATCAATGCAATGTTTAAAAAAATCGTAATTGAAATCAAAACCCATTATGAAATCGAAGCTTAAGATGTTGCACATATCTTTTAATTTTCCAGACTGGCTATTTTTCCCAAATTTCTTATGAATCAACAGAGAATAAGCAACAGCCTTTTCCTTGTAATATCATTGAGCACAATGGATTTAATTATACTAAATTGATCCTAATAACAGTTAATAGTGATTTAATACCACCAATTAGTTTGATACAAACTGTTATTTTACAGCCTCTTTAAGATAAAAGCTTATTTAGTCATACTACATCTTGGGTACAAATCAGATTCTACACATTCTCAGAACTCTACCTTAAAGCAGACACTCATTAAAGTTTGGAATTATGCAAGTGACAAATCTTCTTCCTCAGATTGTTTAACTAAAAAAATGCTAAAAATGGTTCTGTCATAGCTACTTTATTTTGCTTTGGATCTCAAAAGAGATCATTAGTGTCAGTTGTAAGAATTAAAATTTTCTACTTTATCTTCTGAAGCAGCTTATTGCAGGGACAGAAGCATAAAATCAGTAAAATAGGACTCTAATAACACGCCAATAACAATACATCAGGCTTTGTTCTGTATTATTTTCTAGGGAACATCAAAGGGTAGTTATGGATACTAAAATTGGGTTCAGCGTTCTGTGGCTGCTTTGGCCACATGTCATAAGCATAGAACTTATATTAAGGAGAACACAGATAGGGTATAGAGATCAGAAATAATGCTGGCCAGCAGAGTTGATGTAAATATGAATTCCCACAATGTAACTATTTTTTTTATTGAAAGCAGTCTTTAAGATTCACTTGAAATTACAGTGTTGCAAGTCTAAATCCAACTCTAAGCTTCCTGCTGTTTGAATGCTTGAATACAGTACTCTCATTTGAGCCAAACTTTTCCCTAAGTGACACTTACATCTGCATCAACTTTGAATAAGTGCACATAGTTTTCTAAGTTTAATTTCTGTAAGTAATATCTATGGTTGGTATGATGTGAGCAGCAAGAAACTAGAAGCAGGAAACTGCAAAGACCAAAAGGGCCAGAGGCACAGATAGTTGTTTTTTCTTGAGCTATAGCTATAGTAGTAAATTAAACTAAAATGTGAAGGCTAGTCTCTGGACTGAGACCAACTGGCAAGTCTGAGGTCATGTCTATAAAAACTTTTATGGTGGAATAATTTGGTAAGGTGAGTTTGAAATGATTCC
Source organism: Ploceus nigricollis (assembly GCA_013399945.1). Lineage (NCBI taxonomy): Eukaryota > Metazoa > Chordata > Aves > Passeriformes > Ploceidae > Ploceus > Ploceus nigricollis. The sequence goes on along the minus strand of VXBC01001345.1, from coordinate 659,564 downwards.
TGAATTGTACTAGCCAGTGAATTTTGTAAGTTTCAGAATTGAAGATAATATGTAATTTCCATAGTAACTGTAACAGAAATAGTGATAACTTTGTAAAAATATGAATGATTCCATGTCAGGATTTGAACTCAAGTTGTGGACTTTAGTGTAGTAGTGTAAGTGTAATTTCTGTGAAAAGAAAAGGGGGAACTGTATTTATTTATTTCTTAGAATATGAAACAAAGTTCATTTCCTCCCTTTCTTGTATTATTAGAGAAATTTGCATCATTAGCTTCATTGTTCTTATTTGTTTAGTTAAATCACAGTTAAATGTAAGACCAGACAAAGAAATCAGCTTCAGGCCCAGGAAATATGCTATCAGAGACATGAGAATAAATATGTTGTTGACTAATAAGTTTATCTACGGCATGGAAATGTGTGTTACTTGATGTCTCAGTAGGGCAAAGGCAGCGCCAACAGATGAGAGCAGTCTAAAATTATGCATTTTACTGCAGAGTGAAAATGCAATGACCATGAGTGAACTGATATATATTCTATCTAGATAAATCTACTGCAGGTAATAAGAGATCCTGCCCTATTCTGTAACTCTTATTAGTATGGAATTCCTGGGGTTTTCTTTGCTGAAGGAAGGTGTCTTAGGATTGTAGAATTGGGCTACAAAGGGCTTCAGGAGGTCTTTAGCCCAACCTCCTCCTCAAAGCAGGGCCAGCCGAGGTCAGAACAGGTTGCTCAGTGCTTTATTCAGTCAGATTTTTTAAGCCTCCAACACTGAAACCTACAAAACTTTCTGAGTAGAGAGGTCCAGATGATCGATTCCTAAAGTTGCCTCAAACACCTTTGAAAAGCCATAAAGATTTCAAAACCAATGCTAGGTAAAAATTGATCCAACCTTTTAAATGTGTGTTAAGAAAAACTTTCTCTTGATTGTAGTGCCAGTAGGTTTATTGTTTTGTCTTAATTTTACAAAAACAAACATTCTACTGCAAGGAACAGTTTGAGTATGAAACCAGAAAATGTAAACCTCCAGCTACTGAGTGAAAAACAAGTTGTCTTTTTTTAAGCAAATAAATCTATAAATAATAACTAAATATAATTATAGTGAAATATGTTTTCAGCTTTAATTAAACAATTGTCTTCAATTCAGTTGGGGAAGTTAGGGATTATTTGTTTTATGATATATGATAATAAAACTTCTTTACTTCTGATGGTTCACAACTCATATTCGGTATAGATGTTTTAAATATCTTGTTGCTTTTGTATAATAGACTGAATGCTAATATTACAACCTAAACAGTTCAGTGGTATTAGTGAATTATTTATTGTTGTCTAGCATGGCCACATGCAAGTGAAATTTCTAGAGACAGGTGAAAGTTTCAATCTTGTTTCTAGAACAAAAAATTTCCCTTTTCTATCAGAAAATACAGGTAAAAGAATTTTTATTCCCAGGAAGGCTGCACAGCATGACTGGCACAATACTTTTTCTAAACATCCTCCTTTCCCTCCTCCTCTTCTACGATTTGTTTTGTTACTTTTTTACCATTTTATGATAATCCTAAAAATGTCATTTAATCATCACTGAAAAATGTCAGAAGGTAAAGACATTATGTAAAAGTACTTGGATTTCATACAGACATTGCCATGTTTAGGGACTGTTATATCAATAGTTATCAAATTATTGTCTGACCTTTCCATTGTTCTAACCTGCGAGGCATTGAGCAATGGAGTTAGTACTGTTTAGACAGAATTCATCTTCGGGTTACAATTAATAGGCCACTATTTAATCACTACATTTGTGTGATTACAAATGAGGAAACTGTGAACTATTACTGCTGGCTTGGACTGAGGCACAATTACTGGTAGCTTACCCAGCAAAAGTGCTTGAGAGTTGCTGTATGCATTTCCACATTTATAATTATGCAAAAAGCCCTGTCGTCTTACTTGACCTTTAAAGCACCCAATGTGCTGATTGTAGAAAAAGTATTTTAAAAGCCTGATGGAAATTTCATAGAGTGCATATATGACCCAGTGATTGTATCATCAGCAAATGCTAAACAATGGTTTAAAGTCATTATTCTAATTTGGCCAGACCCTGCTAGATTCAATCAAACACAATCAGAGGTGCATGGCTGACATTCTAACAAGCTTAGGGCAAAGGCAGCTCATGCTTTGAATTGCATTAACTTGTTTTCTGAAACCAAATACTGGGAATTATTTTTAATATATTCTTTTAATATATGCACACAAAAATACTTTTACATATCAATCATATAAGCTATTAAGCACAAGGTAAAAAATATGTCTAAAGCTAATGTGGAAAGAACAACATCAATATGGTGTTTGTGTGATAGAAGTACGTACATGGTCATGTAACTAGTTACAGTGTTAACATCTCAAAACATGTAGAAGAAATAGTAATTAAGAGAAAAACAGAAGAGAAGTTGTTTGAGCAGCTGTACTTCACTTTGCACATCAGTCAAATAGTTAAAAGAAAAGCCTGGCAGTTCATCCCTGACCCTCTTCCACTCCATCTTAAGAATTACACTGCATTAAAACAAGTCTGATTTAAAATATTTCTGAAATATTGCTATCTTATTATTATGTTTTTATTCATGATTACAATATCATTTTATCAGGAAGAGAAGTAATTTTAGATATTTACAAAATCATAACTTTTTTTTCATTTGAAATCTCACTGCCACTCTTTTCTGTAGAATGATATATCCAAGATGTCATACTGAGTTCAAACAGTAGTAAAAATTTCTTAACCATTGAAAATAGAACTACAGAGAATGATTGTGCCAGTTACACACATTATCAGCAAATTTCCTTTGTAAGTCATTAAAGAAAATGGTATGTTACAGAACCTTGTGTGTGTTCTTAGACATACAGCCATCGCATAATATCCAAAAAACATGGTAGGAAAAACATTTCTTTCCTTGATTCTAGATACATTTAGCTCCTTTTTCACACTCGTGTTAGCTATTATCAAGTTCAGAGTAAATTGAGGAGAGAACAAAAAAATCCCCTGAATTGATCCATTAAGACACTAGTTTTCAGTCCACAGAATCAAAACCCCAATTTATTTCTCTTCTTCATTCTTGATTTTAGCAACAAACCAAAATTTTTTATTCTTCACCTGAAGTTATTTGCCATAGGATGAACAGGCCATTTTACATACACAAATATTTATAGGCCTTTCTATAAATACGTGTCACCATGTTTGCATATTGTTCTGAAAGTATCTCAGAACAGAATTACATGGAAAACACAGAGAACTGTTTGCAAATGTTACTAATGTCAGCTCTCCGCTATGTCTGTTAAAAACACATAGAAGACTTCATGAAACAGTATGTGAGAATCCATATATTACCGTATGACAGAAGAAAGCTTTTAATGCTCTTTTTTGTAAGAGTTTTCAGAAACTTGTTTCTCATTGTCAGAAATAAACTGAATACATACAATACCTACTGCATCCTACCCAGATTGCTTTTACAGAGCTGTGTGTTGTTGGTTCGTGATTTTGGGGTGTTTTTTTGGTTTGGGTTTTTTAGGGGGTTTTTGTATGTGCTATTTTCACATAGATTTTTTGTGACACCCATATTACAAAGATACTTGGATAGCTTTAAATATAGAGCTGATAGAACTCTGATTTGTTTCATGTACAGAGAGACTGGTTTAGTTCTGATATTTCCTTATTGTGCTTTCTTACATGAAGATAAAATGATTGCTGCCAGCTGGTTATTGGAATGCAAATGACCTTTACATAATTTTAAAAAATTGAAAGAAATCAAATTGTTTGCTTGGTACCTTCTGTTTGTTGTTGCCAATTTATGCACGTTGTTAAAGGCAAATTTTTAAGAGGGTATGTGAGTGGGGGAGGGAAATGGGAATGTATATATTAATTTCAGGGCCTAATATTTCTGACTTCAGCTTTAGGAATGGTGCTTTTGAAGATAAGTAATACAGATTATTATAGCACCTCTGCACTTTCTAAAATGCAGCTTGTTTTAAATTGCTTTTGTGATTTGTGTGTGTGTGATGAGAAAGAGAAATATTTAAAATATTTCAGTTCAATTGATGTATTTTTTTGCAAATTAAGAAGTCTTCTTGTTATTATTAAAATTTTTCTAACTTTTTATTCGGTCATTTATGTGCTTTGACTTTTTTTAGCAATTAAACTGCCCAGATTTACAATGTGGCTTCATTTTAATAGAATTTCAAACCCCAAAGACAAGTCAACTTACAGCTTGTTAAACAGCTTCTTTTACATTTATAGTTCTATAATACAAAACAGCTATTTACTTGATTTTCTTTCCTTGTTGGTTTAGTAACAATCTAATTAATTTGTCAGATAGACAATAATGTAAACAATATATGGTGGTAAAATGTGCCTATTTCTGAATTTGTGCAGGCAAGGCATGGTACCATGTGAAGCAGAAATGTCAATCCTGAAGTTATCTTCAAATACAAGTATAACTAGAAATTTCTGGTCCAGTTCTTATTGGCTTGAAACAGGATCCATATTTGTTGGTGGTTTGCCTCATCCTTATGCAACAAAACAGGTATTTATTATTTTTTTTTTAATTTGTATTATTTTAGGAGTGGCATGTTGAATGTGATATAACTGAAGAGATTTAAACCATGCAAAAAATAAAAATTACAGCTTTTTGAGAGCTACATCTAAGGGATGAATATGGTTCCTTGCAGGGTGTTGCTCATGTGTGGGACTTTAGTAAGTGAACAAAAAGGGCATTATGGTCTAAAGTTATTATCTGAAATCCTGTTTGTCTTGAGTAGGCAGAGTGAAGGAGCAAATATGATCAAATTCAGCACCTGTTACGTCAGGTGCTAGTTCTGTGAGGATGTGAAAAGTATAACTGCAATGGTTTCCAAAAGAAAGGAGGCTCTGTTTGCATCCTGTGCTGTCTCAGACAGGTGTATGTAAAAACGGACAAGGCAAGAGGAAGCTAACCCATGAAACTGCATTAATGAATGAGAGATAGCACAGGAGCTTGAATTTGTGGGGGTCTCTATGCAGCTCGAGCAACCACGTATGCAGGGATGAGATATTACTATATGCAGTGGGGCTTGTACAGAGTTAGGGAATAAGAATACCCACAGGGTCATGCAGAGAGTTGGAGACAAGCAGAGCATTACTGAGTTGTTCTTATGGAGGATTTTGGGGTAGAGTAGTCACAATAACAGATACACATCACTTAAGTGATTTCCATTTTTTTTTTCCAAAGCAGGATGAGTATAATTAGCAATTTCTATTCCAGTTTATGACACTCAAACTCTTCATGCTAACACAGATCAAAGCCCCAGGCCCTGTAATTCATTTGAGACTGGCACCATACACCCAGGGCACATTTAGGCCAGCTTCCAGCAGCATGGCCCCTGTGCAACACAGCTCCCAGTGCAGCTGGTTCAGCCTTCTACATCTTGTCAGGTGTCTAAGTATGGAGTGCACCTCAGCATCTAAGGGGCTATTGTTAGAGCTATGTACAAATTTTTAAAATTATGTTTTTGACATTAGGTGCTGGTGACCTCACTAGTTACATAGCTCCGAGTTGGTCTCTGACTTTCACTTACCCAAAGCCAACCTGTGCTGCTACCTGGACTATTTAACTCTCTTGTCTCATTCTCAAATGTGCTTCCGGAATGTAAAACTGTTCACCATTACATAATAAAGAGTATCTTTGAGTGTTTGTATTTTCCATGTCGTAAAATAAATTAAACTGTTAGCCCTGAGATGGTGTAGTGTGAATCTCATTTATCCGAACAGGGATCTTTGGATTGGTGTCACCCCACGACTGGAGCAAAGTTAGACTGCAGGGGTTTTGTTTCTCCAGTGCACTGTAAAAACTAGGCATATGTAGTCCAGTTTTCATTTTTAAAGCCATACTTTAGGGTAAGTATCACCATGTGCAATTGATTTAACCTTTTTATTTCTGTTCCATTCTTCAGTAAGTGAAGGTCATCTTATCATGAGGCAGAGTCATTTCAAGCACCAGCATGTTTTTGATACTGCTGCTGTAATGTAGCATTTCTAGATTACTTTCACCTTATAATAAATTGTATGGTAATCAATGATGTGACAAGAGTGTGGAAATCCAACTTCAAAGATCTTGTGAGTAAGTGCTTTTTAGGTTGTAAAGTATTTCACAAAAAGTGTACTTCTAAGTAGCTTGTACTGACATTAAAAGAACACATCAAGTAGTATTCATAGTTATACAACTTTTCCCTTAATTCAAATGTTCGTACACAAACTATAACTTTGTCTGGAATATTTTATCCTCAGTTCTATGTAGAATTTTATTTATTACAAAAATGTATCCATACCAATGAGATATATAAAAATTATATTTTCAGTGTTTAAATGACCTTTTTTCTAGAATCTAAGAGAAATTTTTGGAGGATACCCCAAAGAATTTATAGTGAAGGCTTAGAGAAGTTCAATTCGCATAGTGTATTTTGGAGCAGGTAAACAAGCAATTTGTTTGAGGGATATAGTAATAATGCATATATGAGAATGAATTTTGAGATGAAAAATAGCTCCTTACTAGCTAAAGGCCAAATAAAATCCATAAAAATAAATTTACATTAGGGAAGTTCAAATAGAAATTAAACACAATGGTTTAAAGGTAATGTATTGCTAAAAATTTTGCCTGCATGTGTTGGATTGTCATATCAACATGGACTTTCCTTCTTTGAGAATGTTGCAGTTCAATTCTATTCTTAATGAAGGATTAAAAGGTGAGATGGTGTGGTTCATGATTGTTATCTAAATTAGGTGATAGATGTGGGACATGGACAAGTGCTCAAGCTGGTGATACTTAACTTCTATTAGTACTTGGAAAGCATATGTTTCTGTAACTTCCCCAAAAAGGCAAAAATATATCCACAACTCTCAGTTGCCTCTCCAGTTTTCCACTGAGCTTTCTTGCAGCTTTCTTTCTATTTGAGATCACCTCAGCCTTTATTTCACTTAATTTTCTTTGCTTATTTGTGGTTTTTGTATTCAGTTTGATCTTAGTATCTAATTTTTCTTATTTTTTATGTTTTTCTAGCTTCAGGGAAGTTCACTTTTCTTTGGCTTCCCTGTCAAAGTCTGTAGGGGCCAAGACAAATATAGTCTATAAAGGCTGGATTCTTTCCCTTTGTCAGGGAATGGAGAACTGCCTGTCCAAGTACTCTTTATGTGGGCTTTTCAACCCCAGCAGTAGGAAACCACTCCAGAAAGTTTCTTTTCCATCAGTTTAGACCCAGGCAGTCAGGCTTCTATTGTAAAAACTTCCTCATCCCTGAAACAGAACAGGTCTGTTTCTGACCTTCATCCTGCAGTTTGCTTCAAGGGAGATTTCTGCTCCAGCTGAGACTCAGCTTTTTCTGACAAGTGCTCTGATCACTCTTGGAGTCAAGTTTGATAATGACCCTTGTGATATCTGCAGTATTCACCCAATAATACATTGTCTTGTTTTAGCTCCTTCTCTCATAGGACTAGTTCACTCTGCTGTTCACTCTGGCTCTCATACCTTCCAATATTGTGGAAGTTGCAGAGAACAGTGACTTCAGACCCTAGACTCCTTCAGTTTCTGACTAACAGGAACTTCTAGCTGTCAGTATCAGAAACTGTTGACATGGAAGTCGTGTATTACTGGAATTGGCTCATGTTAAATGATTCATTTCTAGGATAGATTCCTCTACCTTTCATTTTGATTGAAGTTTGAGATGACCTATGAAGCCCTCAGGGTAAAATATTGTCTCCTCTGATGATTTCCTATACATTTTCCTAATCAGCTCTGAAATGTCCATGCATTCTTTCCACATATTTCTTATTGTTTTCTGTATGCTTATTATTTGGTATTCCTTAGAGTCAGAGTGCACTTAGCATGTAAGGCAAGGTGCAACAATTCTACTGATTTCTCTTGTTTCTGCCACAGTCTCTTCAGGAGATCAGAGCTTTACCCTCAAGCAGTGATGGCATTTAAAAGAATATCTGTGACATCTGGGGAAGCAATACCATAATACCCAATAGATTTCTTCACTATTCAGAAGATCTCAGACCTCCCAGATCTCAGTCCTAGTGCCTGTGATTGGTGGTGACAAACACTAGAGCAAGATAAAGTTATGGACTGCTTAAGTAAACCAGACATATAAAGTACCATGGATTCAGAGAGACATTTATAGGCATGCACTCCTGGCTGATGTTATCACTAGGCCACTCTCCATTACCTCTGAAAGCCTAGAGCAATCAGAGGAAGCCCCTGATGACAGTGGAAAAAGACAAATGTGATGTTATGTTCATCTTAAAAAAGGAAGATGGGTAACCATGAGCCACTCGGGTCAATGGCATCACCATGTTCCTGATACTAATATAGAAACAAAAGAGGGACAAGCACATCCTTAGGAACAACCAGCATGGATTTACCAAAGGGAAACTCTGCCTGACCAGTATGCTTACATTCCCTGTTGAGAAGACTGGCTCTGTGGGCAAAGGGAGAGCAGTGGATAATCCTTACTTCATGTCCCAGACAGCTTCTCCCAACTCTGTCTCCTACCTCTGAATGACACAGGAGGATGGGAAATGGGGGTTATAGTCTGACCATAACAGTATGTCTCTGCCACTTCTTCCTTCTACACATCTACAGTTCTCTTAGCTATCCACAGGCCAAAGATGGAAAAAGTATTTGGCTTGGTATGAATTCCGGAGGATCTGAAGTTGTGGGTAGAAATCAAGGTAACAGATACGTGCACTGAAACGCCTTAAATGAATTCATCCAAGTTCAAGTACTGCAATCTGTTTCATGCACAGCAAGAAATTGTTTTTATGACTCTGTAAGCTGTCCTTTGCAAAGTTTAGTGGAGTCATTTGACAGTCTAGGAAGCCATTGCTGAAAGTCAGAATGAAAGCTAAACTCTAAATAGCTGGCTGGCAGACATCTTGTCCTGCTGTCTCGCCACAGTGAATAAAATTCTCTTTGGTTCTGTGCCAGCTTAGTTTATTACTTATTTTTGTATTCTGTCCTATTTCTTTGATAAAGAATATGATGGGAATAGTTCAGACTTGCCGCAGGTAAATGGCAAAATAATTTGAACAGTTAAATAGCATCATATTTTTAAAACATTGGGGTTTTATAGCTGTTTATGGTCACTGTTTTTTAAGACATAAAAATCAACAGAAAAGGAAGAGAAACAAAATTATACACAGAAAAAAACCCTTTCCGATCAGAAATTGAGAAAAGGTATTGTTTCTGAAATCTCAAGACATGTTTCAGAATAATTAATTTCATGCTAGTTTTAGTGTTGTTAATTGTTTGCAATAGCTTTTTCTCTGCAGAGAAGATTGGTACACTCAAAGAGAAATTAAATATTGTTTTCAAATATCTACAGCAGTAGCAGTTGATTGCAGTAATACTGTTATTTCTGCTGCTATAATTGTTCCAGTAATTTATATTTCTAGACTTAATAGTATTTTAGTATTGAGAATGTGAAATGTCATTATATCTTCATATTCCTTTTCAACTCAAGCCGTTCTCTATAATTAAACCTTGCAAGTATTAAAACAGGGAAGTTTCATACGGAAAGGAAGCTTCTGTACCAGGAGAGCAATCTTCTAAATAAAGATAAAAGATTAAGGGGAAGGTGTGCAAATACATATGTGGGCATCAATATGTTACCAATGAAGAAATGGCAGCAGATAATTGAGTGATATGCTCAGGATCATAGTGTGTTAATGTTGAAGGTGAGGTAGAAATCATTCTATATCTAAAGACTCGGACACAGTAGTCTAGTGGGCTTGTACTTCAAATACAAATGTGTAAAATACATTATGCATATGTAAGAACACATATAGTTTTTCTATGAAAAAGAGATAATGTGATATCACAATTATATGTACTGCCTAATCTTAAGATATTCTCAGGTATATAAATAGGTAGATAAAAATGTTTTAAACATTTTAATAACCAACTGCTAAAACATACAAAATGATGTTCTTTCTCTTTTAATAACTCATGCACAGAATTCAGTGGCATTGAGTGGAGAAATGGACAATGTGAAACATTGGTGTTACAAAATACAGAATCAGACCCTTAATTTAGAATGATCCAAAAGCAATTTGCTCTATGTTACAGCTGCTGTGCTTCCATAGACTAACACAACAGTAACCCCTCTGTAACTGTCTAGTTAGAAACAGTTTATGATCCATTTCCCTTGCCAGAGCATTGCAAAGCAGTGGGAGAATTTAGTACAATCTGTGCACAGTGCTTTAGATTTGATTATCTGGCATTCACCTTATCTGATAAATCTTGGGCTCTGACAGCAGCTTTCACGCTATAATTTATAATAATATAATATATACATGATTCTTTAGCATCCTGCTACAGTAATCGTTGGATGTGAGCAAATTACAGTGATCGTGACCCAATTAATGCTCCCTGGGCTGCAGTGTTCAGCCTAGAAGATTCCTGGGGAAGCCAACAAAGGAAAGAACATCCAATCTGTCACAGGGTTGCAAGGCATACTAGACTGTTACACGGCTGCAACTGTTAGCTATAATGGTATAAGCAAGAATGGTAGTTTGAAACCTTAGAGGGGTAGTTCTTGAATGTCCATACATTTCCTGTTGTTGCACAGCATATCTGAAATTTCCATATTTAACTATTAGAAATCATATGGTTTTTAAAATATTTTTTTTCGGCAGAGTCGTTATAGGTTTTTGGGTTTTTTTTCATTAGATCATAAATCTGCCTAGGAATTATCCAAAGAATATTTCATATTTTATATAATTTAAAGAATTATCCGATCCATCAGTTTAAGATCTAACTCATCACAGACTAATTGGAAGGCAGTTGCCAAGCAATAGTCTTCCCTCTAGATATAGTAAAATATAGGTGTTTAGTTTGTAGTAGCTATGCAGTAGAGTTTAAGCTTCTGCTGTGGTACAGAAAATGAAAATGAACAGTGTTGACTCTTTTATCCAGACACATCCTCTCATTGTGGTTTTAGTGCTACATTTATGAAACTGTGAGTTGTTCCTGTTTGCATCAATTCCAGAATCTGTATTTTTCAAAAAACGGGATGAGATTTTTCGTCCTTATATTTATGTCGCTCCCTATTTGACTTTCCCTACACACATTATACATCTTCGAAGTCCACTCTGTTGTCACGTTTGTGATTTACAATATTCAGAAAGGCTCTTTCAGGGTGTTTGTTGATTTGAAATGCATTTTGCATCCTGAGGAGAATCTGACTTCTTTTTGAATCTTGGCATGACAGCCTTAGATCCTGACATGTATTTACTTTCTAATGTCCTACTTAGGATATGCTTTGACTCTGTCTTTGCATCACCTGAATGCTTATCTTAATTAAGAGCACCACTTACTGTTACTCAAGATATTTTAACTATTTATGCACTTTTATATACTAAATAAATATTTGTCACATAATCAAAAATACTTCTACATATCAATGTTTCATTGGCTACTATCACATATTTTGGTATTTGTTCTTCTTTAGATTGGTAAGTCATGGTAAGGCTCTGTTCTTAAGCATTACCCTGAAGTCAGGGGTCCTGTCTCGACTGTTTTGCCTGTTCTGAATAGTTTCTTTTGATCAGCGTGGTTTTTTGCATCAGTACTTCTTACATTGTCAGATAATTTGTGAATGTGTTTAACAGCATAAGACTCAGTGGCCAATATTTGTTGCATCTAACCAGTGTGAAAACTCAACTGGTATTGGTAATTTTTGTCTTTTATTTGGTTTGTTCACCACCCACCTAAGAAAGCCCCTTCCTGTATTTCCCACAATTACTAATTTTCTTTAAGAACTTTTGCTTGGGAACAGTGTCAAAACATCTTTGGAAATTAAGTTGGCTCAGTTTTTGGGTGACCCTCTTATATAGGACCACTGATGTGTTCATGGGATATTAATAAGGAAACATAACTTCCTTAAACAAAATTTTAGAGTCTTTATGTGATATTGTCCCATGTTTCTGCTACTTACATTCTTCAATACAACATTCAGGAATTTTCTTCGGAATACAGATTTGCTGGGTTTTAGTTTGGTCCAATCATTTTGGCCTTTCACAGTCCCTTTTGAAATGCCAGTATTGTGTTTGCTGCTTTTCTCTATATTGTTACCAAACATATCTAAATAAAAAGTTATATAATATTTTTGCACAATTCCAGGCTTCATAGCTTTCACATATTAGAAAGTTTTTAAGAACATAGAACAACCTCCCCAGGAAGATGGTAGAGTCCCTATTACTGGAGGTTTTCAATATGTGATTGGACAGGGTGCTAGATAATTTCATCTAAACTCCCTTTTACATAAAAGGTTGGACCAGGTGATCTTGTGAGATTCCTTCCAGCCTGAGATATTTTATGATTTTATGGCTTAAGTACTTTTTTCAGACAAAATTAAAATATATCCCAGAACATTTTAAAATATGCATAATAGTAGATTTAATTTACCAGATATTGCCCTTTTAAACCTTCACCCATATTTTGGTCGGAAAAGTGTTGACTAATAGTCTTCTTTATTCTGCTACTGTGACAATCAATCTCTCTTTTTTGCTTTATTTTTTTTTAAAGTCATGCTTGATTTTTTTCTACTTGATCATATGCAGTTACTGAACTCCATAAAAATGTTCTTCTGTAACCTGCAAGCATTTTACCCATTGAGCTTTCTATTTTTTTTTATCCTTAATAACCTTGTCCTGATGGAGTTAAACCTTCTGATGGCTTTTTCAGTGTAATTTCCTCCCAAGAGAACACAGAGGTTGAGTATATTATAGTCAGGGGGTTTTTTAATGTTTTGGGGGGTTTTCAGTTATTATATTTTGAAATATTGAACATATTATTTGCCTAGAGTTATATCTCTCATAGTTTATCTAATGGCTCCAAGAAACCATTATTTACAGCATCTAAAAATGTAGTCCCTTCAGCATATTTTGTCATGATTTCTTACTACACTGCTTGGAGTAATTAAACTTCGTTATTACTGTCTCTTCTGCCTTACCCCTTCTAAGCTGCTATAGCATTTAACAAATACTATCATCACCTTGGTGATATATAATATAGCTCTAATATAATTTTTTCATTTTGCATGAAATTTTAGTGCAAAATGATTTGTGCCAGTTTGTATATATTTGTTTGACTACTTGTATTATATTGCTTTTTTCTGGTGCATCCTACACCTTTCCTGATATTTACTCTTGCATCATAACATCCCAGTGTTTATATTTATACCATCAAGATTCTTATCATATTCTTACTGTTTTACTGCTTTTTTTCCTTTTTTAGAACTCAGGTATTTTTCCATAGGCAGTTACTTTTCTTTTGAAAATAAATAATGGTTTAGTGGTTTGGCAGAAGGAGAGATGTTTTTACACAAATGTTCATATTACAATTTTTGTAACATATTTAGTTCTGTCATGCATATTTTGAAGGTGAATTTTTGATTTTTTTAAAAGAGTTTTTGCAGGTAAAGAGAAAAATTTCATGGAATTACATCAGTAAATCAGTTTTATTCTAATTTCAATATACTGTAACTATGTCTTCTGTATAATGGTAATAGACAGTCTTGCCTAATCCATTGATCAAAAAATAAATAGGTAGGAGACTTCAGATATTTTGCTGAAAGTATCCAGTGCTGCCCTCTAGAATTCTTTGTTACTAGTGTGCCAGTAGCCTTTACCATCTAGGAATGTGTTCTTGTTATGTCTTCAAGGCTAAACAATACAGAGAAGTGATACCATCAAGGAAAAGCTAAAGCATTCCTGTAATAGTGTATTGCTGTCTTGTGTTATTCTTTTCAAGTCAATCTTTGTTGAAAAGGCTGCAGATGATGATCTTGGCCACTGCAGCATTTGAGATATTAACTTACAGGAAAGAGGTATGCACAGGGAGTATTGTAGTGAAGAGTGACACATTTTATTTGTTTTTTTCTAATTAGGTTATTCAGTATGCTTATAGTCATTTTATGGATTTGTTAATTCTTTTTTTTATATCTGAGTATGTTCATGTAAGTGTTTTGGATAATTCATTACTGATTTATCTACTTGAAACAAGTTTGAATTCTTGCTGAAGATCATTATTAGTACTGTGTGATTCATAAACAAGAACAGTTTATACAGATCACAGAAATCTTTAATTTGGTAGTTATTGTAAAATCTAAACCTAGACTATTAATCAAAATGTACGATAAATGTTTCTAGTATATCTAATAAATTCCAAATTTATAATATTAAAAATATAGAATGGGAGACATAAAAGTATGTGTTAAGATTTTCAATACCATTTCCTGAATGCTTCTTGATAAGCCTATATTGAAAATTTATGTTAATTTGGGTGATTTTATTAGTTATAGGTTGCACTTTGTATTTTATTAGGATGATATTAAGAGAAGTAATTTTGAAGTTTATAATATCAGACTTGTTGATTGTGAAAATGTATCTTTCTCCAGCTGTATTCTGTGATATTTTTACAGCTTCTATTTTAAATTTCACTAGAGTTGATTTAGCAAAGTTAGAATTTCATTTATGCAATATGCATGTATGTACATATACATGTATTTAATATCATATTATTATATAATGCAAATACTGATATTATATTAATAAAATGTGTTTTAAACTTTTCAATAAAGTCTCCTAACACCATAACAAAATAAATTCAAATGAGAAAGTAAGAAATATCCTTCACTGTGTTAAGTCCACAGACCAGAAAGTACTGCTGGTGAGAAAACAATGGTTTTTTTCTGACTGATTATCTTCTGCATCAAATTAAAGGGGACACTTAAGGTTATAAATATTGAATCACTTTGACAAGGCTGTGCTTCAAAAAAGTGCAAAAATCTTATTAATATCAACATCTCTACATTAAAAAAAAAGCATTTGCATTCTACATATATAATATATCAGCAGTCCACAATATAAACTGACTGCTATAACCAAGATTAAAAATGTAATTCAGTCTCATTAGATAATGCTAAAATGCCAAGATCATTATACTTATTACAGAGCTACAAATCACTCGAACTAGTGATATTATAGCTACGCTATATTCTTGCAGAAAAGAAGCCAGTGAACTTTAAGAAGTTCATGGCCCAAGGCCATCTGTGCAACAGGCCTTGGCTAAGAGCAGCTACACTGAATCAGAACATTAAGGGCGATGAGTTTGTGCTCCAAAACTCTCAGCAGAATCACTATGCTGAGCCAAATAGATGATTTCTCTTTCTTGTTTATATGAGATTTTGATATGCGTGGCTTTAACTGTGTCCTAGAAGCCCTTTTATGCAGCTAGAAATAACCAGAGCTCTGTGTGCATGGGAAAATCAAACTCCTGAAAATTCTGAGTCTGAAAGAAAGGAAAAAAAACCGTTGCAAATCTTTTGCTGATCTAAAATGATGATGGTTATGCCACTGTCTCAGTGAAATCCCCTCAGAATTTGGCTTTATGGAAGTATTTTTCTCAAAAGCATTTTAATTATTTCATAATTTCAGTGCCTGAACTCAGACTTGTGTGTACTAAATGCTTGAAGCTAACCACGTAGCAACCTCAGCAAATTAAAAGAGTGATACCAAGGCATCACTGAAAATTTCTGTCTTGTTCTCTTGAGATTATTTCTAGAAAAAATAGGGGGTAGAGGGATGTAAACAAACTCTGTATTTGGAGAATTTAATAAGAGATTTGAATTCAGATTTCTGTTTAGTATGGAAGGAATATTTCCTTTTCTTTTTGACTAGTATTTCCTATAGAGGGAAATAAAAGTTTGGGAAACAAAAGATAAATTAAAGGAAAATAGTATGATATAATTAAATTTCTAAAGGCAACTGGTGGGCATTTTCAGATGAATAGATACACTGTAAAAAAATCTGTTTGATAAAAAGTGCATGTCATGTATTCCTGTGTGATATCAGAAGTTTTTTCTATTCCAGTACCTTTAGGGAGTCTGTTCAAGCTCTTTCTCTCAGTCAACATGTAAAACACAAGAATGTCTGCAACCACTTTGTACTGCACTGAGATGAAATGCTCAACAATAAACAGATACCAGAGCATTCCGCCCCACAAGCTTTGTCAACTTGAAGAAACACCCTTCTCCTGGGAAGTGAGTGAGAGTTCCTTTCCCTCTCCCCTGGTAATGATGTGAGTGGGTATGGAATAGCATTAGGGTCCTGGGTCCCTCCCCCAGCTATTACAAAAATCAACCCTGTCCTGGCTGAAACCAGAACACCATAAAACCAGCCTTCAGGAATGGAAAGTCCCTAAGACCAGAGGGAAACTCTGGAGCAAGGAGTACTTAACACTGCTGGAGTCACCATCCCTGGAGGTGTTTTAAAAAAAGACTGAATGAGGCACTTAATGCCATGGTTTAATTCATAAGGTGGCATTAGGTCATAGGTTGGACTTGATCTCAAAAGTCTTTTCAAACCTAGTTAATTCTGTGATTCTGTGAGAAGGATTGGTTAGGGATCCTTTAAACACACTGGTCATATGTAAGTCTCTGAGGTTTAATGGGTTGCACCCAGGAGTGCTGAGAAAACTGTCTGATGTCATTGTGAGGTCACTGCTAATTATCTTTGAATGGTCATGGCAGTTAGGAGACGTTCCTGAAGACTGGAAGAGAACAAATATCATCATCTTTGAGAAGGGCAAGAAGGAAGATCTGCAAAACTATAGGTTAGAGAACTCACTTCAGTCACTGGGAAGGTGATGCAGCAAATCCTCCTGGAAACAATTTCCAAACACATGGAGGTCAAGAAAGAAACTAGAAGTCATTAACATGGATTTAAAAGAGGAAATCATATTTGACCAGCCCCACAGTCTCTGCAGTTAAGTAAGTAGCTTGGTGGACAAGGGAGAGCAGTAGATGCTGTCTACAACTTCAGTAAAATTTTTGGCACTGTCTCCTATGATGTCAATATAGGAAAAACTCACAAAGTACAGGTGTATATAGAAGTTCACAGTGAGGTGGATTAAAAAAAGTCTGAATGACCAGGCCTGGAGTGTTGTGATCAGTGATGCAAAGTCTGGTTGGAGGTCAGTAACTAGTGAGGTGCTCCAGAATTTACTAGTGGGTCCAATACTGTTCAACTTCTTCATTAGTGATCTGAATGATGGAACAGAATGCACCCTCAGCAAGATCTAAGATTGATTCAAAACTGGAAAGTGGCTAATTCTCCAGAGAGCTGTGCTGCCATCCAGAGGCACCTGAGCTGACAGAAATCTCATGAACTTCAAAAAGGGGTATTGCAAAGTCCTGCAACTGAGGAATTATAATCCCATGTGTAGGTACATTGTGGTGTCAGCTGACTGGAGCACAGCTTGGCAAAGGAGAACCTTGGATTTCTGGTGGGCAGCAAGCTGTCTATGAGCCAGTTAGGCATCCTCACAGTGCGTGGGTGGGGATTCGTCCTCTCTATTCAGTACTGGTGAGCTTGTATCTGAATTAATGGGACCAGTTCTGGGCCTGTCCAGTAAAAGAAACATCTGGATTTACTGCGGCATCTCCAGTAGAGGGCCACAAATATTATCAAGGGGTTGGAACATCTCTCATATAAGAAAAGAATGAAAGAACTGTGATAGTTCTTTTAGATTTTTGATGCCTTCCTGTCATATCACCTCAGGTCTTTTGCTCATCAACTCTCACAGGGATCCTATGCAAAAGTGGCCTAATTTTTATCAGAAAAAAGATGCTGTTTCAGTGATATGCAAAGATTTGATTTGATGATATACAAAGATATGATTCTGTTTCTGTGAAGATCATTTCCGTATTTTGAAGAACATTTTAAAAAGGGATAACATTGTTTTGAACTTGCATGCAAATTGCTTTTATGAATTTGAAGTAAATTGAAAATTACTTTTACCGATTAAACTTCTGTGCTTCTATGAATTTTAAAGTTCAAATCCAGGTGATCATTTGTCTTTGAATGACATTGGTAGGCCTGCAACATTCAGTTTTTGTCTTTCATTGGTGAGGACTTTTATTTTCCCATAGCTGCCAGGTTGATCAGATGTTAAGATCTTCAGTTTTTGGTTGATTTTGCCACAGTTGGTTGATTTATTCCACAGTTCCTGCACGTTACCACAGGATCCTGGCAATAACTACAGCCCACTTTTGTTGGCAAGACATCTCCTTAATAACTTATCTTGATGTGTGCACTGATATGGAAGTTGTCCTGGGATAAAACTCTCAGTGTCTCTTTGACAGCTGTGGTTCCCTTAGTTATATTAACCACTTGTTTCTTCTTCCTATTCAGTATGCAAAATCCCGGGCAGTTGTAGATATTTGGGATGACTCCTTCTGCTGAGCATGTTCAGCCTTTTTTATCCAATAGCTTCTCATGTTCCCAAATAGCCTGATTTTCCTGGAAATGTGATAGTGTGTATGTGTACAAGACCTTCTCAGGTAGCATGTCAGGTACTTTACCTTTGCTTGCCTATTATTAATATCCAGTCTGGAAACTCTTTTTAAAAAATGATTGTTACCTTGAAATTGGCAGCAGGCAGCATTATGGGGTGGACAGCACGTTCAAGCAGGCTGCTACACAGGATCTGTAGTGTTTGATGGAGCTACGCCTTCACATTGATATCTTAAAAGTTGATGAAATTCAAAATGAATATACCTTTGAGAGTTGTAGGTATAGGTTTATGACCTCATGTTATGCAAACAACAAAAATAAATAATTGCCGTTTTTCTGGAAGAAACAGATCTCAGCAGATGGCATCATCTGTGAGGCTGGCATTTCATTAATTTCTCTGTGTGACTCTTTGAGATCCTTTTTGAAAGTTTCAGCAGGTCTGGTTGATGATAAGTAAGAAGTAAGGCTTGAGCAGGTAGCAGACAACTTTTATGAGCCCTTAGAGGATGTGTTTGGTATCATTCCATTCTAGCAAAGCTTAAAGCTTAAACTACGGTGAAGTGACTTAATGCAGCAATGCTTTTCAGTGCTTGCATCCCAGACACCTGTCATCTGAGCACTTTGAGCTTCTTCCAGACACTGACTACAACATTGCACTGTTTCCAAGCAGAGTCCCAACACCTGGGCAGAAAGACTGTAATCATCCATTGAACAAATGTACTCTGGGATCTTCTGTAACAAGCTTGATGGCAGACTATTTGCTGGTACTGAAAATGTGTACAGGTACACTTTCTTCCTAAAAAAAGAGCTTCACACATAAATTTTGTGTGGCTTATTGGTCTTGTTTACCCCTTCCTTTCAGTCTCTTTTTCAAGGTAGAATTATATTTAAGAGTCATTAATAGTGGCTGCTACACTTCCTAAAAGGAATGGAGAAGAACAAAGAAGAGCTGGGATTTACCCCTTGGAAAAGGTAATTGTGTTGACCATGTACCACAGATACCAGGTCATGGCCTCTAATCTTCCTTTGTAGTTCTTGAGGTGATATAACTGGCTGGTATAAACCTAAAGGAAATTGTGCAAGAACAATTACTTCCATGTAATTTAGGCAGGACTCCTTCAGAATCAGGAGAAACCAGACATCTGACCAGGCAGAGATATATTTGACAGCATGTATGTACTAGTCAGGCAGCTAATGCAGTGATTACCCAAATAACGCTTTCAACCAACAGTTCCCTAGATTTGTCACCCACTCTTTCATTCTGTATTTGGTAACTGTAGGTTCATTTCTTGCAGACTGGTTCCTTATGCAATTGATGAGACTGCACAAATCTTGCCTTGAGTTTCTTTATGCATTCTCCACAACAGACAGCTAAAATCAAGAGCTGATCTTCCTTAACTATCAATTTACTCAGAAATTTTTTTGATAAAGGTAAATTTTAAGGCATCAGCTGTAACAATCTAACCACAAAATTCAACCTACCTGAGAAAAAAAGCATGTTATGCAAAATTCTTATCACATTTTAATAGATAAAAACTGATCTGAATATTCATCTGTTCCTATTTTATGTATGTGTGATTTTTCTCAAACTTTTTTCAGCAGCAGAGAGGTTTATGCCACAAACATGAAGCTTTGGGTGTATAACTTCATCCTATTAAAATGCAAATCCATGAGTTTCTCTTCAGAAAAAATAAGACAATTTGCTGCTAAATCCCATTGAAAATTACTTTTACCGGTTAAACTACTGTGCTTTGGACGGCAAGTGAAGCAAATTGTTGCCATTTCTGATAAATACAAACTCAGTAACCAAAAACATCCATGTTGCTATGAGGTACACTAAGGTAGTTTATTTAATTTTCCATAACCATGTAGTGCCTCCTGAATTGTTAACGATAAAAAAAAATCTTTGTTCTCACAGCAGTTTTTTTACAGTATTCTGGTACAGTATCTTGGATTTTTATTTCTTACCTCTGTCACCATTTTTCGTATTGTTTGTATGACTTTGCATCTCTCTAACCTCTTTAGTGACAGTTGTGTTTTCATGCAATGACTCACAGTAAGCATTGCATCAACTACATTTTAATGCATCTGTGAAATTTTGTATGATAAATGCAATGTGTCAATATGTATTAATTCTCCCTACTGGATCTGGCTGGGATGCAGCTAATTTTCTTCACAGCAGCTTGTATGGTGATGTGTTTTAGACTGGTGACCCAAGCACTGTCGCTAATATATGGATGATTTGTCTGTTGCTGAACACTGTTTACACAGCATCAATTCCTTCTGTTCCTTGCTCTTACCCTTCAGTGAATAGACAGGGTGTGGTCAAGAACCTGGGAGGAGACACAGCTGAGACATCTCATCCTGGGTGACCAAAAGGATATCCCATACCATATAACATCACACTCAATGAAAGAATGGGAAGAAGTTTTTCCCAAGTAGCTGTTGCTCAAGGACTGACTGGGCACCTGCATGCTGGTGATGATTGCTTTTGCATCATTTTTTTTTCTTCCTTTGCTAAACTGTCTTAATGGCGACCCACGAGTTTGCTCACTTTTTCCCTTCTTCTCTCTACCATCCTGATGGGGGGTGGGAGCAAGAGAGTGGAGGGATCTTATCTTCCAGCTCGGCTCTACCCACTATATTCCCTCAACTGCACTCTCACCTCAGAGGGACGTCTGTGGCTTAATTTGTGTTGTGCTCACAAAGAATCACACACAGTATTTTCTCTTATACTTCTGTTAGGTGTCATTGATAATTTGTAGGCCTGACTTTTCAGTGTGATAAATGTATTTCCAGAAGTGAGAGCCCTGGCTGACTAGCTGGTAAGAACCATTCCTTCTGTAAGGAACTAACAACCTCTTTATAAAGAAATACTAGGACAGCCAACAGAAAGTCCCCTTTACATATTTTATATGAAAATACTCATATGAAGTTATAAAACTTTCCTAATCTTTGAGTTAAATGAATGTTGAAATCTGGGGTTTTCTTGTGGAACCTTAACACAAGGTTGCATAAACACCCTCACAGTTGGTAGCCTCTTGGTCTGACCTAAATTGCAGGAAGTTATCTGGGTATGATATACTGCATGGTTTTCTTTAACCAAAGACCAAAAGTCTTCAAAATAAGTAATATCCCAATTTTGGTAGAATTATCTAGAAACTAGAACATTTAACCTCTTCATAATAAAAGCTTAGTATGAAGTCAGACAAAGTAGAAGAAAAATGGCTAGACAGCCCTCACCCACCCACCATGATCTTGCAGGTGGGTTTTAGTCTCTCACTTCCTTTGTGAAATTTAGTGAATTTGCATCTTCTTTGATCCTATTTTCTTCTTCATTATCTCTGAGCCCAGATTCTGTGCTCTTTTCTCATAAGAGTAATTTCAGTTTCTCTGCTGAAGCTGCAGTCTGCTATTTTCCTGTGATGCCTATTGTCTTCCATCTGGATTGTGACCTAGAAACTTTTTTATTTTTTTTAATCAGAGCCCACTCTTTGTCTCATTATGGAAACCAGTCATATTTTATCTTTCTAACAGTGTAAATTTTATGCTTAAGGGACAATAATGCTAATTTTAAGTAGCAGCAAATGAAATATGCAGCCTATTACAAAATCACACTGATACACAACTGTCTAGGAAAACCCTGACCCTAGAAGTTTTAGCACTGTTTTTCCAGTATTAATAAGACAAAGGGTTTTGGTGACAGCTGCAGTATTTGTAACTTGGTCCTGTTTCTCCTTTGTAGTCTGTCACTCTTCTTTTCTCCATGTGTTTGAAACTTGTGTAAAGTCCAACTCAGTTAGAGTTTTTTACAAGTTTTATTTAATCTTTATGCTTTCTATTTCCAACATATATTATATTCTTTGCTGTTTCCTTGTGTGTTGGTTTCTGTGTATTCATTATTCCCAGTACCCTCTTCCAGCAGACAATTGCCAGACACTCATGCAATTATAATTAAGGAAATTTCACACCTTCCATCTTTGATGTTTTCAGTTCTTTATCTGATCTCTTTAATTTTGTGGTTTTTCCTTGCAAAAAAGAAAACAATCACTGAAGATGTAGCTTTGTTTGTCTAGACTCTGTTTAAATTATGGTGATTCCTGTTTGTTCCTTCCAGAGTTAATCTGGGTGATTAGTGTTTCTGTAGTGTCCTTGACATTTATCAATCTACAGTGTAAGTTTTGTGGGTTTGTTTTTTTTTTAAGACTGACTGTTTAGTTGATGAGTAAAAAGACATAAAATTTTTTGTTGAGGAATAGAGACTACCAAATTAAAAAGCATTTGGTTTCCTGTTATGCATGCTAAGTTAGTCTCACAGTTCTGTGATTTTGCCTAGAATCTACTCTAATAATATCAGCAATCTCTCTCTGCATTCATTCTCAGTACAGGATCTCCCATTCTCATTGATCTTCTACGTAGAAGTTTCCATTATTTCAGTAACAATAAATTGACTTTGTGTTTCTTGACAGCTTTGACATTTTGCTGTGTTGTTTCATTCCTTTTCCCAATAGCAAACAATGTAGCAGAGGCAGATTTTATAGAAAACTGCAGTAAATGGAGGCCATTCCTGATCCCTGGCAAATAAGTCCTTCAGTGCTGTTTGCTTAATGGCTTCACTCTAAACTAAGTATCTGAATGTACCTATTGGGCATGCAGGGAACATCTCAGCCTGAACAGTGGTCAAACAACACATTTGCCAAGCCAGCAGGAAATGCGCTCTGCTCTGAAGGTAGAGGCTGATTAAGCTGCTGTAATGTAAAAAGTCATTATTAAGAGAAGAACATGATGATCACATTGTTTGTAAATTTGTGATTTTTGGTGTGCAACATAAAAAAAAAAAGAGCAGAACAAAGGAACTGGAAGCTGTTCTACACTGGAAATGCAACTATTATTTTGTGCTTTTTTACCTAAATGAAATGAGATTTGGAAATGAAAGAATATAGTAGGAGGAAGAATCATTTAATGAAATGGAACTATGAGGAACATTAGCACAAAATCTTTAATTTCCGGTTTTATTAGTATTAATGGTAATTTTTTTGAAAGCAAAAATGAGTAAAGATAAGTCACTCTATTGGTGCCTGTCCCTCTCTTCTGTGGTTTAAAAATCTCTCTTTACCCAGATTTTACTTACTTTACTGTGTTTGTGATTACAAATTTCTGAGAACCATATATAGAAATACAGCAAGCTGTTTTCTCTGTGTCTAATAGTAACAGAAAAAAGCAATATGTGATTGTGTCACATCTCATTATACAGAGTCTTATACCAGGTTACAGAATGCTGCTTTACAGACAATTGTTTACAGCACAGGCTGAATAGTATAAGAAAATAAGAGAGGAAAAATTAAAACAAAGTACATATATAGAATGTGTTTAAAAAGTTAACACAAGTTAATTATAAGATGAAATGCCAATGTAAACCTGAAATAATAGGAATATCCTGACTATTCACATAAGCTAATAATGTTTGGCAGTTGTGAGCTCAAAGGTAAGCAAGATCTGGAAAATAATGCTACTGATTTTGTCTTACAATCAGTCTGTGAAAATGAAAATTGTTTGTCCATTCTAGGACCCTACTGTCGATCTTGTGTGTCCATACAGCAGAGTATGAAAATACTCTGAGTATTCACACTTTTGAATCATCCAGTGGGATTGGAGGAGATGGTTTTTGATTAGCCAGGTGTTTAGTTAAAAAAGATTCCTGGTTTACAGCATAAACGAGTGCATGAATGCAAGCCTCTGTGTCACTGTGCATGTGAGCATGCACGTGTGGATGTGTGTGTGTGTATTCGTATATGAAAGTTTGTTCATTATGGCCGCTGAAATTCTAATAGCTGAATCATCATGTGGAAAGTCTTCTACTAACATGAATGAAAAAATATCTGACATCATCAGGAATCCTGTGATTTGTATAGTTTTACAGGAAAGAGTTTGTAGATTTCTTACAGTGAAGAACTGGGAGGTCCTGGTAGACAGCAAAATGGACATGAGCCAGCATTGTGCCCTTGCAGCAAAGGAGGCTAATGGTATCCTGAGCTGCATTAGAAGAAGCACTGCTGGCATGTTGAGGAAGGGGATCTCTATCCTGTGCTCAGCCCTGGTGAGGCCACATCTGGAGTGCTGTGTCCAGTTCTGGGCTCCTCAATACAAATGAGACATGGAGCTAATGGAGAGACACCAGCACATGGCCACAAAGTTAGTTAGGGAACTGGAACATCTCTCCTGTTAGGAAAGGCTGAGAGAGCCAGGACTGTTCAGCCTGGAGAAAGCTTTGGAGGAAAACTCACAAATATTCTACCAGCATCTGAAGAAAGGCTGCAAAAAGGGCAAAGCCAGGTTCTTTTCAGCAGTGCCAAGTGACAGAACCAGAGGCAATGGGCACGAGATGAAACACAGGAGGTGTCATCTGAATATCAGAACTTTTCCACTGTGGGGGTGTCTGAGCACTGGCACTAGTTTCTCTGATTGGTATGGGAGTTTCCATTCATGGACATATTCAAACCTGTCTGGACTTGATCCTGAGCAACTGGCTCTAGGTGACAGTACTTCAGTAGTAGTGTGGGATAAGGTAGGGATAAGGTGACCTCCAGAGATCCCTCCAAACCTCAGCCATGGTGTGATCTGTTACTGTTCTTTTTCCTAGCATCCTGTGTTGGTTGCTACTGTGGAGATATAGAATACAGGTGCAGTGTCTGCTGAGGATGGTTCTTTGCCCTCACCTAATATTTCTGTTTCTAAGGGAATGATAGGAGAAGAAACATGAATTATTTCACGTGGTCAGATGCACTTTGATATGGCAGTAGAAGCCTCATTGGCTGCAGAATAGTGGAAGGGAGGGCTCTGAGTACTCTGAGTACCAGATCTTCATACTGTTATTAATGACACTTGTAATCTCTCTGAAGACTGAATAGAAAATTAAATTATTTTATCTTAGTAGGATGTATATTGCATGAACATGGGCTTTTTTTAACCTCATTCAAAGGGCTTTTAATAGCATTGACTTTTTTTGACTTTTGGAAAGTTTTTTTTCAATAAGAAAGAATACACTTGAAAAGGAATGCAAATGCATTGAATCTCTGCAAAGGGAAAGTGGCTGACCTTGTGGCGTTTGTCCTGCATAACAGCCTGAGGTATGTTGATAGTAAAAATGAAAGAGGTAAGATTTAATCTTGAGAAGAATAGAACAGGTGAGCATTGAGGCTTAGAGCAGTGTTAGGGAGGGAGAGGAGGGAAGTCACTTCCAGAATCTGAGTGATGGTAGCAAGTAAAGGAGCAGTTTAGAATCTGCCATGCATGTTTTAATTATTTTAATATGTGTTTTCTTTTTTAGAAGTGAAGAAGTTAGTTTAAACTTCCAGTTTTTAGAACATAGCTTGATTTTGCCTCTAGATCATATGTATATAATATAGTTTCATGTGAACCTAATCT
This sequence comes from Ploceus nigricollis, assembly GCA_013399945.1. Classification (NCBI taxonomy): domain Eukaryota; kingdom Metazoa; phylum Chordata; class Aves; order Passeriformes; family Ploceidae; genus Ploceus; species Ploceus nigricollis. Next base: position 633,772 of record VXBC01001345.1, on the reverse strand, counting down.
TTTTTTGTTTACTATGGTTTTCCTGGGGACTATCAATTCCAAATAAAATTTATAAATGCTTTAGGCAAGGAGTCTAAGAGCATGAAACTCAGGGCAAGTATGAGAATTTTAGAATTAGGTGTATCTTTTGCCAAGTATATGAATAGTATACAAGTAAGGTGGGGAAAAATAAAATTTAGAGCTAAAGCAAAAGGAAATGCTCCACAAAAATCAACAGCAGCCTTTGGCAGTGAGTAAGTTGTACAGTTCAAAGCTCCAGGTAAACACATATTGTCATAAGTGTCTCAGGACTGCATCTCTCAAAACGGAAATTGAAGCCAAACCAAAGAATTAGGTAACCAAATCCAACTGCTTGCTGAAATTTTTTGCTTCCTCAGAAGATATAAAATACCAGATTATATCTCCACTTCTCAGCTGTGCCAAGTTAAACTGCCATTAATCTAAATCTATGTTAATATGATGAATTATAGATACACTTTCATGTTCTACTACATTTGTCACAAGGGCAGTAACACCTAACTGAAAGACAGAGCAGACAAAAAATAGTCATCACCTGCCAGTTGTTTCATTAAAAATTAACAAAAGTTTTAAATTTTTAGTTATTGGTAGAGTTTATTTGGTTTAGAACACAACAATCCATATTGGTTTACTGTAGTAAGATAATTAAATGCATTTTGGAAGTCTGTGGATTCATCACCTTCTTGGCACATCATGGTTAACATTTTTATGTGATCTGCCTACTGCAGATACACCTCTGATCACATAAATACATGTGTCTAACACCTTGGTAACCTTGGAATGCCCACGTGCTCCTAAAATCTTTGTTATGTGTCAGGCAGCTCTCCTCATTACCATGTTCCTAACACTGTAAACCACTACTTCTCACCTGGTCCTGATATATGCCTCATTGGAGTCTCTGGAGTATTTTGGGGAAGTGAAGGCATTTATTGAAAGGTACAGTGTGCCAGTTGATACATTCCTTACCTAGTGTTTGAGGAATACTGTGTTGTCTTGCAACACCTCTTGCCTTAAGAAGTTGTACTAGAAAAAAAAATGTATTTAAGGTGTACAAAACCAGGCAAACCAGTTGCATATGTTTCTGGAGGATGTACTGGCATAAGAAAAGCACAGATAATGAAAATTTATGAAGAAATTTTTCTCCTCTCTCCCTTCTTCAACAGAGAATCTTCAGTTTTCTTAGGAGTCTGACAAAATTAGGCCCTGCTGAATATCATATACCATATTTATTCATTAAAGAAAAGCCTATTTTATGAGAACATTTTCATTTTTATGGGCATATTTTCATTTTGAAGACAACCTTGTGTTTTAGATAAGGTATTATCTCTTCTAGTCAGACAGATGTACAACTTCTTGTTAGAACTCTTCCCTTTTTCATAACTCAACATCTATAATTCACTAAGAAGTGTTTCACACTGAATCTTACTTTAGAAATAGAATACTCTGACTTGAAAATGACCCATGAGAACCACCAAATCCATCAGCATATAAACACATATTCTCGATATAAACATCTCTTGGGTTAAATGTTTGTAGATTTGAGTGACTGGCTGTTGATTGGACAAGAACAAGAACCAGAGAAGCTGGCTGACTTGGACTGTAAACTAGTTCATGGTGATGGACTCAGAACATCTTACCCTAAGTGCTGTAACACTGTAATGTGTTAGCACGGTGTTCAACATATGTGACTTCAGTGTCACTCTGCAAAGGTGAAGAGCAGGGAGATGAATTGATTTCCACAGTTTGATAGAGTCTGCCCTATTCAAGAAAAGTAAGTCCGTTTTCCAAGTTTCACTCTATATTTTCTAGTCCTCACAGGCCAATGTATTTTCCATCTTTCTCAGGGATAAGGTATGTACCACATTCAAAAGAGAGAATTGAAAAAAGATAAATTACAGTAGTTGAACTTATTAAGAATTGCAATAACAAATGCAGTAAGTGAATCATGCATTATGGTTTTAAGCATAAACACTGAAATTATTTACAAAAGGGGCAGACATTATTAGCCATACAGCTTAGGAATGTCCTTCCTCATATCAGAGTTTTCATATGCCTTCTGAAATGCAACATTGCACTTGTTACAGTGCAAGCCAATACCAAGTTTAAAAGATAAGGATCCTGGCCAAGGATGAACTTTCATAAAAATGGTAAGGGAATTTCTCAGTACTTTTGCATCTTTCAGACTTACTGATTTTAATTAATCCTTTGTGGTTTAATGAACCATTCTGAGCTAGAACTGTCAGGATCATGGAAAATTGACAGTGAAGCACCTGTGCTCAAGATTTAGACTGCCAGTCAATTTAGATGAAGAAATGATGCAAGAGGAATGTGAATGTCAGTTGTGTGGTGAGCTGGTTGCCCCTGAGTCTGGGACCAGGCAGATGACCAGTCTGGTTTCCACTGTGAAGCACAGCAATGCAGAAGATGGTTTGCCATTTCAGCCCCAGTGAGGGAGGATGGCCTCAGTTATGCCAAGTGCAGCACAGCAGACTGGAAGAACTATTGACTTGCTGGTTTCCCATAGCAGAACTATCAGGGTTGCTACTTTTGTAACCCCTGATTTTAGTGGCTAGAACAAATGAGACATGAAGAGCAGAAATGTAAACCTCTAACACACTAAGTAGTTTGGGGATTTATTTTCTCCCCTTCTTCTGCCTATATTATTATACTTTACCTTTCTTATTTCATGAAATTCTAGTGATAGGATTCAGTATCTATGGCAGATACAATAAAAGCAGATTCAGGGTAATAACAGTAAATTCTTTTAAAGCTTCAGTAGACGTAGTTGGATGAAAAAAAAATCTGGATTTCACTTATCACTTGAACTCATTTTTAGTTGTACTTTTTAGTATAAGTTAATTAACATTATTCTGGGATATTTTACTCAGAATCAAAAATCAGTTTAAAATCATCTATTGTATTAAAATATTAATTGAATAAAACTTCAGTGTTATATAGTATTTCATTTCATAGTCAGTATGAGACAGGATGGAGAAGATTTCGGTTCCTTTGTGTGTGGGAATCCAGGGCATCCCTCTGGNTTAGACTGGGGACACACTGTTCAACATAGGTGATAGATATTGGCACGTTATTGTAAATATAGTACACGTAACTCTTAGTACATAATGTTTGTAACAGCCCACGGAGGGGCAGAGCCCCGCACACCGTCCTGCAAGACAGACCTTAGCAGGACAGAGAGAACATGTTATAGATAAGCAAGAATAAACAACCTTGAAAACCAGCATGGACGAATTACGACTTCTTCTTTAGAACGGGGCTGAAAGACAGAGACTTTCTTAACCTCAGAATCATCTAAATATCACAGATTCCGACATTTGTGTTTCACCCAATTTATTGATATGATAGCATGTAGGCAATTTTACCAGTGCCTATTCCCATTTTGCCTTCCCATTTCTACACTAGTACCAGGACAGAAGCTGAACCAGTATTTCTTCCCCCATATTTTAAGTGTTTTATTACTTTTGTTTGAGAGCTAATACTACTTTTCATATTCCTACAAATTTTGAAATGTCATTAGACTCTTTGCCTTATAGTCCTTTATCTAACAATAAAAATACTTGTGGTTTAAAATTTGAACTGAGTATGGAAAGTGTTATTAAAAGTAAATATTAGGAAGTGAAGTAATGAACAGTATAGATACATCAAAGACACACACTCCTCTGCCATTGTCTACTTCAGCAGGACTTCTCAAAGGGAGGTACATTTTTCTCTCATTAGGAGCTATGCAAATTAACCAGACAAGCCTTGTCCATTTTTCTTGAACTAGCAGAGTAAAAATGAATAAGGTTTAATTTTTATTAATTGATTTTTCAGAAATTTAAATCAGCAAGAAGCATATTTCGGCAAGGTGATGTCTGAGTCACTAGTGTTGATTTTAAACAAAGTCTTGAATACTTTTAGGCTTGAAGAAAGTACGCATCCCATATACAGCATGTTGCCTTGAATGCAGGCAAGTTTCAGTGTTCAGTAAGTGAAATATAAAGGCAGAATAATGTCGTATTGGATTAAGCCCATTCTGATTGTCTTGCTGCTAATTTGATAGTCTGTATATTTCTATTTTGTGCTACATGTAATTCAGCATCTAAGAGAGGAAAATAGATTTTAAAGTGACATTCTTAATGAACAAATTCCAGATTCTTCTTTAGAGGGAAGCATTACCACCACAACCTGTGGAACTTAGACATGGGGTTTTTTGTTTGGTTTAGTTTGGTTTGGTTTTTTTTTTTTTGCTTTTCATATTTTTCTTTAGTGGGCTTGATACTGAAGTTCAGTTGCAGTAGGCTTCAAGCAGGTTACAACTGAGTTGGTTAGCCAAATTTTTATGGCAAATTTAAAGAGAATACAGAGGTGAGAGTATGGCTTGCTTAATTTCAGAGTTCATTGTGACTGTCTCATATGATTCTAATCGCTAGCAGAAAACAAAACCAGAGTAAAGAAGCTGTTATCTAAGTTGAGGTGCTTTTTCAGTTACTAATTTCCAAATGGTTCACCATGATTTTAGTAAATACAAGTTAAAATTTTATTCGAGTATTCCAAACTGTGCACCTGAGTTATTTTATTTAAGTTTGAAATATTGCATTTAAAAAGTTTTGTAGTCTATTGAACAGAGTTCTACTAATCAGACTCCAAAATCAGACATATTTCAGGAATCACAAAGATGTGAAAGACTACTAAATAGTGTATTCTGGTACACTGTAATATCTATAGGGAGAATATTTAAGATACATAACGTTTATCTTGACTAGAGACAAATGAGGAAAGATTGTGCTATGCTTTGTTTTTTTTTCCAGTTAATCATACTTTTCAAATAAATGCTCAGATCTTAAGCCAAAAAATCATTATATTATTTAAGAATCTGTAGTGAATTGACAGCATGTAAGTTCATTTCATTAGGAACTCATTCTAGGTTAATTCTATCTAGCAGCAGCTTAATTTGGGCTTGTCAGTAAGGGATGTTAATAAATTATTTAGCATATATGTGTGAACTTTTCCTACAAGATAAGTATCAGTACTCATTTTTGTCAAGTATAAAGGGCGTTTAAAGAGCATGGTTACTATATGTCAAACATATCTGAATAGATTTTGAATAACGAATTTTATTAAACTAAATTTCTGGTGTTGCTCTGGCCCTGACATTTTCAGGCAATTTAAGTGTTACAGTTTGTCAGCATATTAATGTATTTTTGTAAATGGAAGGGAACTCAACTACATGTGAAGTCTACATTTTAATATTCTGCTAAACACGAAAGGTATCTGTTCTCAAAAGTGGAAGAAAAAAAGCCACGTATTTTTGATTATATATATCAATAGCTCTTATTCATATATATCTCTAAGATATTGATTTTTTTGTAGAGATAGCATAGCAGAACAAATGCAAGTAATTGTTTGACCAAAATGTTTATAATGTAGTTATAGTTAAAAAACAAAGTAATAATTTTTAGATTGATCTACAGGAATGCATTACATTCAAAATATGCACATATATCAATGTAAGAGAAATTATTAGGTAGCCAGCCAGTAGTGAGAGGAAGGAAACCAGGTTATTAAAATATTCACAATACAGTGTTTGGGAAATATGCAGCTAAATGTTGGTTTCCAAACTAATTTGCTTTTCAGTGCGCAAAATGGACCATAGGTTGACATAGTGAATTTTCCCTATACCAGAGTCTTGAATGAACTTAACTTGGAACAGTAGCTATCAAAAAATCATATTGTATCTGCCCTTTGCATTTATTGGTTTCTTTTGTTTTCTTTTTGTTTGTTCATTTTTATAATCCTCAGAAAGAGGACTTTTGTTGAAACACATACATACATGGTATGACTGAGGCAATCATATGAGGCTCAGGGAGAAAAAAAGGAGCACAGCTTTAACAAGCTGATCTATGCAGCCAATATTAAAACACTGTTCAATTGTTCATTTTGGGGGCATGGCAATGTTACAGGTCCCATGTAGTTTCCAGCTCAGAATCCTATAACCATTTCTGTCTGTGTTCATAATAAATTTGTAACAGATCCTTCATCCTGTTAAATTGAAAATTATTTTATTTACTGTTTATAACAGGCTGGGGAAAAAAAAAAACCAAGCATCTCTTATAAAAATTAAAATGTGAAGTTTAGTAGGGCGAGGCATCTTCGAAGATTACCTGGTATATTTTATTATAATGATGGCAGCAAAAGCAGGCTGCTGAGTGTATGTCCATCTTGGCAGTCCATCACATTTATTTCCATGCCAGAGTGGCTGGTAAAGGAGGAAGAGAAAGAGTGTTCCATTGTCTGTAATCCATATGAATAACCTCTTCTAGCCCTTGTGGAATATCAAATAGTATTGTTTTCTTAATGTACAAAGTTAACTTGGAGGAAAGTGTTCACATCTAGTTCTTGAATGAGGTTTTTGTTTCAAGTTCGAAGAAGCTTCATTGTAATCCTCTGTGTTTATTCCACAGAGAAACCATCTTCCCTTTGACACATTTGAACCGTGTTGACTAAATGCCACCTTATAGATAGTTACATAACTTTCCACATTTTTTGCAGTGTTATAATAGATCCTTTTTAAAGTCTTAACTTCCTGTAAGCCTTTGCTGCTAAGGAAATAAACAATAAATTATTAGTGAACTCTTTGAGCTCTCCCATGGGTTGGAAGGCCAGTTCATTCTGTTTATAGTGTATGGCATGGCACGCTGTGCTATGTTCCAGAGAGGTTGAGCAGTGCAGAGAAAAGCAATTCTCCTTGCTTTAACTATATTGTACTTGTGCATCCTATCTGTCTGCGGGGAAGGAGACAGCTCTTCTTTCCCTTTAAAATGATTGATTTTTAACCCCATTTACACTTGTACCATCCACGACATGCTATGGCAGAGTTCCACAATTTAATTTTGAGTTGTATGAAAAGCAAACCTTTTGCCTTGCTTTCATCTTCACACTAATTTATGTCATTTCATGTCCTTTTGATTCTGCATTTTGAGAAACTGAAAACTCTTTATTCATCTGCACATTGCTTTGTTCTGTGTCTCATTGACAGTGAGTTTTCCTGCCTGAAGATTCCTGGTCTGTACAGTTACTCTGTTCAGAAACTCTTATATGTATAATCATCCTTACATACCTTATAATTTTGCATATTGTGACACTTTTGCACATTGTGAAATCCTGTTCTCAGGATTTAGGTTTTGCTATCCTTACTAGTGCAGAAAACATTGAGCCACTCAAATGCATTGAAGACCACAGACCCTAATACAGACTTGCAGAGAGAATTTCTAGGACTCTCCATATTGACAAACCTCACCATTTACTCACAATTTTTCTGCTTCTGTTTTAACCATTCTTCTAATTTATTGAAGGCCTTCCTTGTTATCCCAGGGGGACTGAGTTACTTCAGAATCTTTTAACACAGAAACTTGTTAAAATCCTTTGGAAATCTAAGTCTATGTGCCAAGGCATCATTTTTCACGTAGTCAGTGTTCCTCCTGTGAGTTACAATTTCTCTTTTCATTTACATATATGTTAATTCTGTTCTTCAGTGTAATTCATAATCACTGTCTTGAATGGAATTGGGACTTACTGATCTCTAGTTTGAGGTATGTCCTTGCATGCCCTAGTCTTGTCCCCATTTTCAAAATCATACAAAGCAAAAACTCATGCCCCCAAAAATCCATGTCTATCATTCCCATGGTTTGGATGCCTTTTTAAGTGATGACCACAGTAATTTCCCATAAGAATCCCAGGCAAACACTGCTTGATCTTTCTTCTTTTATGCCACCGTTCACTTTTTGGGTCTTTTTTAAAAAAACATTTCCTAGTAATAATTCAGTTTGAGACAGATCTCTGATGTACTCCAACTAAAAAGGGGTTCCATCACAGGAACCTCCCAGAACTACTCTTCATTAAATTTTGATTTGGTGAGTCATTTACATTTCCTCCTAGAGCCTTGTCTCTTTGAACATTCTCTTTACACTTAGCTGGTCTATTAGCCCTAAAGCCTTTCTGGCAGGCATAATGCTCCTGTTGGGCTTTAAAAAGCATTTAATGCTTTCCATTATGCTTTCAGCAAATTGTTCCTCAAGATATTTTTATTTTTCTTTCTGCAGCTATCTAAACCTGACTTCATTGTTAAAAATGGGTCCTTGGCAGTGCATAACAACTTACTGTTCTCTGTGTTTTCAGTGCCCCTGCAGTGATTCCCATTTTTAGTAGGTCCTTAGGCATCTTTGAAACATGATTAAGGGTACTAGAAATCTTTTAAGCAGGGAAGTAATACACTTACAGATTTCAAATCTTCCCTGTTTACCATTCCCCATGACCTGTATTCCTCCATAGAAAAATGAATACCTTGATCACAATGTCAACAAGCAAAAGAACTGTGTGAATTTTTTCCTTTGTAGGTTTCTGGACCTGTCTACAATTTCACTGGCTGTATAAAAGTCGTAGAAATCAATAACGTTGGACCTTTCAGCTTCTCTAATGCTGTGGGAAGAAGTAATGTTGACAATTGCAGGTAAACTGCCCTCTACGCCTTTCCAAATCCTAAGGAATTGTTTGTGCTGATTTTCCTTTCTTCCTTACACAGGGTGGCAATTTTAGATAATTTCAACAGTGGTTACAGAAAAAAAAAAAAAGACAAAAATCCCTAGAGAGACAGATATCTTTCTTTCTTTTATGCTTTTAAAGAATTTTCTTAATGGGAGATTTTCTTTTTTTCAGAGTAGTTCAGTTAAGCTTGATAGCTTATTTGGAATGAATTGTCACACCCTGAATGCTGAAACAGTGTACTAATAAAGATGATCTGCAGGAAAATACAGGACTGGGAAGTGGGGAGATGTGCTGGTTGTATTTTACTTGTGACTTTGGGACTTCCATTAATCTTGTTACAAATATGGATGAGCTGGTGCCACATTTACTCTACAAGAGATTGCGAAAAATGCTGGAAAGCATTGTTTCTGAATACATCTAAAAACCCCAATTGATTTTGGTTTTACATGTTTACATTGCTGTTGGTCATTCATTGGTTGAAATAAAAGCCATACAGGGGCAGTGGTGTACATTAGGATTCTATTCTAGAATATGATAGGTTTGAACATGGAAAAGTGGAGAGTAAAGGAAAACAGAGGTGAATTGCATTTGTAGATAATTAAGTCTTTCAGGAGAGAATATCATTTCAGTCATAGGACGTACATGTCCTAGATTCCTGGAGGACATTATGTATGGCTTTTAACATAAGACTTTTTTCCCTAGAATTTATAGAATAGGTCAATTAATGTTCATGTGTTTGCTTAAACACTATCCTCGAAAGCTGGTGGTAACCCGCTAGATCATTAGTTAAATATCCGTGAGATCTGAACTCTTCACTCACCTTCACCACTAACCCCTTAATGAGCACACATCCCACTCAAAGTTACAAAAGCAATGTAAACCCACTGTCTAATGAATTATCTGCCCTAAGTCCCAGGCATCTAAGGTTTTGCCAGTAAAACTTACTCTGAACACAAAATTCAGTTTGTTATCCCTTCAGAGACCTGCCACCATTTTTATTTAGAACAGTAGCTCAGTGTCATCTCCTTGTCCAAGCTTGATGAAGAAATAAATCTTTGCACCCTTCAAGTTCCCCAAAGCATTTTGTTTGGAATATGTTCTCTAAGTGCATTTAACAAATGGTTGGGGGTCTAAATCCTGCAGAAAAAAGAAGACCCTAGCATCTATTGTGATAAACCCCAAACAACAAAGAAACAATGTCTTCTCTCTTGTCTTTCTGTACAGCGTTTCATCAGAAATTTTCCTAGTCAGAACTATGGTGTCCTTCCAAATGAGGGCACGTGCTCTCATGTGTGAAACTATGCCTCTGTGCAAAACAGAAATTCATAAGGTTCAAAGCAAGTGTGGAAGATATTTCATGTCTTTCATTCAGGTATTAACTTTGAAGAATCATGGTGAAAAAAATCATAAACCATATCTGCTGTCTCCTCTGGTTACTAGATTAGGAAATTTTTCTCTATTTTGCATATGCATTAGAGCTTTGATGTCCCAAATCATAGGCAAGAGACACTTCTGGCTTTTAAACTACTAGGTAAAAACAGGATAACTTAAAAATCAGGACTGTTACCATCTTTTCTACTTTCTTTCATTCTCCTTGATAATACTTTCATTGATACAAGTGCTTACATCCTTGAGCTTTTTGACACTATTCTTTTTTACAGTTTTTCCTATTGAAGACTTCATATAACCATTCCATTAAGTACCAATAGCCTTCAACAAGCAAAAAAAGGCAATGAGAACACCTTTGTCCAGTCTGTGTATATAACATAGAGAGGGATATAGACCTGAAAGCAGTGGCTTGTAAAAAAATAGCTTTGTTCCTTTTAAATTTTTATTATTGTAGAATGCTGTGTTGTCTGTTATATTAGAATCTATAGAACTATGTACCAAGATTTATTGAATTTTGTATTGATTCTGATACTCCCCTTCATAGTTAATTAGCATATAAATATGGCTTATATTGTATAATACAGACATTAAAGATTGCTTTATTTGAATCAGAACTCAGTGATTACAGTCTAGGACTGTTTCTTGCAAATACTTAGTATGCATATGTTACTGATTAGGTGAGTAAAATGACATGACTTTGTACAGATGAACTGTGGATATAATCTTGTACATAAAAGGATGTTGAAAGAATGCTGGGCCTTCTCAATGCTCTATGCTAAGCAACATGTTCCTTTTACCTCCCTGTTTCTTCAGAATGCTGTAGATGAACCTAACAGTGTCCAGCCCCATGCAGTCCACACAGACCTGGCCCCATATTGGTCCAAATCACAGTTATTCCTGTCTGGGAAAAGCTGAATTTCAACAATGGAAATTGTTGTACTTAGTCCGTTGAAATTCAGAATAATTTCAAAAGATAATTGAAATTATTCTGAATTTCCCTTGGTGAGGAGGGAAATCCATAGAAATGGACTGCTTGGAAGCCTGGCAGACATTATCCTTACTCATTTCTGCCCTGCTCACACCTGGCAGCTAACATCATTGTTTGCTTTTCACTTTAGGTATAACCCACATTCATCTTGCCATCATCAGCCCTTAAATGTAGTCTGCTTCCCTAAAAGCATCTACAAAGCTCAGCTGTCTTTCCCCATTTGCAAAACAGGCTTCTGGGGAAGATGGATTTGTTTTGAGAAGGAAGGAGAAAGTGATTGAAGAAAGTTGTTTAAATAGGGCAATAATGGATTATATACTTTGCAAATACGAGTAGCAAGTGACTACTAAAAAGCATGGTGAAATTTATATTTTATTTTCTGAATTTGCCTGGTTCTGCAGATGCAGTATTGCTGCAGTTGGAGCTGCCTAATAGTAGTAGAGAACTCTGCAGTGTGGCAGACAAAACATTCCAATTTCTTCTGCAAGAACATCCCTGTACTTGTCACTCAGTGGCACTGTTTCTGTCCTTACTGTGGTAGGTTTTTTTTAATTGACCTTCTACTTATCATCACCTATTTCTAGATTTATATTACTTTTGAATGCCCTGCTTTTACATATTTAGCATGCTCTAGTGGCATTCAGCTATCCTGCTGGCTTTTGTCCTTGTTGGTGCCCCAGCTGCATGCATTACTTCATTATTGTGGACATGCAGACACTTCTTAAAATGTATGGGTTTGTGAGTAAATTTTAGGCTTATGATTTTTTCATAGGATTGAAATTTACTCAAATATGTTCTGCCATCTTCCTAACTGGATCTATTTTTATTTTAAAATACCAAAAAGAATGATCTAATATGTGCAAAGAATATAGAGAGCTTTCAAAAACATATTTTAGAGATAGTTCATGTGCCTTCTCAAAACTACTGAAATCACACAAGACAGTACCTTTCATAGGATATTATATACTGCATGTTCCTTATCTCAGAGATTTACATTACTGTTTAAAAAATGATTCAAATTAAGAAATGCAAAAAAATGCACCATAACATTAGTTTCATTGGCATACATATCTGACTATCTACAGTCTAAAATGCTGTATTTATGGCAAGAATGTTATTTGTTCTTTTAAAATTAATATCTTTTAATGCGAATGTCATACACCACAAGGGAAAGAGAATTATTTTAACTTGGTAGAACTAAATTGGAAATGGGAGCATCATGGAAATTACCTTTTGTGTCATTTTGGAAACAGGTGTTAAATTCTGCTTAAATTCAAGAAGATTATTGATACAGCCAGCACCAGGCAATTGGATATGATTAAAGACCAAATACTTGCAATAATCCTTATCATTCTGAAAAATGCAAGATTTCTGTTCATGCTCAAAAGCACTGAGATTTCAGATATGTGGCTTTAACTCAATTAATCTGGCCCAGATCCTTCTGCTATTCACATGCATTATTGTTTAAGCGTTGTGTTTATAAGTATACTATTACATGATGCCACAAGGACAGAGAGCAGGTAGGAGGGATGTACTGCACTGAGGACTCATCAGAACTTCCTGCCATTCAATGTAACCAGGGTGAAACAGGAAATGGCAAAATAATGGTATAGGCAGGAGGAGTTTGGCTCTCTGAGAGCAGACTGGCAGCCATAAAATACTCCGAGCTATGCAGCTTTGGTTTTCAAGAGAGGTTATACTGGAATCAGATCAATTAGTAAAGGTAATCCTCCAATAGGTAGTTTTCTAGAATTATGCTAGACTATATAGTTATGTAAATCTTGTCAAAGTTTATGTTATGGTTCTCTAAATTATACCTGTCTCGGAGTTATGAATATATAGGCAATTTTGAAAGAGATTATATAATGACCAGTAGTAGTAGTAATAGGACAATTGAAAATAATGGATCTACGATAGTAATTTTTAAGAAATGAAATCTCTACTTTTTTCTTCTTCTGAAGGAAGATACTTGTGAGTGTTAATGCAATATAAAGCTTCTTCAAGTGTTTCAGAAAATGTTACTGGAATAGATTTGCAGGATAAATGACTATCACTTCCAGACAGAGTTCAGATGACAGATATAAATGAAACTTTGAGTCCCAGTATTAAAAGCTGGTGTTTACTGCAGTTCATTACTGTTTTAGTGTCTGGGAGCTATGACTGCTATATTTTGCTGTAAGTGTTTACTGTAACAGTTTACTGCATGTACTAAATTCAAAGGTTCCAAACACACACACACACAGAAAATATATACATATACATATATACCTGTACCTATCCAAGCCCTGTTTTTTCATTAAAAAAAAAAGAAGAATCTTACCTATGAAACAGAAAAATACTGTTTGCTGCTTTCCTAAGAGAAGTGTTACTGATGGATGCAAATGCACAGTAGTGAATTGGACTCTCAGAGAGGAGCTAATAAGCTAAGTTCTTCATTACTGCCCATTGGACAGAATTGTGGTAGTTTTTTTAAAATATTTTGCTTTCTTATTAATTTATCTTAATATATGTTTCCAGGCTGAAGCTAAGCTTTATTTCAGCAAAAACTCTAATTGCTATTTGCATTTTGGAAAAAGGCTCTTGAAAGTGCATTACCCAAGGTCTATTCCATCAAGAGGACTGATGGGTTTCCTAATATATGGCAATTTTCTCAGGAGCTATGCAATACACTTTGGAGAGCTCTACATGTTTTCAGTAAGCCCTCAGTTCCACTTTCCCCTCACTCATGCACTCATGCACTTTCCAACAAGCTCCAAATCCCTTTCCTCATGTGCGAATACTCCCTTTTCCATTCTGTAGTTTTCTGTGGTATTTTTACAGAAATCTCCACAGACCACAACACCTTTATGAAGTCAGTCTCCTGTGCAATTTCTCAGCACTTTTTCCACTGTGGAACTTCCTGTTTTTCAGTATATTATAAAACATCACAACTCAGAGCATCTGACACCCGGCATCTGAAGGTGTTTGACTTCTGTCTTTGGAATGAACTGCATACTTTAAAAAGGGGAAAGTTCATCTGCTGAAAGTTATTTTTCAGTCAGTTGTGAAAGTCCTACTGTTACCATTCCACTTTCCAAGGAAAGTGGTTATGCTGGTGCATGTGGTATGTTAGAGCTCATCCTAGGAGTCCGTAGAAGACTCAGGTCAGCTTGTAGAGTTTCTTCATATGAACCCTCCTGAACTGAAAAATGTAACGTCAATCAAATGTACAAGCTGGCTCAAAATCAAAAGAGTTTCAAGCTTAAGCTCTTCTGTCCACTTACATCTCAGTTTATTAATAAATGCAAGATCCTATAAAAAGCGTTGAGCTTCTGTTATATGTGAGAGACTACCAGCTAAATTCTTACATCCCAACATCTCAATTCATACATTACCTACATTTGCATCTTCTCCTCAACAGTTTAAAGTCATGTGCTTTATTCTGAAACACAAAAATAAACAAAGAAGAATATGCAGTGCCCATCAACATTATAGAAGAAAATTACTAAATTAAGAATACTGACACTACTTAGTTTTATTTGTTCAACAGGTTTTATGAGTTTTCTCTGGTTAAAATGGAGATTGGATTAAATGATTCTGAAATACAGAATTGAAGATAAAGCTTCAGAAATATCATTCATTTGTATTCACTACATGCATGATGCTTGATATTATGTTAATAACATTTCTGTAAAATTCTAACATAGAGAATGAAAACTAGAATTTGATCTTCTTTATGCATTTATTTTGTTATTTTTTCCCCTCTCTCATCTATTGCTTTTGCTGACTGATAACTTTTCTATGTGTTTGCCTCTTACTCCTTTTCCAGGGCCTGGGTTGCTTTCATATGCTTTCATCCCTTTGCTTGATTTGCCCTTCTTGATTTTCCTAATCTTTTGCATTTGTTTGCAGTATTTTCTTCTCCTTTGTGAGTTTTGCTGTCCTGTACAATTTCCTTTCTGCTCTCTGTGCATACATGAATTCTATTCTTCTGTTATCTTTTCTTCTTCTTCTGGCATTCCTGCTTAGATAATGACTTTTCAGTGATAGACTTCAGTGTTTAAAAAAAAAGAAAGAAAACAAAAAAAAAAGGAAGAAAGAAAGAAGTGACATATGTAATCTTCCCTACTGTTATAAATACTCAAAATCACTGTAAAATGTTATACAAGCCCTTTATCTTAATCTTTTGAAGTATTCTGTGAAAATTGTTTTTGATGGATATTAGATGCGTCAAATATATGCAGGTGAGATAATGTGTGTTTGTAAACATTACATTTCTCTGCTTGTTTCTGGAAAAGATTGTCTGTCATCAGCATACCACAAAACTACTATTAATATTCTTTAGGAAAACTCTCTGTTTCTAGATTAATAGTACTTGGTGATGTTTATCTTGACCTTAATTGTCCCTCTGTAACTTTATGCATATGCATTATACAAGAGAAAATTGTTTCTTAATTCTGTCAACAGAATTCAGTGGCAGTTACTGTCCATTAGTGTGTGTCTGTAATGAACAATTGTGATGAGATTGTGATTTCTGCTGAAATTGCCAGGTACTTGCGTGGAAACTAGTAAAACAAGTATTAAAGTATACCATGCATTTTTTCCTTTCACTTTTATCAAGGAGGCATTTGTAAGTATAGATGTCAATGTATGCATACAATGCCTAAGACAGCGTGTTACTGAAAATAAATAATATCTCAGTTAAATATTTTGGAAGACACTCTGACAGAGCTGTGAAAAAGGACATATTTTTGTTAACAAAACTCACAGTTGTTTTTTTAATGGAATTGTCTTTCTACTACTGCTCATCATGTGTACTTCATTATTTTATCAGGTATTGATTTAATGTACTAAAAAAAAGCCTCCATTGATGGAGTGCTTTTGCATTCCAGTCAGACCTTTGGATCTATTTTTGTTCATTTATATAATATTTAATATCTCCAGTTACTGGTGATTCTTACTCTAGACTGCTAAATTTACTATTGGAATTTATAAAGCTTCTTTCACCTCAAATGCTAAACCATTGCATATAAACTGATCCTTTCATGCATCACAAAATGGGATTCACAGAAACACAGGATGGGTGAGGCTGAAAGGGACCACAGTGGGTCACTTTTAGATGAACACCCATAGTATAGAACCAAACTTGGTCACAGTACTACATCCAGCTCTAGGGTGCCCAACACAAGAATGACATGGACCCAATTTGAACAAATCCAGAGGAGGCCACTAAGTTGATCAGAGAGCTGGAGAACCTCTCCTATGAGGACAGGTTGAAAGAGTTGGGATTGTTCAGCCTGGAGAAGGGAGCGGTCTGGGAAGACCTTATTGGACCCTCCAGTACGTGAAGGGTGCTTCCAAGAAGGCTGGGAAGGGACTATTTTTTAGGGCATGTAGTGATAAGAGGGACTGGTTTTAAACTGAAGATTTAGATTACATGTTAGGAAAAAATTCTTGTTTATGAGGGTGGTGAGGCAGTAGAATAGGTTGCCCAGAGAAGCTGTGGATGCCTCACCTCTGGAACTTTTCAAGACCAGGTTTAATCTGACTTTGTGCTGCCTGGTCTAGTGGGAGGGCCTGGCCAATTACAGTGGAGAGGTGGAACTAACTGGTCTTTAAGATCCCCTCCAACCAAAATCCTTCTATGACTCAGATGCTAACTATTTTAGGAAGGAAAAATATGTGTTAAAGACTTCTGTTACAGCGAGAGTCTCTGTCTGCTATGGCATCTTTACACTGAGTGGTAGATTCAAAGCCTCACAAACTGTGCTTGCTATATAAAGTTGCTGTATCAAGCCAAAGCACATTCACAAATCATGGAAGTGAGAGAGATTGCCTGTCAGATGTCTGTTCACTGGGTCATCACAAGTTCTTACGTAGGAGGTAAGAGGGTTAAGGATGTGACAGAGCTCAGTGGACCAGCAGGGGAAATTCTGGGAGGCATTACAGTGCAAAGGACAGCACAGTGAATGAATCCTCCATACCTGGATCTTTCTCACTGTCAGGACTGATCAGAATTAGAAGGCTGCTGAGATGGTTTAAAAGCCTTATGGCAATCTTTCAGCCTTTCTTACCTGGGGATTATGTGGTTATTTAGTGGTTGGAAAGGTGTAGGATTTCAGCTGTATATTTTTAGCTGCAGTAAAGGAGAATGTTTTTACATCAAGGATTATAGTTCCAGAAACACTACAAATTGCTACAACATTTGGGTTGTTCTAGGTTATCAATAGTGTTCCTTTCCTTTTGCCAAATTGTTTTGAATATCTATACCTCCCTGGAAACTCTGTCATCCAAAAAAGCACTGTGCTTGAACATTATTAGCTTTTAAAATATAAAAGCATAGAAAAGCACAAGAAAATATATTTTAAAGATTTATGATCTTTAAATTTATTTTTATATATTTTTTCATTAATTAATGTTACTTTTTCATTTTCGATTTCAGCACAGCTTCCGCCTAAAACAAAATAATATCATTAATATGAAAATAGAAGGTATGTCCAAGAATTAAAACAAAAAGGTTGAGAACATACCAACTTTCCCATAAAACGTGCACAGATTCACAGAAGCTAAATATAAAACCATTTTTCAGAGTTCTTAGAATTTTACTGCGTGTTTTTCACAGTATTAATAATATCATATGTCATAGCCATTTAAATATTCTTTGAAAACTTTACCTAATTCTTAAGAAAAGTTATTTTATTGACACAAGACATCAAGTGGTATGGTTCAGTAGCTTCCTGAAATAGTTACTTGGGCTTCTAGCCAGACAGGTATGTGAATAATAAAATCCTTTTCTCTACTTTCTTAGAATAGAAAAAATTATCTCAGTTTTGTTCTGTCCATTTAAAACTTGGTTTTAAAGACAGGTGCATGTATATTTTGACAAAGTTTTACTTTAAGAATATTTCCCTCTATATCTAGTCTTGCGTCTATTATAAGCAGTGGTTAAAAAAGGCTAAGTATATAAGATGATGAATTGTCTAAAAACAATCAAATGGAAAAAGAAATTATCTTGCATGCTTGCATTGAATTACAGTCACACTTAACTTTAGTGCTAGCATTTGCTGTCATTCCAATTACAGAAACCTGGAAATGGAGAAGTGTTTTGTTATATACTCAGAAATAATTAAACTTTGGAGCAGGTTTCCATGACTTCCGAGTTATGTGCAGAAAGTGCCTTGTAATGGAGCTGCAGTTGCTCCTGGTATTATACCAGGCTGCATTGTGAAGAGAGGCATATTAAAGAGAATCAGTGAGAATGAAAGTCACACTGAAAGAAATAATTTGCCTACTGCAAACTTGAATTGGTATTATACTTTCTCTTTGACTTTTAAATTTTATACAGAAATAATAAGAAATCTTCAGAGTTGCCTTCAACTGCTAACAGCCAGAATGACAAGAGAAAAGTTTGGAAGCTCAGTTTTGTTCTGTCTGGCCGCATTCTGCTGGTATCCATTCTTTGTCCTTCACTGTGTTGGTGAATAGACCATGAACTCCGTGACTTATAAAGTATTTGTGGGTTTGGAAAAATCTCATTTAACAAAGCTAAAAGTGAAACAATCATCAACATAAAACCTTGTGTGATTTTATAGAAAATAAAATCCATCACAAATAATATTCCTCTATTTTGTATATTTTCCATAATTAAAAAGACTGTTTGAACTTCTCTTTGGCAGAGCACTCTTTATAACAATGATTTGTTTCAAACCTAAAAATCATCAGGAATCAAAATTTTACGAACGGGATTTTTTTTAAAGATGTCCCTTATATTCTGGAAATTAAAAATATATTCCTTACAATGTTATGTATTGTGAAACTGTAAATCAGAATTTGATATATTAATATGCAATTAACCTAATAAAAGATATTTAAAATACAGCTCATCTAAAATTGCTCAAACATTGCAGATTTAGTTGAAAGGCCTGAAAAAAGGCAATATTAGTAACTTTTTTGAAATTTATTTTGTACAAAGCTTCATATCTGAATTACTTTAAACAGGCCAAACAGCAAAGGGAGAGTGATGTCCTGAAAAATTACTTTTAGCTAATTAGACAAGCAACTCAATGTAAGCTTCTGGAGCAAAATGATAAATGTGATTTCTGTGTGTGTGAGCAAGAAAGGAGGAAAACAATTTCCTTTTTGTGTACACTATTGATTGTGATATTGGTTGTACTGTATTTCATTGTGTCCTGATGTGCAATGCAGCAGAACCTAGAAACCATAAAGGATGAAAGATATAATTCAAAAACCCTCAAAGAAATTAGTGATATTTTTTATAAAAAGGGATGCAAAAAGATACTTTAGTAATAGAGTGTCTCAGGTTTTTTTCCGAAGTATGACTGTGGGGATTATGGTGTATACAAAGGTAGCACCCTTCTTTAATGAAGAGAAGCACAGGATGCAGAGGAGGTTTCTTTAGCTCTGCAGAGACCAGCATGTTAGAACCAATGGCTGAAATTTGTAACTGAAGGTCTGAATTGGTAATAACTCCCCAAAATAGCTGTAGTACAAATGATGATAATTGGTACAAACTACCAGTGGAAGTGGTGGCTTCTTCCTGTTGCTTTGTTAAGATTATATTTCACGTCTTTCTAGAAAGAGTTCTCTAAGCAGCATAGTACAGTTGTAAATGCAGGAGGTGCTAAGACCTGAGATGAACAGAAGAGATTGAACTCTAATGTAAACTGCATTAAAAAAAAAATGATTATGTGCAGAAAGGAATTAAAGAATAAATAAGCAGTAAAGAATAAATGCAAAACACATGATGAGACATGGCTGCATATCTGATGTGTGTTGCTGAGTCGTAAATTGTCTTACATTCTTATTATCAAGAAATCTCTGCATCTTAGATGCCCTCACTCCTAGGTTCTATAACATAAAATACTAAATAAAGTGAGGTAATATGTAATTATTTCTTTAAAAATATAATTATTTCTTATTGCAATAAATTCTTACTTAAATGACTTGGTGAATCAGGTAATATATATATTGGCTGATGAATATATGAGGAAGTTATTATCTACAGTGAATAAATGGGCTTCTCTCGAGAGCTGCTAAACAAAATTTTATTTTCTGTGCAGAACAGGGATTGTTTGTTTAAGGTTGCAATATTAAGTAATGGAAGACTAGAAAGATATATCATCCTTCAAAGGACCTTGGTTGTAAAGTTAAGAAAACAATCGTATCTCCACAACCACTGGATTGCAGCAGAAAAACAAATATATTAACCAGTAAAAGAAACATGAATTTCCCTCCAAAACTCGTATAAATATTTTACACTTGCCTAATTTCTCAAGACCTAAATTGATTATATATAGTTTATATGTTTTTTTCTGAATCTGTAACCTGCAGGACTGTTTAATCATATCCTAGCTGACTCCTGCGCTGCAGCACTGTAGATAAACAGTGCATCAGTGCCCCCTGCAGCCTTAAAACACTAGTATAACAGTTAAAAAACCCCCAATGCTATTGATCGTTGTTGAAATAACTATTCAGAAAAAGAACGGCCTTAAATCCTGTTGTATCCTTTCCTTTTTTCTCCTTCCTTCTTTAAAAGTGAAATTGCAGCTCTTGGGTAAAGAAAAAATTCATCAGGAATGTAGCCTAAAACTCAGAACAGACCTTTATATATTTGTGAGAATGAAAATTGCGGTTTTTTTGCGTTCAAATACACTGGCGTATGAAAAGCAGAAATCAGAAGCATAGAAAATTCAGAATATATGTGTAAACTTTAAAGAGTATGTTATAAAAAAGACAGAAATTCTGACTCTCAAAGGCCAGTTTCTGTGATGCGTAGAATGTTCAGAAATGCTGCTTCACCTATGCTAAACTGTAGGTATTTGTGAGTTTTTATATATATTTTTTTAAATTTGCTCAAAATTACATATATAATATAAAGATAAGTTTGGGATTTGTTTCCTCTCATTCAGCTCCTACACAAATACTTCCAAAGTCATTGGCAAATTTCTAGACACAGTATTAGTTACGGGTATACAGATTTCTTTTGAAACTCTGAAGTTTCAATGAAGCAATGTTTGGCAATAGCAGAAATTTAAGCTTATTTATCTATGGGGAGAAGGAAAGTTTTCAGCTCATAAAACCATGAGCTGTTTAAATTGCCAGCAGTGCCAAAAAGAAAACATGAACATAAATAAAATTAATTTTAAGAAAACACCTGTCTCTATGCAGTGCATGAATTTTTTGAGATATATGTACTTCTGACCAGGTTTCTGAAGCCAGATTTCCCCTTTTTCCCTCTCTATACCCATGCTAAAATAAGAGGTAGATAGGAGATGATGCTGCACTACTGAAATCCATACAAGGTCCTACTTGACAAAAGAAGTGACTTGGCATTCTTTAACTGCCAAAAAATTCTGTATTTAAATAACAAGATATAATGTGAAATTTTTACATTTGTAAGGATGAAGGCTGGAGGCCAAATTACATTAGTCAATTGAAAATGCATTAATTTCTTAGAACTAACTGTCTAACATGGTTCACTGATGTTATAAAATTGAGTAAGTATGGTATGGAAATGATAGGAAATTATTAAATCTCTTCTGAGCACTATAAACACAAGTGTGACATCAGTAACTGGCTTCCAGCATTTATCAATTATAAAATCAATTTCATAAACCAGAAGATATAAAGTACTCTTGATTGAATTAAAGTATATAAAAGAAATTTGGCAGCATTCAGAACTCTTAAATCATGAGATAGTTCTGGTTGCAAGTGAGATTAGTTTTATTTACAATAAAAAACTTTTTCACCTCAGAATAACTTTCTAATATAAACAGAGTAAGGTAAATTCTCTAATTTGGGAATATGGTCCTGCAACCTTTGACAGATTTTTATCAAGTTGGATTAATTTCATCAAATTACTATTTTTTTTTCATTAAAAGGTATATTTGTACCTTTTAAGCCCTCCTTTGCAAATGGCAAAGCACAATCTACTTGCCTTGGCGGGTTTTATTTTCATAATTTAAGTCTATAGCTTAGATATTTTAAGTCTTGATTACTAAATGAGTTGTCTAAATTTTTCACAAGGAAACCAAGTATTTTTTTTTTAATTAAGAACCTATATCTTACACATACATCTTACATCTTTTAACTGCCTGCTGCATTCATAAGGTTGTTTGGTGGATACCATGATGAGCATTTGGCTGATATTATTAAAGCGGACCTGCTTTGATACAATGACCCTCTTAAATCACTAATATTAATACTTTAAATATAGCTGCCCTTCATGATTTAAAGTTACTCAAGAAAGAATGGCTGAAGAATATTGCTCAGTTTGAAGGTAAAAATGAAGGTAAAAAGTATTCTCTGCCACTGAAAATAATCTCTCAGATTTGCATCAGGTTTCTTTTTTACTCTTGTTTTGAGACTTGTTTTGTAGCTGGAAAGAGCAATAAGTTTTGCAAGTGGTGCTGCCTATTGCCAAGTCATATCTGGGTACCCATCAATGACATAGTATTTGGGTTCAGGTAGTGTTTAAGATAAACAAAAGCTGTTAGGATCAATGGATGCAAAATATCTAAAATTTCCAGTGTTACTCTGGAAGAGCACGACCACCTGATAATTTCAGTATAACATGGTTTTAGCATATCGTGTTTTCTACCTCTCTATGTTCTTGCCCTCTCACAACCTTTGGGTTGATAAGAAGATGGAAGGGCATGAATAATCCATTTATAACATTTTTCTGTCAAGTAATCCATATCAATGCAAGTCAACTCCTTCACTATTCCTTAATTATTCATAATCTTAATCAAAAGTGAATAGTTTAATGCAGAGCAGTGACATGTTCTTCTGCAGCACTTGATCTTATCTCCTGTGCAGTCTTGAATATTGCTCACATGTTGGGAGGAAAGACAAATCTGCTGACAAGACATCTGGAGTTTCCTTATTTCTTGTTTGTGGACTGTTATTTTTTTCTTCCAGTTCTTCATACTAAAAATAAAACTCCTCAGTCTTGATAATGTTGCCTGTTACTATTTCTCCATGTTTTAAAATTTTCCTAAGTTAGAGTCACATTCTGTTACACGTGTAAAGTAACAGCAGTCCCTTCGTTGCAAACTTAAACTGCTTGAAGTGTTAGAAAGATTCCTTTAGGTTGTAAAAAGGTAAGGTAAGCTCCATTCTCTGCTGTAAAGGTATGTGATTTATGGGAAATGCTTTTAGGAAGTGTTTTCAATACGTAAAAGTGATTTGGGATGTTTTTCAGCTATATAATCAAAACACAAATGATTTTAAGAGTGACATAGTGAGCAGAAGTAGGAATTTTTCCTCACTCATCACAGTTGTTTTATTCATTACCATCTCTAGTTGATGGAGAAAGTTGGTTACTTTTCTTAGAATGTGATGAGCTGGAGATACCTCTCTGCATATAGATTGTCTACAGGGAGAACCAGGGTGGTCATCTCAGGCAAGTTTCGAAGTTCTTAGGCAGATAATGTTTGACAAAGTGAACTCTGCCCTAGAGTTTTATTTGTATATGAAATTTCTTCAAATATTTAGGAGGAAAAAGACTATATTGAGTGGCACTTTGATACCTTGGAGAATTAGGAATCGAAAAGAGATTGAACATGAGGTCATAAGTATCAACCTCCTTAATGACTTTGTTATTGATGATTCTCCTTGGTGCTCTCAACAAGGAAGTTACAGTATTTGTTCACTCTCAGATAAAGTCAGAGTGTTTGTTACAAAAACACATTTGGGGCAAAATTCAAATAGTTCTCCAATTTCATGAAAGATGAATATTACTTATACCAGCATTTAATAGTCTTCCTTTACGAAAATCCCACTAGTAAGAACATAATATTGTTTAGTGTACCCTTACAGTCATTCCAAGAAGGGAAAGTCATCTACCAGCATTGCATCTGACACTGGGATATGCTAAAATATGATATTGCTGTAGGGAAAAAAAAATTAAATTGTAAACAATAGCAGCCAGCAGATAAAAGGACATACATATGAATATCCAAAATTGAACTTTTTAATTCTTAAACAGAAAACTCCTACTCAATCAATATGAATGGTTGTACATTTTGACAATATCTGGACCAAACAATAGTAGCAGACCCTGAAGCCTGCAGTTAATAAAGTGACATGAGATAAAAGCATCATTTGGGAGGAAGATCTCACACTGTATTTCTGCACAGAGAGGCTATGGTGGTCAGAGGCCATCTAGGGCACAGCAGCCATGAAATGGTAGAGTTTTGAATTTCCAGTGAAGTAAGGGAGAAGATCAACTAAACCTCTGCCTTGGAGTTACAGAAGGAGGACTTTGGGTGCCTCTTCAGTACTCTATTTCAGAAACTTCCTTAGAAAACAGTCTTTAATAACNACACCTATAATCCCCCTGCTATTAATCAATTTTGGAAGTCTTCTCCACAGCCTTAAGTCAAATGCAGTGCTCTCTTGCAAGTCTGTGCCTTTCAGCACAGAAAGTTTGAAGTTCTCAGCATCCAGGATTCCAACAACAAAGTGCTCCTCTTTAATTACAAAGAGGAGGTTAACCTTTTGTGCCAAGAGATGAGCCACTGGGGAGGAAGGGTGGCCTGGCTGAACAGGGAGCTTTCACAGGACCTTAGGACAAAAAGACAGTTTAAGACCTTTGGAAGAAGGGGCAGGCAACTCACAAAGAGTACAAGGATATCATCAGGTCTTGTAGAGAGAAAATTAGAGAGGCAAAAGCTCTGCTAGAATTCAATCTGGCCACTGCTGTGAAAGGTAATAAAAAGTGTTTTCATAAATGCATTAGCAGCAAAAGGAGGTCCAAGGAAAATCTCCATTTCCTTGGAGGGGAACATTGCCACTGAGAAAGAGGAAAAGGCTGAGGTACTTAACTCCTTCTTTACCTCAGTCTTTAACAGAAAGACCATGTATCCTCAGGACAACCAGCTACCTGAGCTGGTAGGGGCAGAATAGACCCCCTGTAATCCAGGAGGAAGCAATTAGTGACCTGCTGAGCCACTTAGACGCTCTGAAGTCCGATGGGCCAGATGGGATTCACTCAAGGGCACTGAGACAGGTGACGGAAGAGCTCACCAGCCACTCTCCATCATTTATCATCAGTTTTGAGTAAAAGTTGAGGTCAGTTGATGACTGAAGATTGGCCAGGAAAGAAGATAAATCTCCCGGCTGGAAGAAAGATCCTGGAAGTGGGGGAGGGTACTGAAGATAAGAGAGGTGCCTGGAGATGAATACCAGGTGCCAGGACCGAGGCTGGCAACAGTCAAGACCAATTACTACAGACAGCAGCTCAGTGTGAATCAACATGACTTTCCACTCAAGCTTCCCAGACCACCAGCAACCTCCCTGCTAGAAGTGAAAGTGGAAACGCAGTGAACATAACAGGGCATGGGGGAACTGAGGGCACATGGGAGTGCATGAGATAAACAACCAGGGTAATAGCTCTATTCTCATCAGTTCTTAAGTAAACCCCTATACCCAGTTTAACTGTGGGCTGTTGTTTACTCTCTCATCTGTCATGCACTTTATTGATTATAAAATAATTTCTTCCTCCCAGAAAAAAATTACATGTAGTCTATTATTTTAGTTTCTTATTTTGTAAAATACCTTGTAAAATTTTATTTAGCATGTTTCAAGTACTGTATTTTTTCATCCTCTCATTTATTATTACAGAGATTTTTTACCTGTCATATTTGCAACACTCTTTCTTATGCATTCAATGAGAATGCAGTCATATTTTAATTAAATGCTAAATTACTGATGAATAAATGATGTTTGTGTTTATGCATGTCAGCCATTCTCTAGCATTAAGATATAATTAGAAATTAAGTCTGGAAGACTAGATGATACATAACAGTACTCTGCATTTTTAACTCTTTCTGTATTAATAATTTCTACATATCATTCTCATCTTGCTTTCAGGACAGCTTTTATGTAAATTTCTATAGTTTGTGATACAGAATGCTTTTTTAAATTCCTATTTCTCTCCAGTAACAGAGTCCTTGAAGACAAAAATGCTTTCTATCCAGGAATCTTAATTAATACTTATAAAATGTCATGGTTTAACCCCAGCCAGCAACTCACCCCTACTCAGCCACTTGGTCAGTCTTCCCTGGTGGGATGGGGGAGAGAATCAAAAGGTATAAGTAAGAATACTTGTGAGTGGGGATAAAGACATCTCAATAGGTAAAGCTAAAGTCATGGACAAGCAAAGCAAAACCAGAAATTCAATCACCACTTCCCACAGGCAGGTGGAGGCTCTCTCCAGGAGAGAGAGGAAAGAGCAGTGCTTATCTCCAGGAAAGCACTGCTCTATCACTTGCAACATTGACTTGGGAAGACAAATGCCATCACTCCAAATGTTCCTTCTTCTTCACCCAGCTTTATATGCTGATCCTGACACAGCACAATCAGCTGATTGTGATGGGGTGTCCCTTTGGGCAGTCGAGATCAGGCTGTGTGCCCTTTCAACTCCTTGTACACTCCCAGCCTGCTCACTGGTGTGGTGGAGTGAGGAGCAGAAAAGGCCTTGACTGTGTGCAAACACTGTGTGGCAGCAACTAAAACATCTCTATATTACCAAGACTGTTCTCAGTAGGAATCCAAAACACAGACCCACAGTTGCTACTGTAACTCTATCCCAGTGAAAAACACAAATGTAGATCTTCCCTACTTTTATTAAGTGGGTAAGAACTATTTTCAGCACATGGGGAAACTAATCCTGAAAGAAATAAGGCAGTTAATCTGTAAAAATAATTTAAAGGCCTAAACTATTCTTATGTGAGACCTCTAAAAGCAAAATAGGTACTCTCAAAACTGCACTTTATCTCTAATGTAATCAGGGCACATTGAATTTCCAGCCTGCCATTCATTTCTGGAAGCATCTTGATTGTCTTAAGAGTCCTTCTCACGCTTGTTAGGATCTGAGAATGCCTCTATTTTACAGGTGTGTCTCAGAGAGAACAATATCTCCTAAATATTCCCAGAAGTTGAGATGAGACCATAAAAGACAGGTCCAGTATTGGTGCATCCCTTCTTTCTGTTTTTATTCCTCAGATCAGTGATAAGAGCACTCTTCTGGTTTATCAGATCCTTGACTTTAGTTCTGTCCTTAGCTTGGTGGAATTATAAACATCTTCCAGAAGTGCTGTAAGAACTCCCAGTCTGTTTGTCTGTTCTGTCCTGCATGGAATAAGCATTGACTAGGTTGAATGGATAAAGGAAAAGTGTTCACATATGGTTCCCCATCCCTTGGGCTAGAATATTTACCTGAGTACAGATTTGTATTTTTCCACTGTGTTAATTGTTTTTTAAGTATATATTTTGAAGCATTTCACGGTTTTTTCTTGTCAATGCAGGGTACTACCCATCTGGAGAATATTCACTGTGGGCAAAGACCAAAGTTTGGCTACTACTATAGCCCCAAAAATTACAATGCAGAAGTCTTGCCTGAATGAATTATTGCTTAGGAAATCAATTGCATATTCAGGATCCTCCTTTATCCCTCACAGACACATTGTGCAAAAATATTGCATAGGTAGATCATGCATTTTGGAGTCTAAATTATAGATGGCATCAATGAGGTAATAAACTGCTTGAACTTAGATAGAATCTTTGGTAAACAGTAGTGACTCCATTCTGGAATTGTGATTTTTGAGATAGTTGTCATAGCATCTCTGTTACAGGAACTCAATTTGTCCAGTAGAATTTACTTAGCCATTGGACTGGAACAGAATGCTTGTATTCTAATTTTGCAGAGCCTTTTCAGAAGGAAAAGTACAGTGTCATATTAAAAAAACAAAATAACATTTTTCATCTGCTGAAAGAATCTTCAAAGAGAGAATTAAAGTATTTCTTTCCTTTCAAAACCACCAGTTCCAAGAAACAAAAGTAGTTGCAGAAATCAACAAAAAGATGCAGTGCTTAGGCCTTTCAAGTGCTCTTTTTCTAAATAGCAGCTAAGATGAAACTGGTAAGAGGTTTTCCAACTGTGATTATTGACTAAATGTAAAAGAGAAAGCTGAAGTTCACACAGATTTGAGATTTGTTTAAACTTCAGAAAGTGTAAGATTTGCACACTGGTCCACTCATCAGTAGTTTGACTTTTTTCCTTTTTTTTTGAGTTAATGTTTGGATCATTGGCACATGTAATCTTTTATGCTTAAGTAAAGATCAGTGTGAACAACTGAAAGATTTAATTCTCCCTTATTTCTTCAAGCAAGTCAAATAAAAACATGACTGGATTTGGTACACAAATTCAGTTCTTCAGTTTAGCAAAACTATTGTTTTAACAGGAATATGTCTCAGTACGTGTATTTCCTTTTCCTCTTTCCACTTTAATCTGTCTATAACTGACATTTCTTCCCATATCTAGCCCCACTATGCATCCCAGAGTTTAAATTTTTCCTTCATATTTGTAAACACAGCTTTCATCAATTTCATTATATCTGTTAATTTCATTCTCAGATCCTTGACTGCATTGTATATGGAATATATTATTTGCATTGCTAGGAGTTTGCACCATTAAATGAGACTCTGTGTGTGCAAAAGCAGGTGCAAATAATGATGTTATTCCAGTTGTGAATTTTTTGAATGGAAAGCTGCAGCTACAGTATCACTGAGTTCTGCTACCGAATGTTGTGGCTTGTAGGAGGGGGAAGCTGGGCTCACAGTCTGGAGCATACACTGAAAATTTATATTTTTAAGAGATATGCCTGAGCATATATCATCACTATTCAGAAAACTGACCCCTGACACTTCCAACTAAAGCAAAAATTGTTGTGAGTGAGGAAATCAAGTTCACATATAAACTGCAGAATATAAACAATCCATATCTGGTAAGCTCTTGAATTGTTTTCCCGATTACTGTGTTGAGTGATGTAAATGGTGTCTCCAGGAGGGTAAGTGCACAGATACACTGCTCTGTGGATTCATTGAAATCAGTGAGATGCCATTTAAAGTACTCTGCTTGACATGGTTGTGAACAGTGAAATAAACAGCCTGTTAAAGGCTTTATTAATTCCTGCCAAATTACATTCAAGGTACTAGGTATTTATTCCTGTTTAAACCAACATTTCCATTAAGTGCAGTTGTTTTCAGTTTCATAAACTTTGAAATTATATTATACCATGCATTCTAATGCTCTTGAAACATCTTTCTTTTGGCTCCAAATTCTAAAACATCCACTTAAAATAATATTCTGTCACAACCTAAGAAAAATGGCAGATGCACACTTTTCCACTGAAGAAAACTGCAAATAAAAGCAGTTGCTTCCCAGCACAAACTACTTTATTGACAAGATAAAAATACAAACTGCCTTATCCCACTCATATCAGATAAAGCTAAATCCATTACTCCAGTAATAAAATGTTAAGTGCATAAGTACCAGAAGATATAGGCAGTGGAGATGTTATCATATCATGGGGACTCCCGTGCCATTGCTTGTCTCATCAACCTGCTTCATGGGAAATGTCAGAGTGCTTCTGTAGACACATCTGCCATCAGCCTGATAATGAATTGCTTGGGGGAAAAGTCTGCTCTCTTTGCAGGTCTCAGTTTGAAGTCCATTATATAGATAGATCACCCTGAAAAAAAAAAAAAAGCTCTCTTAAATTTAGGCGGAATTTCTTGCATTTCAGTTTGTGTCCATTGCTGTATATCCTGGCCACCAGCAAGAAGCATCTGCTTCTATCCTTTCCCCTTCCCTTCTTCCTCAGGTATTTATACAAACTGACCAGATTCCCCAGAGCCTTCCTTTCTTCAGGCTGAGCAAATCTCCTGGCCCTGGCAGCACACAGGTAAGCCCCTGTCGAGGCTGAGCCCCTCACTGCCAGGTCAGTGCAGAGCAGGGCATCCCAGAGGTTTTGTTAGCTTTTTAAGCTGCAGCACCTCTAACTTCACACCCTGATAGTTTCAGGCTCTTACTGGATAGAGGAGAACGTATGGGAGAGGGAAGGAAGCACAGCTGGTCTGGGTATGTGTGCTTTTGGTTTAATAGCATAACGTCGAACATGACCTGCAAGTACTATATTCCTGCCATTCAGTCCATCATGCATCTCATGAGTGGCAAACAATGTAATATAAAATAAACAAGACTTCAAATTGCATTAATGTCTATGTTTAGGCAAGCATTTCAAGTTTACATGCACTCAGCCATGAAGCACAATCTTGCAGGCCTTTAAAACTCAGCTTTTTGAGCTCATTTTAAGATTAAAAACAATGTGTTGATGCTTGCAGCAAGTTTGAAGATCTCTGTGTGCATTATTGACCTGAGAGGCAGTGACAGGCTGGGAAATTGAAAAGAATAATAACAAATATAAAATTGTGGCCTTGTTGCGGAGTAACAGTGAATCAAGTTTTGCTTGATATATTTTTGTTACACTTTGTCAAAACTTTCAACACCTCAATTACTGTTTTACTTTAAATGCTTCCCAGTTCTTTATTCAAATAATGTTTTAGTTAAAATTCATTGAGCCAAGGTTATTGCTTATTCACAGTAGCAGCCTGCACGGCTTGTGAGCGCAGCTGCAGATGTTTGCCCCACTAACCAGCCCCAGCAAACTCTTCCCTGCTTTTGTGGTAAGGCAGGGAGCTGCGGGGTGCCTGGAAGCAGTGCTGGCACGAACACAGTCAGGCACCATCTAGAAGCAAAACATCCAGAACAACACTGCAAAGGCTGACATCCTGTGAAAAATTAGCAAACGAACCGGGGAGAAATCAGCCTACCAAGTAGCTTTCCTTTCTTTCTTCTCTGCAGATTAGAATGTCAACCAAAAAATGAAGCAAGGCTGCATTACTTGTGCTCATAAAATTTCATTTAAAGCACACTGCTGTGATTCTATTTTAGAGAAAAACAGTAGCTTCCCATCAGAAAGGGGATGTGAAACTTCCACAGCTGGAAATCAGTGCTTTCAGCAGAGACAAAAATGCATCTGCCAGTCAGACAGCTCTCCCTCTTCTACAGCATTTTACCCCTGACAGTAGCTGTAACCAGGTTCAGAGGAGTAAATTTTGCAGTGGTCAGATAGGATTATCTGTCATTAGAAAAATGGTCTCTCTAATAGCTAGTAGTAAGAGCTTAGTTTAAACTGTGTTAATTCCCCATGTTTTATGTAGGTTTTGTTGACTTTTTTTTTTTCAGGAGTAACAGAAAAATCAAAAAATACCAGTAATTGCTCCCAATAAATTTCTCCTGTAAATGTCTAAATCTTTATGTAAACCTGCTATTAGTTCAGAGTTTCTACGACATTTAGGTTATGCTTGGGGACAAAATCAAGATTTTTGGTTTATTTACTTTTAATCAGAGATTGTAATCCCAGCAGGTGACTAAGCATTTTTAATTTGCTGTGCTAGCAAATAGAAGACTTGCTGTGCTTGCTGGTAGAAGATAACACATGTTAATGCACCCTTAATGCTGCTCTGAATGGAATAGCCTACATGAAGTTCAACAGAGCTATTTCCCTTAGGAGAAAAGTATCGTTATAAATCCAGCAGTTACGTTGTTTTCATTGTATTTATATAAATGGAAATGTTGTTGTTCAATTCATCTAAATGGAAATAAACAGTGAGTCACTTATTTTCTTAAAGCTTCAAGCCTCTTATTAGCAAGTCCTCTGCCTCAAAAATATTTTAAGGATTTATTTTCAGCCACCTTGATGACTGCCATTTTTTTGGACACTTTTCTCTCATATAAAGTAGATAGATGCCTTGAAATCCTCATCACTAAGCACCACAGTGTGTGTGTTTTGGCTATTTTGTGTTTTGGATGCATACTGCATCCCTGCTTAAGTATCCCATTCTAATGTTTTCCTTACTATTATGGCTCTGCACATCTCTGCACATCTTACTGTCACATAAGCCCTGTGTCCCTTTTGTTCTTCCCCAGGCTCCACTCCTTTCTCAGTTACTGTGCCTTTCTTTGGTTCCCCTTAGATATTTACTTTGCCCTGAATTATTTATCTCCTTCCTCTGTCCACCTCCTTTTCTTCTCTAAGTGCCTCTGGACATGTATCCTTTTTTTTGCTGTATTGTTAATTTAAGAGAAGCAGATTTTTAATAGTGACATTAACAGACAGCTTACTTACCTGGGATGTGTTATGTTGGGTTGAATTTTTTTCAGAATATTATGAAATGTGTTGGTACTTTCTAAAATCTGGATTCAAAAAAAGTAAATTATTAAGATCACTTTTCATGTAAATGGGATATGTAAAAAATTTGGAAGCTAGACTTAAGAGGAAGCTAGACAGATGCATGGAGTGGTGAATGCAATGTCACACTGAATGCATGCCCACCTATCTTGCTTCTGCAGTTGCAATCTACCTGTGCATCATCACTTTCCAATGCTTCTTTTTAAGACATACTCACAACTCTAAAACATGGTGAAGCAGAAGTTTTAGCTGATACAAGAGCAGGTGCCAAAGAGAAAGGCGAGGGCACAGCAGGAGCCAATATACGGGCTTCTTTCAATTTTTGTAAATCAGCTTTATGCCATCATTTTCACCAAAATAAGTGTGAATTTTAACGTTAAACTGTTGATATTTAACACATTGCAAAAAAATACTGTCTTTTGCTAATTGTGGTGCCTATAAACCATTGTATTAAGCACTTAATTTCTATGCTCTGTTTTGCCCAAAATATTAGTGATATTTTAGTTCAACCTCATCTCCCTTTTATAGAATCATAGGTTTGGGTTGGAAGGAATGTTAAAGATTATCTAATTCCAACCCCACTGCCATGGGCTGGGACGCCATTCACCTGACCAAGTTGCTCAGAGCCCCAACCAGCCTGACCTTGAGCACTTCCAGGGTTGGAGCACACACAATGTCTCTGGGCAACCTAATTCAGTGCCTCACGACCCTCACAGTAAGGAATTTTTCGCTAATATCTGATGTAAACATACCCTCTTTCAGCTTAAAGCCATCCCTCCTTGTTCTGTCACTACATGCTTCCACAGAAAATCCCTCTCCAGCTTTCCTGCAGGCCCCAAATCTGTAATTTGGTCTCCCGAAAGCCTTCTTTTCTCCAGGCCAAACAGTCCCAACTCTCTCAACCTGTATTCACAGGAGAGGTGCTCTAGACATCTGATTATTTGGGTTTTTTTGGCAAAACATTAAAACATAACAGAAATACTACAAAGTTTTAAATTACCAAGGAGGTATAAACAGTAAGATATTTAATTAGATTTTAGTTTCCAAATTGGAATTCTGAATTAGAAATTTTTTCTGGGAAAAGAATAGTATCTCTTGAACTTCAGAAAATGAAAGAATATCTGTTTCCTATGTAAAATTCAGTGAGAACTTATTTTTTAATTGATAAAGCTTATTAAATAGTCATGAATCTTCTGGGGACTCTTGATTCTTTTTGCTTTTTCCTCACCATAGTAAACTTGTGTGATGCATGGAAGTTGTTGTGCTTGGTAAATTGGAAGCCTTATATTTGCACAGTTTTAGTGAGTCACAAGTTGGCTCTCTGGTAGAAACAAAAAACTGTAACAAACAGAGTTGACAAACAGGTGATATTAAACCAAAAAAGCATCTCTTTTTTGTCACCTTCCCCCTTTCTCCCCAGTATTTCTGTGAATTAGAAGATACTGTGTTTCTGTACTACAGCTTTTTCCCTTCTGCTATGCATGCTTGATCGACATGTATGGAAGTCTCTTATAGAGCTGCCTTACAAGTTTTGGTAACTTCAAGCAATGAGTTATTTAATAAGTGAAACCTGTGTTTATTTTTTAACTGTTGTTGGCATCCATGAAAAATGAATTTTGAGAGCACATGGAAACTGTGCTTCTTGCATGAGGGCTGTTCCTTGTTCCCTCACAGAAAAAAATACCTTCCCTGTGTTTTTGCTAGTTTTCTGGATGGGGACTAGATTTGGGAATTCCTTATGTATTCATATTTTTTTAAGTATAGTCTGAATTTCTATTTAAAAACAACAAACTAATATCAATTGAAGCTTAAGTGCAGTAACAAAAATTAGATCTCACAGGATTTTTTGTTTAGATATGTTGTCTTTCTCCTTTCAGAATCTCTGTACCCACACGTCTATCAACAGCATTCCCTGTGGTTTCTTCTGAAGTGCCTCACTTGCCTGACCCTGGTGTGCCCTCTCAGATTTCCCCTGCATTTCCATCTGTGTGCCAGGAAGGGCTGTGCCATAATGGAGGGACTTGTCACCCTCTCTCTCTGCCTACTGGGGCCACCTCGTTCCAGTGTGACTGCCCACTACACTTCACTGGTCGATTCTGTGAGAAAGGTAATTGTGATTAATTTTTTCTCTATTAGTTATGAAATGAAAGTCTTATACTGCTTTGGAGATGAAAAGGGAGAAGAGGTATTGATTGTCATATTTCTCTACTTTTCATCCCAGTTACTTTTAGTTAACTGAGGAGCAAATTCATTGAGGTAATTCTAATAATACTTATTTGCAGTGTAAATTAGGTTATATCAGTCAGGCACACTCCTAAGGGTTGCAATTTGAGTTAATGAAAAAACCATTGCATTATTTGTGCAAAATCGTAGTGCACAGTTTTAATGTATGTTTTTCAGTGTATTATTTCTGGGACAAAAGTAAGTTGACTTCCTCAAAAGATTATGTTTTCCATTTCTACAGAGTGGATTTTTTCCCTCACTGTGTCAGATCCTTTGTTGAAAAAGGCTTTTCTTTTTCTCTGTAGTTCATTTATACTTCTACTACTGTTGCTTATAAAGCATAGATTAATCAAATGAACATCATTGGAATCTGAATAAAAAATAATTCTTTTAGTAATTTTGGTTTCTTTGTAAAATGAATCAAGGCTATAAGGCAAACTGATCAATATTTCTGTTTTGTAATTGTAATTGCTTTTCATTATTGTTTTTCAGAAAGTTGTTTTTTAGAGTAAATTTCATAGCTGGCTTCAAAAACTGTTTTAGCTTTTAAGGTACTGTGGTTTATGAATTGCAGTAGGTAATTCTCATAGCACTAAAGGGCATTACTGGTGTACAGGAAAAGCACCAAAAAATGTCTAGAATATGGTTATATAACTGTATCATCCTCCTAATGAACTTCCCACAGTATGAAGTAAAAGCAACTAGAGTTAAGAATGCCCTTGCCAAACTGCTAGTGTATGTGAGCTAGCATCACATTGTATTATGGTCTAAAAATAGGTCATTGCACTCCCTATATGTGAAAGCAGTCACTGACTGTCAGCGCAAAAAAAAAAATTGTCATGGTGCTTACATATCAGAGAATATTTTACAATGTAGCCTTTTCAAGTTTATAATAAATGGTATATTTGCGAATTTTCAGTGTTAAATTTGAATCCCATGAGTATTTTCTACATATTTAGTCTCTGGGCATACTCTTTGCACTTGCTTACAATACACTGCAGCTGTGGAAACTGCAACATGAAATAGCAAAACTAAAAAGTGTGTTTCCATAAAACATGAAATATTTAGTTACTGCTTCAGTGAAGTATTTTCAACATTTCAAAAAAGTTTTTTATTTATTTACATACATTTCATGTGCCAGAATTTCCTTCTGCATTCCAAAGAATGCAGTTGTCATCCTTTTTATCAGCATCATCTGTGCTATTTTAGATGAGGGCAAGTTCCAGCTTTTTGCAAGCGTTGTGCCAGGAGGAAGCAATGTTCAATTTAAGCAGGAGTTTGACAGACATCCTGTGATAATAGGCAATATATGTGTGCATAACCTCTCTGTGGGACTCCAGTGGTTCTTTCCACCAGTGTCTGATTGCTGCTTTCTTCTGACCTTCCAGCTGATCTGTTGGTCCCCAAGGGTCTTCTATGGATGCCTAGAGAGGCTGACCTAGAACAGAGACAGAGTTAAAGAATAAAGTAGGTATTTATTTAAAGCCCTTAGAGGATACATCTTGGGCAGCACAAGACCCCAGCCAGGGCTACACTCAAGATGGACCCCAAATGGTCACAAAATAGATGACCGGTCACAAAGTTTCACACTTTTATAAGTTTCAGTCCGTTTACATATTGGGGTTAATTGTCCAATTACAGCCTCAGGTTATGAAGTCCCATCCTCTCCATTTGCTCTCTTCAATTCACCAAAGTTTACGCTTTTTTGGGCCTGAGGCTGTAATGGCTGTCCTTGCTTCTCAAGCTGGAAAAGGATTGTTTTGTCTAACTACCCTGTGAAGAGAACTTGCTAACATTTTATATGAAGTTCAGAGTTACACACCAAGGCAGCACAGAATCTGAAAAATATGAAAGCTAAAACTTAAGGCATCACTATGATTTGTTGTTTTTAATGCTAACTGACATGATCTGTGTTTGAATGATATTATCTGGGCTGAGTACTTGTGCCACAGACTTTAGGGAAAGTACCTTCTGTTTCATTGATTGAAAAAGTATTTTTATGTTACTCATTCAAAAATACAGTGTTCTAAACCATTTTCTCCTTTGAAGCTTAGCCAGTGCAGGCCAGCAGAGTTCATATATTGGAAAGAGTTCACTGCCAACTACACTTCCAAGGAAATTTGTCTTCCAAGGAAGTTTATCTTAGTTGTGTAAATGAAGGGGACTTCTTCTCTCTTTCTTTCTGTGATTTTGTTTCAAAAATCATGTGTGAAAATATGACTGAATTATGACTACCCCAAGAGCAAATTAAAAGCAGGGGACTCTTGCACTAAGTTGCAGTCGTAACCGAATCTCTGATGGTTAGGACTGACTCTACATAAGGTACACCAGTAACCATTCTGTTCAATAAAACAGAATAGAAGCTTTAAAGAAATCCTGAAACAAGTAGCTCCTTTGGAGAGCATAACCTCAGCTGTACAACCATATCATCCTTTTAATGGTCAAACACCCAGTTTCCACGATGTGTCTATTTTGTTTTCCTAAAAGTGGAGGAGATGCCTTTTGCTTTCCTGCAGCTCACATGATGTTGAGATATTAACAGAGATTAATATTTCCACATAGGTTGTCTAATAGTTCTAGCACTAGAAGAATAACATTTCTTTTCATTTTCTTTTTTTGTGTGGAGAAGATGAATTAAGTTCTCTTTTCACAGTGCTCTGCTTTTACCCTCTAAAACCCCCTGTTCAATACAGGGAACAACCTCCTCCTTTTTGCTAGTGCTCCTGGGTGAGCCAGGGCTGCTGTATCTGACATGTTCATTGGCTGGGAGCTCACTGGGGCGGCTGCATCCCAGAGCTCATGCTGTCACATTGCATCTTTGTATACATCAGAATATGACTTGATGGATCCTGTATTTAGTAGCTGAAAAGTAACTACAGCATAGAGTGATCTTATTTAATCCAAAGTTTTCAATGAGATTGATAATTTAGTCTAATGAAACCAGAGTTCGCCCAACTGAACTATGATTATAAACCTTTGATATTCAGAGACCTGTTCTTCAAGAAATCTAGAGAGAGCTCATAATTACGGGAGATAAGAGCATCTGCAATAATTTTATAATTATTTACCATAGACCTCGCAATGGAGAAATTAAATTGTCATGTATGCAATAGAGAAACTTTGTGACAGTCAAGGAAATTTTCTCTAGACTCCTTAAAAATACCTGTGATCTGTTTTAAACATACTGTTATGTATACCTATACATTTCAGTGATATAGTTTCGTTGATCATCTTTGTGATTTGCCTTTTACCTACCATTAACTAAATTTCAACAAGAAACTCATCGTACTTACCTGACATATCAACAGTGCGCAGGGTTTTACATACAAACCCTCCGTGGATATCTTGGCTTCACTAGAATGGGTGAATTTGTTGATTTAATAGCTATGGTAAGATACACTTACTTTGTTACTAACTATTTTTATTACAGTGTATAAGAACACCTTCTAGAGTGAGAGTGAGTGCCATTATCAATTATCTGTTTTACCTTAATGAGTGTTATTAAATGCAATTTCTTGGTTTTATTAATTTGTTCCTCGACTAGTAAGCCCATGCAGGTTGTTCTGCCCTTACAAGAAATACATTCAAGTCATAATTGTCCTTATAGATATATTAGACCAAAGTAGTTTATCTAAATACACTGTGTACTTACTCTAAACAGACATTTCTGAAATATCTCTAAATGAGAGTTTTGGAAAATGGAAGTCTATCTCCATTTTTCTAAGGAAATTGAAAAGTATGTATACAAATCAGTGTATTTGCCAAATTCAAACTGAAGTTATCAACACTGGTTATATACCAAAGGCCAAAGTGAGGATTTAGTATAAAGCATGGAAGGACAACCATTTGAGGCCTCTGTTCCCTTTAATACTGCTTTCAGTATTTCAGTTTTTCTATTTTTTCTTAACTACAAATTACCAAAGTTAATAGGAAATAAGAAGTTAGTACAAGATGTACTTTAAACCTGTATTAAAATGCAGCATAGAGAATATGTTTGTCATGTAAAATTAATCTTCATTACTCAGTGGTGAGTGCTACATGCCTGCTTTCATCGAATAGAAAGGGAGGATTTTATAGACTGGGTATGAAGGGTAGATAGTGCACTCTGCACTACCCATTTTTATTTTTCTTTTCTGTATAAATAAGCTTTTTTTACTTTAACATTAAATGTATCATTCTTTCTTTATTAGCTAAGTTGTGTTATCTGCTTCATTGTGAAATTCCCTCACGAGTGGAAAAAAGTGCTATGGTTCTGCTTCAGCATGAAAGCAGATGGTGGTGTATTACTGGAAAGTTCATAGCAATAGTTTGGAATATCAGTGTCTTGCATGTGTGAAGATAGTATATCCTTGACTGTTAATTATAAGATTAACATTTTTTAAGTCTCCAAAATTTTTAGTATTCCGTAAAAGTTTTATAAATTGTTCAATAAAAAACGTATTTAAATGTCATGTGTTAAAACCAGGAAATCTGTTGAATTTGATATGTTGCCTGTGTATATTCGGTACATTACTTAAAGGTCAACTCCTTTGACAAAGCTGCAAAAATAGCAGTAAAATGGAAGGCTGTTGCAGGCACTTAGGTTGGAACAGTCACACTAAAGACTTTGCTACATTTGTTCCCCAGGATACACTTGTTAAGTTCTTGATTTGTTGAAAAATACTTGATAATATCACCCTGAACATTAGAAGTTTCTTTTACAGATGCTTTTCTAGATGTTGTTCCTAATTTAACATTTCTAACTTGTGTCATTGGCTACCATAATTCATCTCAGACAAGTATGGAGAGTTTTTTATTTATGTCTTTGGCTTTGAAAAGAAATGTAGTTGGTCCAATTTCTTTTATTTCAGCCATATTTAGAACAATCTCATGTCTCCAGTAGAACTATTTATCTCCTTAATAACATTTATACTGTCCATTTATGATTTAAAACAAGTCTGTGACATTTTCCATCAAAAAGAAAAGTGAGCCAGTGAAAATGATATAAAGACGTTGAGGGAAGGCAATTGCACTTTCATCTCCACATTCAGGTTTCAGTTTGAGGTACACAGAAAGAAAAAATGGGATGTGGTTATCCCAAACCCTCTGTTTTTCCAGGGTTCAAGGGTTCTTTCACTCATTTTGTCCTCCTTCAAAATGATTCATACCTTGTAAGACTCTGTAAGCAGGAAAAAAATAATGTGTTTAGAGATATCTATAAATTCCCAGAGTCATTAATTTGATGTCATTAACCTCAGCTTATGTCTAGACTCATGAGATACCTATTGATGTCCCACAATTTGTATTTGTGTATGTAAAACTTTCAAATGAACTCTCTAGTTTTTGGCCTAGATTTGAAAAAAAATGAAGTAAGTTTTCCCTTCAGACCTTTTATTTTTTAGGGACTGGGGTTGAAAATTAAGAACACAGTAGGGTAGTTAAGAACAATCAAGGATTTAGCCAGTAGTTAACTTTGTATGCTGGATTTGATACACTAGTTGAGATTATAGCAATTTTCATAGGAAATAGCTATCCATTCCCACAGTTTGTTCCATTCAATATAATTCGACAGAAATATTATTTGTGTGAGCAATGCAAAAGGGAATTGTATAAATTAATTTTCTTCTCTGGACTTTCACTTGAGGATATAATTTTGCACTTTGATACCAGACAATGCCAACCTTGTGAAGTGTAACTTGTTAACAGTTTATAATACCCTGTGTCTGTGAGTAATCATAGTAGCTTCACAGTCACCTGGACTTAGCAGATGGCCCTTGCTTTTTTCCTTCCTAGTTCACAAAATTATGGAGACTTTTTCAAGATGTCTGAAATATTTCCAATCCAATGCAGTCTTGCTCTATCAGTTTTATTTTAATGTGGGTTAATTTGCTGAAGTGTTTTTGAAATCAAAGGAAAACAGGATTTTGAGGGAAAAGAAACTTGAGTTCACAAGGAAGAGGTGAAGCAATTTTAGACTAATCCTCCTTACGCTCTCCTGAACATTTTTGTAGAATTTTGCCACTTCAGATATAAGTGTCAGTATGAGCTTTCATACAATTTAATATTTCATTTTCTTCTAGTTTAGATATTATGTCCCAGATTCAGTGAAGCATTTAAGCTTTACATGTATTTAATTTTAAGAGTGTAAGGAACCTCTGTGATTCATGCGATTTATGTTCAGGATGCAGGTGTTCTACTACATCAGACCCTAATTTAGGATCCCTCCATTCTGTTACCTGTTTGGTCATTCATATAAGCTTGTTACTTAAAATCAGCCTACATCTCAAATCCATCCAGAGGA
Organism: Ploceus nigricollis; assembly: GCA_013399945.1. NCBI lineage: Eukaryota > Metazoa > Chordata > Aves > Passeriformes > Ploceidae > Ploceus > Ploceus nigricollis. The sequence goes on along the minus strand of VXBC01001345.1, from coordinate 593,232 downwards.
CTTAATGAAATTGTAAAGGGATGTGACAGTTTTCCATGATTATTAAGACTAAATATGTGATTAAATGAAAGTTTAAAATACCTTTAATTATACCTTGGGGGAGTATAATAGGAGAGTTTGCTGAGATGTGGAAAGAACTCTTCAAAGCACCAACAAACTCTTAAAAACTGCTGTCCCAGTGTCTGTAAAGTTATTTATGATTGCAGCTGCCATCTACCCACAACCAATGAGCTCCATAACACCTGTAGAGTCTTCTGCTATAGCATATAATATAGAGCTATATGCTATACTGTAGAGCTATAGGGTTCTCTTATTTAACAGAAATGTAATATATATTTCACGAGTCTGTTCCGGAAAATAGATTATGAAGCCTGTTGGGCATAAGTTGCTTTGAGAGATTATGGTGAAGAAGGTTAATAATTGTAGAAAATTGTTATAGAGTTGTCAGTTTGCTAGTACATCTGTCTTTTATTCATATCCATTCACACCCAGTCATAAGCCATTTAAAATAAGAAGTATTGGTTTTAAGTGTTGTTTAAAGTTGCTTATTTTTATTTGGATTTTATTAAAAATGAGATAGCTGTAGCATTTTGCTATAAGGATTTGCACGAATAAGAATTTCTGGAAAAAACAATTGATAAAAGCAGTGGAAAAATCTGTCTCCTCATCACATAGCCCAGGCCCATGAAATTTTGCCATTTCTAGCATTTGGCTTTTGAAACGCTATTTCTTTAATGTAGATGAATAGTTTTCTTGTCATAATAATTTTTATGAGAATTTTAACAATTTGATAACAAACTCTATTCTGGGCAAGAGCAGATAGCAGAAAATGAAATAGTGGTGAATTTACAATTTGCAGGAACAAGCTTTCTCCCCTTCGTTTTCCACTTGAAAATGTCGATATCAAGGTGATTCTTTCAAAAGCTTGCAACATATTAGGCTGCAATGTCCCAGTCCTTTGAGCAATTTTTCATTTGAAGGTAACCATTGTTCTGTAAGTGACAAATACTTGTTTTTTTTCTTGCTTTACTTTCCATTTATGGCATTTTCTGGGAAAACCTTCTTTCAGTAACTCCTGAATTGCAGCCATTTGTTCTGTTGTGCTAACTTGCTGATAATCAAGTCATCTGCAAAAATGCTTGTCTCCCCTGGCAGTATGGCAATGCTTATTTTCTGAGCTTGACTCATTTGAGTTCTTCCCCAGGAGATACTGTGTAATAAACCAGGTGAGGTATTAAATAACATTTTTGAGCTTTATTATGTAACATGTAAGAAAGAGACATAGAAGACTGTGTGTGCTTCTACAGCACAGTTAATTTAATAGTTAGTTAGAAATCATCTGCAGTATTGAGTTAGGATAACAGTTTGCTTTACTACCTTGACATTTTGATTTCAAGAATGTTGTGATTGAAAACAGGGGCTTTTTCATTCCTTCACACAGGGTGTGAAGCTGTGGGTCTGCTCCCAGAGCACTCTCAGGAACTTTCAGCTAGCTGAGAGAGTGGAGTGAACATAAGGATTCTCTAGGGACCTCAGTAAAGTGTTCTGCTCAGGACCATGTCACCTGGCTGATCCTTTCATGTCACCTCCCAAGGCCAGTGGCCAGTTTGGAAGGATGCTGGCTACTTACATAATGTGGCTAAATAGAAAATGGCTTTGCTGTTTCCTGGCCTAAGCATAAATTTCTGATTCAAGCATGAAACCCCACATTATTTCTAATTAAGAGTGCCTGACACATTCCTTTTCATGCATCTTCATGGGACACTGGTGCCTGCATTTACATAAAATCTTAAACTGCTGGTGTTTAAAGAGGAGGAAAATTTATAACATAGGTGTTAGTAAGTTACCGTTGTGAGTCTCCTCAAGCTTCCAACCTACATCTGAGGAAGCCACTTCTTTTATGTAAAATAAAATCTTGGTTTTCTTTCCACCATTGTACTTTCTTTATATTTTTGTAATAACAGTTTGTGGTGATAAAATAGGCAAGTCGTTATACAGCAAAAACATTTTCATTTTTTAGCATTTTAGTTACCCAGAAAATCTAGGATTCAGAAGGTGAATTTCCTAGTAGCATGATACACTTACATGCTACATGGATGTCAATCAGTTCTGTGCAGAACATGGAGAGGTTCAAAACTCGTCAGCATGTAGAATCTCCCTGTGTTTTAGTGGAATTACTGAAAATACTGAATACGTCATCAAATAAAGCCAAGATTTCAGACATTGCCCAAACACATACTCTGTTATAGTTGTACTTCAAACAATGACTTCCTTAAATGAAAAAAAATTCCTATGTGACTTGTATTTCCCTGTATCAAGAATTTTCTTTAATGGATTTTTTAGCCCTATACAAGACAAAAATAAAACTACTGTATTATAAGTAAATAGTAAAAGACACTTGTATATCAAATACTATAGAAAATTTGCAAATATGAAAAAATAAACTCAGGAAAAAAAAAAAAGACAAGGGCCCTATTAGCTTCTACCAACCAGAATGGAAAGCTATAGATTCATCTGACTGCCAAAGCTGTTTTCCAACATGTGGCATTATTCTTAATATTATCTTATGGAAATTGTAAATGAATGGCTGTTTCTTTTTATTCATAGGTACAGTTGGCTTCAGCAACTGGTGACTGTCGTCAAAATAAAGAGCAAAAATCAATCAAAGATTTAGATGAGTACAATGTGTACAGCCACAAGCTTTTTAAGTTCCTTTTAGAGTTTCACAATAGAAGCCCAGACCCTGTTGTACACCTGTGTCTTCCCATGCATTTTCTTGTATTAAAATGAGTCTGCTACTGAATTTTAGGTTTTATGCAGCACAGTTGCAAAATTTAAGTTTTATCACTGTAGGTTTGTCTGAGGTATAAATTATGGAGTTGTTGTAATAGGAAAAAAACCACATACGGTGGGAGTGTTCTTACTAAATACATGTGTACTTAATCAAATATCTAGCTAAAAGCATTGTAGAATCACTACACATCCCTCTCTGTTTAGAGATTCTTATACAGGAGTTTTACAGAAACTCCTATTAAATTAATTCTTCCCTTGATATAAAAGCATTTTAAACCACTCATAAAAAAAATTAATGTAGAGAAATGTGCAGAAAATCAAGAATTTCAATGCATTAAAAAAATTGAGTATGAAGGGACCTTTTATTCTTCATTCTTTGAGATCCAGCAGACTGCATAATTTTTTGCCTTTAAAGTTGAATTCAGAGGGACTCAAGAGAGGAATTGAGAATATGGAATTAATTTCTGGATGATCAGAACCAGTCTCCCATTTTTCGACATTGCTGGAGACCAACCTGAGTGCAATTGAGAATAAGAGAAAGAATGTCAGCCCAGATTTAAAGCCCGAATATTCCCATGAATACTCAAGCCACTGTTGCCTGTGGGTCTAAAATTTATCCAGGAGTGCTGGGGAGGCAAAAGATTTAAAAGAAACAGTAAGAATAAATTTTGTCAGAACTGGACATTTTGATCCAAAATATTGGCTCAAAATGTGTCTGTTTCAAGTGTCATCCTGGGGTTTTGTTTGTTTGTTTTGCTTTTGTTTAGGATTTTAGGTCCATTAAAAAGGTTATTAAGCCTTTGGTCCCAGTTAGATATGCTAAAATGTTGATAACATTTAAGAAAAGGAGGAGGGAACAGGATAAAGGAATTACTACTGTGCACTTAACAGCAGGCAGGACAGATTTGTGAGGTTGTGTGATAGAGCAGCTGAACAATGAAAATATTTTTTAAATATAAATCTAGAAAAGGAAAACAAAATGAGCAGTTATAAAGAAAAGTAGTAGTCTTCGGCATTGTACTTAATCCAGCTGAAGTTCTCTTAAAAGGATAAAGAAAAAATTCTTGGTCACAGGAATGCTAATAAAAACTCAGAACTCTCTGAGGAAAGAAATTACTGGTTTATATTTGCCATTTGCACAAACTCTTCAGCTTGCAGTGTTAATCAGGGAATGCCTGCCACTTTGTAGTTGCTAAAAGGAGATTTCAAATGGAGCTTTACCAACCCCGGCACCTGTTTGCATTTTCTGTTACCTGTGAAAAATGCATCACATATTTGCTGCATTTCCAGAACCATGACATTCTTCATTCTTTCTTCTAGCTCCAGTAGCAGAACTTTGAAATCCTACTGCATTGTTACAGTTGCAGAAGCAGTAGATTAATACTTTGCTATTATATTGCTGTAGCTTATTTTTCACATGAACAGCTTGCCAAAAACATACAGGCCTCTGTGAGTAGTGATGAACCTTACTTGTAATAGTCAATAAGGCTTAGTCACTCTCCATGACATTAAGGTTTTTATAAGTTCTGTCAATATCTTTATTTATCTATGCCATGATTTTTTGCTCATATCATGACTATTTTTACTTTCTGCTCTAAAAGGTGCTCCCCTAACAAAAAGTGTCTTTCTCCTAAATATTTGATTCATGAGTGTTTTAGAAAGTTATGATCAATATCTATCTACTAAAAAACAAAAAGTGAAGGAGAAAAATGCCGAAAGAATCTATGACAATACTGGGAAATGTCATTAAAAGTAGATTCTTTTTTGAAACCAGAAATGTTTCAGTGTTGAAACCAGAAATGTTTCTTATTGACCCTGATCAATGCTGTTTCTTCTTTTCTTCCTTAATGTTATGTTACAGACCACATAATACTATATTTTATTTTCTGGCTTTGTTCTCCCAAATAGCAATAAACTATTTATATGCTATTCTGTATATTCTTAGAAAACACAAGAATCTCTATATTTCAACTTCATAATTGTTTTGTATCTTTTCCTGCCACCATTTTTTGTTTGTTTATTCTCCCTCATTTTTATTGTAGCTTTTACAGTCCTTTTTGACTTGCCAACACCCCCAGGGCAGTGTGAACAGAAATAAAAGAAGCTGACTCAGCATCTCCTTTTTTTTTGAGCTCTGGTATAAAGAAAATGACATTTTTATCATCTTCTGTTTGACAATTTCTTTGTCACAGAATTACAGAATCTTTAGGATTTGAAGGAACCATCCAGTCCCACCTCCCTGCCAAAGCAGGGTCACCTAGAGCAGGTGACACAGGAACATACTCAAGTGGGTTTTGAATGTCCCCAGAGAGGGAGATTACATGACCTCCCTGGGCAGCCTGTTCCAGTGCTCTGCCACTCTCAGTGTAAAGTTCTTCCTCATGTTGAGTTGAAACTTCCTGTGTTTTAGTTTATGGCCATTGCTTCTCATCCTGTCACTGGGCACCACTGTAAAGAGCCTGGCACCATCCTCCTGACACCTGCATTTGAGATATTTATATGCATTTATGGGATTCTCCCCTTGGTCTTTTCTCCTCTGGACTAAACAGGCCCCGCTCTTGAAGTGTCTCTTCTTAAGAGAGATGCTTCAGACCCCAAATCATCTCTGTGACATCTGCTGGACCTTTTCCAGTAGCTCCTGGTCTTTCTTGTACTGAGGAGCCCAGAAGCAGACACAGTAGTCCAGGTGCTAAGGCCGAGTCACTCTTTCTTTTGTACATACCTCCACTCAGGTGGAAGTTTCCTTCCTGGTGTGTGGGCACTGTTACAAACTTGTGTCACCCTTTTTCTAATCCAACTATGTGGAGAACATTTCTGATTTCCAGTCCAGAGCAGTTTAATTAACTAGTTACAAGTTAAGTTAATTTTACAGATGCAGCAAAGCATATATGAGCATGTCATGTACCATCTGCCAGACTGCTTTCAGAGGCAGTCTGGGCCATGCAGCACCCACCTAGATTAGCATTTCTCTGAACTAATCTGCTCATTTTGCATGAGTCACCAGGAGATGCATTCTGTGATAAAGGTGTTCACTGTGGTTGTGGCTACAGGTGTTTGTGGTGGTCCCTGTGGTGAGGAGGGCAGGTCAGTAGAATTGTTGTGTATCACATTTAATAGGGAATGTAGGTGAGACTAGAAGTGAAAGTGAGATTCTTTGCTACTGATGTGTTACTCAATGCTTAGTGGATAAAATGCTTTTGCTTTAAATACTCCTTCAGTATTCTTCTTGGTTTTGTGTGCTATTGACACATAATTTGTTTTCTCTGTGGCTATCTATAATTGATAATGAAAGTAACTTTGAAAATGAGATAATACTTACTAAACAAAATCTCAATTCAGTTATCACTTGGTAGTATTTCTTGGTATAAATCTGAGTGCAATTTCAGAGCTAGTAATATTATTCCAAGTCCTACTTGGACTGTTTTTCTTAAAAGTCCTTGAATGTTTCCCTAACATCATGACTGAATGAAGACTGAACTATGGATTTTCTTTCTTTATTTGTGGAAAAAATGAATGGGTTTGGACAACATGTGTAGAAAAAAAACAGGGTTTTTTTTTGGAAAAAGTGTGTTCCAGTTAACATTTCACTATGTAGTATTGTGAGGTCCTATTTACTTCCTTTTCTAACCCTGGGATGTCTAATCATGGATGTCTAATCATTAGCTTATAAAAGCCAATATACTATCATAGCAAGCAAGGGGCTCAATTTAATTAGCAGCCATTGTGATCTTCAAAAATTTTTTTTAATGGGAAAAATGGTGGAGGGGAAGTGAAAAATTTCATGAAAATTTGGGGTTGAAATTTTGTTAATATATACACCACCTAAAGAGACAATACTAGGAACTAATTGGAGAATTTGAATAAAAAGCTGAATACAGTCACTGCTATCAGACAGATTATTTCAGAAAGTATATCCAAATACTTGTGTTACAATCTGACACTAGCAGTCACTGTGCTTTATTCATTCTCTCTATGACCATATGGCCTGTACTTTTTGTTGTTCTATAAGCCATTCTCTGGAAATCTGCAGGAGCTTGTTACTTATTTTCCTTGTTTTTGTGGCCACTCAACCATCACACATATGATAGAGCAGAGAATAGAATCCGCCACCCAACTTAACTTGATGCTCTGCACTTATCACATCAGAGCTACAATAAGGACAAAGGAAAGGGGGAAAGGATTTAAGGAGGAAGAGTACATATATTCTGAGATTAATTGAATCACTCAGAGACCACAAAAATAGTTTTCTTTGGCTATACATAGTGGATTATAAAGCTGAATCAAAGGTAGCAAAGAAAAATACCCTCACAAAATTGGATTATACGAGAAAGAGTTTGACTTGAAAGAGATACATTTTGGAGATAGATGATGTCCTGTAGCATTGCAGAATTAGTTTCCTGAAGCAAACTATTCAATTGTTTGATATTAACAGTAGAAGGGGTATTTGCACTGATGATGTTCAGTATAAGGGAAGAAATAACAAAGCTGAATATTCTGAAAGAAAGGTAAAATGAACTGTCACAAATCAAAGAATGCAACTGTTTCTCAGTCAACACAGTGTATTTGAGGAAAGAAAGAAAAATCAGATAAAGAAGTGAAAAGAGCATCCTTGCCTCTCTCCAAGTAAACCTAAAGTCATTTCATAGGGCAAAAACCTATCCATAGGAGCAGTTTAGGCAGACTATGTCAAGACCTTAGAAGCAGCTCAATGCATGCTCTGTCATAAATGCTTTTCCAGTTATGGATGTATTTTATTTTCTATTGTAGTCTGAAAAATACAGTGCATGATACAGAAACTGTACTTTTAAATAGCATAGGAGACTAAAAATCAAGTTCACCTGTATACTTGAATTAGCCTCAGACTCATTCTATGACCTTGGAATTCTGTTCCTTCACTGCAATTCTTCCTGTATTTTCTTCTATAGTTTTGTTTGGTTGTTTTTTTTGTTTGTTTGTTTTTTTTGATGGGATCATGATGATGTGATTCTGCTTATTAATTAATAATTCACTTGTCCATTCTTTATCTAGATAGCTTTTCAAATTTCTAGGGTTGTCTCAAGGAGGTCCTTATTTACATCCTTTCCTAATCATGGGATGTCTGATAATTCAGATCACTTGCCTTTGAAAGCTAATACAATATCATAAAGACCAGGAGGCTTAATGAATTAACTGGTGCTGTAATCTGTCAAATAAAACATATTTGACACCAATCATATTCCACAAAAGTTAATTCTAAATCCATTTTTTCTGCAAAGGATTAGCAGATCACCCAGAGGGAGTCAGTGTTCTTGTAGTCCAAACCAACTGTCCTCAACAGTCAGCACAGACACACTCATTCTGACAGTGCTTGTCAATAGAAACATTAGATTCTGGATACAGATACTTCTGATCAACAGTCTTAAATCCACTGCCCAGTATCTAAGACTAGCCACAGAGGATCTGATTCATTATGTATTATTACAGAACACAAGCTTTTAGGTTTTTTTCCTCTGGAACGGTCACATGTATGTCATCAGTGACCTTTTTTTCCTTCTTTATTTTCCCAGAAGAAAATTTCTTCCCTCAAGGATTTTAAAATTTAATACATTAATGGGAAAAAGTAACTTTAGGATTCATTTGCACTGAACAGTTTTTAAATATAAATTTTCCTATATTAGCACTCTCCTTATATATCAAGTATCCACAATTCAATCTTGGCAACATATCCTTTTTGTTATTAATAGAAAATATGCCTGTCTAGTAATTACATAAATGCAGTTTCTTCCAGTTTCAATGGAATTGGTTGCACAAATAATTTTTAAAAACCTTTATCTTGCTGCACCTTTCCTTGGTGATTAGTTGACACAAGAGAAAACATCATCTTACAAGTTGGATACACAGCACATATTCAACATGTTAAGAAACCTATAGAAGCTCTGATATGTAATTTCTCTGGAGAGAAATCTAAATTCAGAGTTTATCTGGTTTGGTACAGATTTCAGACTCTTACAATGAAAGAAAATCCAGGTCTCATAAGTGTTACTTAACTTGCTATAATACATATCTGTTTTATGATACGATAACTTTTTCATATCATATTCCAGATTATGTTTCCTTATTAGCCTTTTGAATCATACTTTGACCAGATGCTGCATGATTGCTCCATTCTATGCATGTCCTTATGATCAGTGACAGATGGTCATGCTCTGACTTTATCTGAAAAATCACTTGTCTTGAAGCAGTGTGTGAAGAAATCATAAATAATGTGATTTTATTAGCATAGGAATGCACACATTTGGGAGAATTACTACCATCTGTGTGCATTAGTGCAGCATCATGCCTTGTAGATCAGGTCTGATTCATGCTCTGCCAAGTTTGAATAGAAATTGAATTACTCAGTATTTTTCTGCATAAGATCATGCAGACAGGCCTCTGTATGTCCATCCAATTGCTGGTACCAATTGCTGAATACCAGAAATATGTTACTGTCAACATATGACTACATGCCAGAGGACTCTGTTTGTGATCATATATAAATAAATACAATAATTTTATTATATGCCATATTCTCCATGTGGATGAGGAGAGGTTTTGCCTGGAAGTTGACCACCCCAAACCAGATCGTGTTTCCTTTGACTCACGCATCAGGTCTACAGAAAACCATGCAGAAAACTTTAGCAGACATACTCTTCTCATGCTATCCGTGGAAAATCAAAGTCTCTGTATGACAACATATCTTTTAAATACTTGGACATAGCTTTAGGTGTGTATATATTTAGGCTCTGATTAGTTCCTAAAACATGAATGCCATCCAGGATTCAAATAGTTGTTTTCTAGAGTTCAAATCCATTCAGCTCCCCTCCTCAGAATTCTGCTATTCCACTTGAATCTCCGATCACAAAACAAAGGTGCTCTATAAATAGACAATCTTTTACAAATATCACAAACAGGTTCACTCGTGTCCATCAGAAAGCCGTAGGACGTGCAGTGTGACGGGTACTTTTCATATTATTTACAGAGATATCTCAGTAGGTTTCTGATTCCAGTGAGATTTTGGTACCTTCCATTGTAGAGAGCTTATTAAAACTGAAATAGAGCAATTAGGCATTAAATTTGATTGAAGATTGTTTGGCTGTTACCAACTTCACTATTTGTGAATTTGTTTTTGTCAAACAAATTGCTCCCCTCCTCTCTTAAAGTAAAATTATTGGCAGTTTTGATTTAAAAGGCTAAGTATTTAAACCTATTAAAGACTCAGTCACTACTAGGAACTTAATTTAACATTTTCAGCCTATGGAACTGTCTTAAATGAGTGAAAATATGATCCCTCATAGACCTAACACTAAAAGTCACTTGCAGTTTGGCTAGAAAATAGATTTCTGATCTGTGATTGCACTTTTCTTGTCATTTATCTTTACACAAAAATGCCATCCAAGTTGTTGAAAGTAATAATGGAAATGCATTCTAATGCAAAGTCTTAATATAGTACTGATGTTCTATTTTCTAATTTTTTTTTCTTTCTGTGTTGTAAGAGCTGGTAACAGCTCTCACATATTCTGTTTTGTTCTAGTCTTCTGGCTTCAAAAACTGAAATCATCCAGATATTTGCCAGTACTTTCTGCAGATGTCTCAAAAAGGAATGAAAGGCAAAGCTGTCTGAACTCAGTCTGATAAGATCATTTCCATCTGAATGAAAGCTTGCTATTGAGTAGTCTGTCACTTCGAAGTCTCTTAACCAGCACTCTCTGGTAGCACTAGAGTATGTGTTCAATTTGAATATTGATACAACAGCTGCAGGCATCTGTTTATATTTCATGAAAGCTGCTGTCATTAGATCTTCAAAAGGTTGAGATAATATTTCTCTGGGGTTTTTTTCTCTTAGCATAGAGTACAACAATTTTGTCGTGCCTCTTGCATGAAAAAAAGTTCAAATAAATCTTCATACAAAATATATACACTATGTTTTAGTCATTAGGAGAATATACAAACAGGCAACACATTTTGAAGTATCTAATATGAGATGATTAATTTCTTTTTTTCTAATGTGTGGTCCAGAAATTATGAGAAAGTTATCTACTATATAATTGAAGTTATGCAGATATTTGAGCAGTAATTTACAGAACTTGTTTTTGACTTATGTATCAGTCCTAGATGAAGTACTGTGTAATAGGGTAATTTTTGCTACAGGAGACTGTTCAGTATTATGTATACAAATTAAACACTTGATGAAGAATTTGCTATATTAAATATGCAAATTAAACTTCAGGAAGACATGTAACTGAATTAGCACTGAGAAGTCCTTGGTATTCTGTAACTTACTTGGAGATTGCTTCAGAGAAAAGACATGAAAACTTCTGCCCGAGAGAACAAAACTCCTTAGCTAAAGTTTGATGAGAAAAGTATTAACAATAGTCCCCAAACTAGGGTAAAGTGGAACAGAAAACTTACTCTGCTTTGGTACTATTGATTATGGCCTCCTGGAATGCTTCATTATCAGCCAACTATGCATTGCTTATAAATGCATTAGAGTTTTGGGACAAATCAGTCATTGTTAAAATTGGCAGTTTAGTCCCTAAAGACAGACAGTGTGCAGAGCCTAGATGTGTGTGGTCCCTCAGTAACATCCCTCTTGTACTTCTACTACTTTCCAGATAATTTTTTTACAGACTATAAAGCATCTTATTGATTGAGTTCTGAAAGTTGTAAATGTGATTTATGAGTTACATTTGATTAAAAGTGTGGCTGCTCTAGGGGACACAGGGATTTCTTCCCCCTGGTCTAACACTAAGTAAATCACTTAAATCCATTACCTCAGAGAGTATGCCCTTTAGAAAGACTAGTAAAATTGGAAAGTTGCATTGGAAAACCATATAGGAGAGCTTTATTTTAACCAGAGTGCCAGGCGAAAAAAGATGCATGAGGATGGGATAACTAAAACACTGCAAACATTACTCACTAGCAGGTAAAGTAATGCAGTTTTTCCAGCAATTTTGTAAGTACAGCAGTTTGAAGATAAAGTAAAACTTGACAGCAGGGTAAGTAGCTAAGTTGTCACTACTGCCACTGTTCTTTTAATTATACTTTTATTTGATGTGCAGTGCTATCCTGACAGGAAGGAAACTTTATCTTCTAAAAAAAAAGCAAAATTGGAGAAGACTAGCTTTTAACCAGACAGCACATTTTCCTAGGTTTTTAGGAGTAAGTATTTGTCTTTCATATTGTTTACATATGAAAGAAGAGATCTTTACAGGCTTTGGAGTTGCACTGCTTTTAAGTGAGAACCAAGGGAACACAGAGTGAAGATATGTGATGTGTGTTGGTGTCTCTTCTACTAATTAAGATTAGGTGTTTTGTGAGTGCCCACATGACTTATCTCTTGTGGCTGATATCCAGTGAGACTATAGTCTGTAGGTTTAAAAGAAAAATGTCTCTCTCTTTATCTTCAGCCTATAAAATTGGCTAGAAGACTGTGCTTGTTCTACCAATTGATCAAACTAGGCTTGCAATGTACTGCAACTTCTTTCCTACATTAATCATTTTCCTAATAAGACTCATTTGGCAAGAAGAATATTTCAAGTCTTTGTATTTCAAGGTGTGAAGGATTCAGGAAACTAATAATTAACGAGGGTTGAAAAAGCATATTTAAAAAATTATTGGATCACTTTTCCGCAGTATGCATGAACTTTCATCTTTTTAACATAACAATTATATTAGTTGCATCTTTCTTTGACACAAGATGTCAATAGCTGTGCTGATGTAGCAAACAGTTACAGAAACCATGTGATGAAATTTTTAAGTATGTCACAAATTATTGCTGAACCTTTAGGCATACATTCCTATACAGTCTCCCCATGAACATCCTGTCCTCAAATCACTGACAGCTTTACATACTTCTTAGTTCAAACAGTGCAAAAGTTAAGTGCTTCCTTCTTTTGGATCAAACATGTAATTTGTCATAAAAATACTTAGCCTGAACTGCTGGATGGATAATATTTAGTCAAACACTAGTGTAAAGACAGTACTTTCTTACTTTGCTTAGATCCATGGACTTTCTAATATGACAAAATGTACCTTAAAATAATTGCATAACTCTTAAGGATGCTCTTTTGTTTTCCTCAGAAACCTCTGCATTTGAAATAGGCTCTTGTAAAATGTTGTACTGAGCTTTCTCAACAGAGGAGTCTAGAAAATAGCAACAATAATATTTTAAAATGCTTCAGTTCTAATTAGTTCATCTATAAAACCTGTGCTTCCTTATGGTAGGTAGAAACCTGTGGCAGCACAATACCACACAATACAAGCCATGGTAACTCACTTTTAGGAATGACTATATATAAATAAATATATATAAATATTGACTGTATGCAGTTACTCGATCTAGGCCCGCTGTGCAAAGGTGTAATTGGGAAAGTGAGCTCTAGAGGCTGGGTGATTTTCTTCTCTTCTTAGCTCAAACCTACCAGCAGCTTTAACTAATGTCAAGTTTCTCAGTGTAGTTTCAAAGAAGCAGTGAAGTCCCACAGATTTAGTTTCTCAGGCTTGAATATCCTCTGCTTTTCTGATATTTAGGACTGTATTTGTGATATTAAGCTAAGTCTTCACTAATGCAAACAAAATCCTGTAAGCCTGCTACCTTAATTAAAAAAAAAAACTTAACCGAAACTCTGGAGGGGCCTTCAATTTGATTCATTATTAAATAGCTTAATTTTGATAGTTTAGGAGAGGGGTTGCAGCTACAGGCACTGATTATTTTTTTTCATAGTCTCATGATAATTAAAATTAGTGATGTATTTTATGTTAGATATTTTTACCAGATTTCAAGAGAATGGCTTGAGTTTATTAAAAATTCAAATGGCTTGAGCCATTAAAAATTCAATGGCTTGGATTTTTATAACAATGGCATGTGTTTTCCAATGTTTTCTGCTCCTCCAATATATGAAAAACATGCTCCTCACTGAGTGATAGCTTGCATATATTTTACTCCTCCTGCTCATGCAGTGCCAAAAGACAGGTTTCAATTAATTAAGAATGTACATTGTGTTTTTGTTTATCCATCACACCTCTGCATAGCTCCATAGGTACTTTATTCACCATACTGCACTCCAAGCCAGCTGTAGTCAGTTATATGCCTGTCAGGCCACTGTCCTACCTGCTAGTAGAAATATCCAGTGATTCATCTCCTCGATTATGCCCTTCCTATTCCACTGCGACACCAAAACTGCAGTCTCAGTTGTTCTGGAGCCTCTGTAAACTTAGTGGTTCTGACTTCACGCAGCACTGTGCACAGCCAGTTTTCTGAATGGATCAGTGCCCATCCAAAAAGGACAGCAGACAGTTCTTTCCTTCTCTTCCTCATTCTTTGTTGTGCAGGCATTGCAAATCTGGGAAGTAATACAATTTAAAAATCCTTAAAACTGAGGAGTTTTCTGAAGTAACTGTCCTAATATCCTCTTGCATGCTTGCTTGCTTGCCTGCTTGGATACCTTTGTCATTGCTTGCCACTGGCAGAAAGGATTCACCAGCTGTGTTTGTACCCTAAAGGTGTATGAAAGAAATGGAAATATTTTTTATAAGACTATTAAGCCGCTAAAGGAATTTAAGAAATATGAAGGTGCTCAGTCTTAAATCACCACAGGGTTATTTTTCATGGACATTGCAACTCAAAAAAGTGTGAGTAAAGTTATTTATTTACCTGTCTATACATACTCTTTTCAAATCTGAAAACACAGAAACTGTAAATGTACTTTAGTTGTAACAGTGCAGAACACTGAACACTTCTCCGGAAGATGTTAGACTTTGGTTGTTAAGATTTAGACCAGCGTCTTCAGTGATTGAAACCACTCTTCTGCTGAACAGCCTGAGGGAAGGCAGTTGTGAGACAACTGCACAGAAAACTATAGAAACAGAATGGGTGACAGGTTCAAATCGAGACTTAAAAACCAGGCTCAAGAACTGAAAATATTTATGTGATTCTAAATTATTATTCCTTAAGTAAAAATAATTCATTTGACAATATTACATACAGCATTTGTCTATGCAGTCCATTAAAGCTACAGTCAAGCTTGTACCATGGAGACAGCTGAGTGTGAATCTGGTTTTGCACCAAAGCAGAACATCTGTAGTGATGCCACGCTCATGGACTTTGCTGAAAACGTACTTTGCAAGGAACTTAATTATGCTGGAATTTGATACAATCAGTGCAGTATAAGCAATCCCTTTATAATTGTCAGTAAGTCCTTTTCTAGTAGCCTTTCCTCGGGAGCACTATAAACAACCAGTAAATCTGGATATAAAAGTGTCTGAGACTGAACTGACATCTGGAGACCAAATGGATGCAGACACAGGAGCACCGCTAGTGCAGATCTGTCCTTACTACTAATGAGGGACCAGCCACCCTGCCCGTGGTGGGGGAGATGGGACAGCCTGAGAGAGGATCCAGGCAGATCAGGGTAAATGTTCCTCACAGAAAGCCCTGGCCCCTTGGCAGCAGTACTGGTGGTGGTGCTGGTGTCCGGGCAATAAAGTTTAGAAAGGAGGTGGGACAGGTCAGGGCAGCATTCCCAGCCACACAGAGTCCCAAAGCTCTTTGTCTCTCAGTGACCAGAGCTCGTCTCAGTCACAGAAACAGAGAGAGAATACCTGGCTCTGACTGAGCCAAATTCCCGAGGCAGATGGCAGCAGGCAGCTGCTCCCCACCTCTCACTCTGGAGGATTCTCCACAAGAATAAAGCTGCCTTTAGCACTGAGAGATAGGATGGGTTTTTTGAGAGTCAGCAGGGTTTAACCTGTCCTATGGAGAGTTAAAGCTAAAACCAAGAAGAGAGTTGTAATTATTATCCAGACACTAGTGTGTTGTGTTTGAGCCCATTGGGCCATTGCTGAAGGTGTAGGTTTCCTGACTGTCCTGATGTGCCGGACTGACTGCTCTTCATGAGTGCAAACACTTGAGCAGTAACACTGCTTTTCCACTATATAAGGAAGGTTATTCTTATTTAAGATGATTATTTGGAAATTGTCTATTGTTTCATGATGCTGAAATGGTAAACTCACATGTGAGTCTTTATTGTTATTTTCATTGGATTTTGTTTAGCTCAGATCTGCATATATTTCACATTGCCATTATTTGGATTCCTTTAACTCCAAAAATAATAAACCAGGAAATTTTATAATGAGCCCTCATTTCATTGAGGCTGCAACATCAGCCTAAGGCAAAAACAACAGAATTTTTTCATTATTACTTTAATGTAACACTCAATAGAAGCAAAGATGCAGGAAAGCAAGAATATTTTTTCATCAGATACACTTTAAAGATTTGAGATGTACAGAAGGGTTAAAAGATAAAGAAACTTGTGAACATACTTGAGGGTCATGTAAGGGACAACTCTTACATTTCTGATAAAAATTGAAGTTTTTAATTTATAGCAAAAAGCAAAAAGGGATGACCTACAAGTGCTTTATCACCACTTTATATAACAAGATTCCTAAGTGTCACCTTACTTTTATAATCACTTTCCCCAATTGCACTGCCCTTTGCTTTTGTTGTCAATCTAGCCCAGGCTGCCAAATACAGCAGGCTTAGATTATCCCATGGTGATGCAGCTGCTGCTGGGAAATTTTGACTTATTGTCAAAACAATCTTCCCTTGATAGTGAAGCCCAAACAAAACTGAAGTCTTTCAACCCCTGTGGATCACTGTTCTTTTTCCAGTGGTTGTGCCATTTTTCACTCATGGGCATAGGTCATTTTTCATAAAGTTTCTGTGACCTTTCACCTCACAAATATGCCAAAGTTAGCTAGCCATGCATGACTTCATAAAGGAATCCATGGTCTCGCCAGCATTTCCAAATTGCTTTCAGGTAAGAAGAACACAGACTATAATATTGCATGTTTGAAGAAAATTTTCACTCTGTCTAGACAGGTACATTTTAGAGTATGTTCTGAACAGTTGGAAATAGATGGTTAAAGAATAAAATACAGGTCCCTCATTAATGAAGGGATCTCTAGTGTAAGATGTGGTTATATTAGGTTATACCATCATGCAGATGAAAGATTTGCTGACTCTGACAAAATTGTAGCTGACTCTTTTAGGACTCAGGGCCATCAAATGAACCTTGACAAGCAATTTTTTCACTTGAACTCTTTGGGGAATATGATACAGTAATATTTTTAAATGTTCTCTCACTAAATTCCCCATTTTTATGATGCAAAACTTGGTGCACTTTTGCTTTGGTCACTTTATGGATAATTTTTTTTGACAGAGTTTCTATTAAAAGAACTTATTGCAGTAGACCACCAGCCGTAGAAGATTTCTACTCAAGGAGGAAACTGCCTCTTATCTCCCAGTAAATGATGTACCATGAAATATGCTGTAACTTATTTTGTGATGTGCCTTCTGTTACCATTACTTAATCATAAAAACTTTGCAGAAAATAAACTTCCCCAACTGCTGTTAATATGTAGAAAAGTCTCTCACTTGAACAAGAGAAAAATACTACCGTGCAGAGTGCATTTCAAAAGCTACTGGCTGTCATAAGGCACCTCAGTGTTTGTCATCACTTGCATATATTTCATATATAAATTGCCATACTGTTTTCATTATTTATGTATCTGGCCTGTGATTTACCCATGAACATTTACAAAGTGATAAAGTGATATGTATGAAATATCCATTAAATATGTCCTTTAAAAGAATGACAAAATTACAGAACCAGTTGCTGTCTTTTGCTTTTCCATACTGTTCTATTCTATTTCCACTTGTTTTCAATCTTCTGTATCATCAGTTCTGCCTTATAATGCAATTTTTATTTATTTGGTAGGGTAAAGTGTATTTTGTTTATTACAGTGATGAACACTTTGAATTTGCCAACATGTTTTCTACTGCTTGTGTACTTAGGTGTTAGGTTCCATTTCAGGGGACCTGTCAATAATTTGAAGAGAGTACTGATGCAAAAATAGATACTCTTCTTCAGGAACAAATGAAGGTTTTGTTCTGTTCATGGGAATCTATTTGTAAGCAGTTAATTTTGCTGACACAATGCAGCCTAATATAACTGTCACACATGTTGACCACACATCTAGGTCAAAAAAAGAAGAAAAATTAAAAAGAAATTCCATTAGGAGTTTTAAGGGTACCTTCAATAGCTTTTGGCAGTGTCTGTCTGCAAGCCAAACAGCTAATTCCAGTCCTAACTACCACTTCTCTGGCACAGCCATATCCTTATGTGACAGAAATCTGGGCTTCACTGTTAATAGTAAAATTGATGTACTTAGTGGATTTCTTTAAAAATGGAGAGAAAAGAAATTGTGATGATATTTAAGAAACAGATCATTCTTAAAATGTATTTATGTAGCAAAACTATACGTTCCCTGCTTCTTCTGCGTGAGTGAGCAGAACACTTTTAACAGGTGCACCATCAATACTAGCATCCTAGTCAATTAGTGACAGTAACATTTAAAGCATTTATCTCTAGCACATGGCAAATCTGCCTCCAAGCTAATTGATGGATTTAAAATTATTCATAGTACAACTTGTTATGGTGTGATACTGACCCTGAATCATAAATTAGATAGCACCACCATTTTTAAAAATTTTTATGTAGACCATTGAACGCTCAGTGATGTCCCCAGTGCCATGTTTTACATGGTTAGTTGGTGTGCATAAGTAGCTTGAGATTGGGCAGCTCCTGGTGCTGTGAGTGTGTGGCAACCAGAGCTCTACCTCCCTGAAGCATGAATGTATAGTGTAACCCAATCTACTTCCCAGCTGCCTCATGTACAGCATGGAAATGTCAATTGTCTGGGCATTCCTCAACAATTCTCACCCAAGTGATGAATGTTGAACTAGATGGATCCTTAAACGTCCCTTCCAACCCCAGCCATTTCATGATTCTAAGTGTGGATGATGGTTATTACTTCTGAGGAATAAAAGCCAATTGAGTCTAGCCAGACTTAATCTGTGAATGTTAATTTTCTTGTTTTCCTATAAATCTCTAGTTAAATCCTAGCATTCTAGAAACATCTTTTGGACATGAGTCAGATTTTATATGGTCAAAATTTTCAGGTTTTTTTCATTTAACAAAGTGCTGAACAACTTTAACTGTATTTTAGTAAATGTGAAATAATGCCCCACTGATATCATGATACAATATCTATCCCACCTTTATGTGTAAGGTAGGAGTAAGAAAATAGAATCAATCTGGCACAAAATTTATTATACCAAATGTTAGTGGTCAATTTGCATCACTATTCAATTACATACCTGTAGAGGTTGAACTGCAACATCAGCTGTCCCTTAACGATGACAGAAACTTTCTCACACAAAGTGATCTACTAAAATTTCTTTGTAAAACACAGAATCCTGGAAAAAAAGTGTTGCAATTTATTCCTGTTACTTTATGTGACAGTACACTCACATAAATGTAGTACCATTTTGATTATCTGAAATATAAGCAGAGCAAACCTCATCATATTTGAGAGTTTGGAGGGGTTTTTTGTATGAAAAATTCCGGTCAAGATCATTCCAAGATACCTCATGCATGAGAAAGTAAGAACTCTTAAAAAACTAAGTTTAGCAATGATAGCCATTGGATTATAATGATATAAAATATAATCTAATGCAGAAAGCATTCATTAAGTGGGAACAGGACAGAAAGACCATAGAAGCTTCTGCTGAGTGTGTGTTAGGGGTTATTATCATTATTCTTATTTGGGGCTAATGAAGCTATCAAGGGTGTTCTGGTTCTTTACAAGTCTATGGTTTCCACATGCCTCCCCAAGGCAATATTTATTTAATGGTTTGTATGAAACTTTAAATCTCCAAAATTTTCTGTTTTCTAAAAGACTGAATGCTTATTTAGCTTTTGGAAGCATGAAACTTAATGCATGAAACAAATGACATATTTTTAGATATTTTTCAAAGACTTGGTAAACCGTAAGTCTACTGTCTAATTTTTCTCCAAATTTATCCTAATTTAGGATATTATTTTAATCCATGGTGATAAAAGTTGATTCTGCAATGCTCTCATTTGTATGATTTAAATTAACATGTTTTACTGTGCACTGAAATGTACTAAAAGGAATCACCATTCATATGATTAGATCTTATTTGAGGGCACAGTAATGAGGAGTTGAAGAACAGTAACATTTTAAGCTAATTCATAAATGAACATGAATATAGTATCAGCATTTCCACTACTTCTAAAATTATAGCTCATTTGGAAAAAGATTTTCCTTCTGTCATTTTAAAATTAACAAGTTCTTATTCTCTCTATGTATGTCCTCTGATATTATTTTTCAGATGAGTTAGTTAAACTTCAATTCTTTCATTAGGTGGTAATATTATTGAGAAGAATAAAAATGCAATGAATTGGGCATGAATTAAATTTCATTTACAGAGAGAGAGGTGAAGAGTAGACGTGTCTAGATGAACATGAGGGTTTTGACCAGGAATTTCTCCCATGACACCAGAATGCATACTCTGTGAAGAAATAATTGAGGCTTCAGGGCTTCTTGAGCTCTAACTGTAGATTTATGCTGGTAGAAACCAGTTTCATAGCAGATGATACTGTCTTTTATTTCTTTTGACATTAGAAATGGTAGTTTGTTAACTTTTGCTATGCCTATATACTTTTTAGTCATCAAGATTTTTTAATTTGCAATTGGCAACAGTAGAATTTGTTGCTTTCTCTCATTATCCTCAGCAAATTTGCTGAAAGTAATAATAGGTTTTTTCAGTTTTCAGATTCTGAAGATAAATATGAAGTTTTTCAGGAAAAAAAAAATCAGTTCTGGAACTAATGTCTTGTCTGCTAGAAGAGTGTCCAAAGAACTATTACATGGAATTCATATTTTCCCACAGGTTTCAGTTGTTTTGCTGTTTCAAAGATACTGTGTTCAGAGAGGAAAGAAACCCTCAGACTAACTGAAATAATTTGAGATTCTTCTGCTTGTATTCTTCGTGTAGTGCAATTAAGCAGTGGGACTTTTTATTTGTAGGAAATTGTAAATACTAGAAGTTACATCATGGTGTGAGTGACATGACATCCGAGTAACAGCACCAAAGGGACAAGGGGTGGATTTTGTGTAAATTGTCCATTTTCATTAAGTGCTGTGATTATGTTATTTTGCTTTTGTATGTGGAATTTTTGTCTTGCTTTGTTTGGTTAGTTTTGTTGATGTGAGTGTAGGTTCTGTGATAAATATGTCTTTTTGATGATAATTCTTATATATGTGATTCACAGAGGTGATGGGTGGAATGTATTGATTTTGCATGGCCAGAAGGGGGGTTACAGGGGAGGCTTCTGTAAGAAGCTGCCCGAAGCTTCGTCCATGTCCAGCAGAGCCAATGTCAGCTACCCAAGACAAACATGCAATTGGCAAAGGCTGGCCAATTAGAAATTACAGTAGTGCCTTTGTGATAACATATTTAAGAAGAAAAAAAAAAAGTTATTGCTCAGATGTAATTGTAGCCAGAGGAGAGTGGGGTGAGAACATGTGAGAGGAACAGCTCTGCAGACTCCAAGGTCAGTGCAGAAGGAGGGAGGGGCAGGAGGTGCTCCAGGTGTCAGAGGTGAGATTTCCCTGCAGCCTCTGGTGCAGCCCATGGTGAGGCAGCTGTGCCCCTGCAGCCCATGGAGGACCATGGAGGATGCAGAGACCCACCTGTGGCCCATGGAGGAGCCCCACACTGGAGCAGGTGGATGCCTGAGAGGAGGCTGTGACCCAATGGGAGGCCTGTGCTGGAGCAGGCTCCTGGCCAGGACCTCTGGATCCATGGAGGGAGGACTCCATGCGGGAGCAGGTTTCCTAGTGGGACTTGTGACCCCGTGGGGTACCCACATTGGAGCAGCCTGTCCTTGAAGGACTGCACCCCATGGAAGAGCAATCCATGTGGTAGAAGATTGTAGAAGGCTTGCCTGTGGGAGGGACCCTATATTGGAGCAAAGGAAGGATTCCTCTCCCTGAGCAGTGGCAGGAGCACCTTGTGATGAACTGACCATAATCCCCATTCCCTGTCTCCCTGTGCCACTGTGGGGGGAGGAGTTAGAGCTGGAAAGTTATTTTTAAGGTCTTATTTTACTTCTCATTATCCTGCTCTGGTTCTTTTTTGTTTGTTTGTTTGGTTGGTTGTTTTTTTTTTTTAATATCCTATTAGTATCTCAAATTAGAGCCTGTTTTGCCCATGCCAGTATTTGGTGAGCGATCTCTCTCTGTCATTATCTCCACTCATAAACCCTCTGTTAAATTTTCTCTCCCCTGTCCAGCTGCAGAGGGGAGTGTTACAGAGGCTTTGATGGGTGTCTGCCATCTAGCCAGGGCTGACTCCATATACATGGGTTCAAAGAGCAACATCTATAAATTCATGAGATAAAGGTTTCTTAGAAGACATTAAATGCAAAGACAAAACCTTTGTCTCATAAAATCCACAAGTTGCAAATCATTGCAGGCTAGCAGAATACTTTTCAGAAGGATCATTGTGTACTTGCCATGTTTCTGTCTTCCTCTGTGACATCCCCTCAGCCCCTGTCATAAAAAGAATCATGAGTTAGGCTGTGGCTGCACAACTTCTTCTTTTGACACCAAGATTTCAGCTCAGCTTGTATGCAAGTTTCACATGTGTTACAGCTTGGCTATTCCTAGCCACAAAAATTCAGATCCCTCCTTCAAAATTCTCCATTTGGAAATCCCATTTCTGATGTTTCTCTTAGCAGAGCTTTAATCTATGATCTGCAGTAGCTGGCTGGTACCCACCCCTCCTAGGAAAACAGAAGGATTTCTCTTCTAACTGAAGAGTAAAAATTATTAACTTAGTTTGTTGATCAGGACTTCTGAGTTTTTGTCTCCTTAGTGCATAAGCATAAGCAAAGAAGGATCAACAGGTTTTGGCTCCAGATAACTTCTTATGTAAATATGAGAATTTAATTGAAGATCAGGCAGTACATTTTTACAGCAGTAGTTTAAGTGTAGTCACCACATTTTCTGTTTCATGGCAGAGTTGTATGTCATACTAGCAGAAAAATTCATTTATTGTCAAAAGGGGCCACACAGTTCTTAATACATATGAAAACTTCCCATAGATTAAAAAGCAATTATGTCAGCTTGTAGGACTTAGGTGGTTGGGTAAGGTACTAGTGCATGTTCACGTTATTTTTCTCTCTCGTTTCTCTTCTACAGTTTTAAACAAGTCTAACAAAGCCAACATGGTCTCTAATCAGGACCACTACTGTGTGCTCTTAGCAATGCCAGCATGATTTTAAAATTCATTTTATATTTGGATATAATTTTGAAAGTGTTCTACTTATTGCACACAATTTGTTCTTTATAATCATCATGAAACTACTTTCAAAACATTTGCTGCTCAGAAACAAAGCAACACACACTATGTAATGAGGTTTTAAATATTTATTTTTTGTTTACATGCTGTGCATAAAAGAAAAAAAAACCCCAAGTTTTCATTCTTCTGATCCAACATATGAAAAGAGAATAAGTTTATTTTTGTGATATTTTATATTGTTAAAAATGGTTGCCCACACTTAGTGGTAGTAGTCACTATCATACATTGGTTTACAGACTCTTTATTTTGGATTTATACTACTGTGTCTGACATAAGTAAGCACAGTAGAAAAACAAGCCAAATAGCAAATTTCAAATTTTATAGACATGCATTAAAATAAATGTGAATTTAAATCAGTCTAAACAAGACTGCTCACAGTCTGAGTCTACTAGACATTAGATAATAAAGGTGAAGAGCATTTTGAAAAATGACAGATATTAGTTATTTTGTGCCTTACATCCAAGTTATAAAATGGAAGCGCTATATTAATGACATAAGGTTTTTTTCCACTTGTTTTTTTACTTTGTGGGAGGCTATTTGACCTGAGGAAAGTGCGTAGGAATATTTTTTTTCAAATAAGTGTTTTCATTCATTTTTCTATTTTAAAAATCTGGAAGTAACAGCTGACAGTCCAAAACTAATTAAAGTGATTTAGCAGATAAATTAGATTAAAGCTGTGTTGGATCATTTAGCTGCAGTTCACCCATTATGGTACTTTTTAGTAGGTTTGTTACCAAATGAATGTAAAATCCAGAAAAGCAATTACATTTTCCAATATGAAATCCATCAGCACTGAGACTGTTAGGGAGAAAATATCTGAGGTGTGACTACACGTAAGATATAGTTTGAAGATGAAAACTCAAAGAGCACTAAAATGCAGAATGTACTTTTTTTAATAATTAGATACCACAAATTAAAAGGGCAGGTGTTTCTTATGCTGGGACATGTTCTTCTGAGCATGTTTTGATTTTATTACCCTTTCAGTGTGTCTTGGGATTGTGTTTATTTCAAAGGAATAATCAGCACTGCTACTGTTCTAAGCTGCATCTGAGCTATGCTGAATGATAGTCCGTTTGAACCTTGTTTTATCCTCTCATATCAATTTTTCATCTATGATTAGAAAAATAAGTAGTTTCCTACATTACTATTTATAGCCTAGCAGATATTAGTAAGGCAGATGGGGAATGTGTATTTAAAAGTAGCAGTAAATATGATTGCAGTATTGTTTTATTCTCTGTTTTCATGTTGGTTTTTTTTCATGTACCAGAGAACCATGATATTGTGTGGCATTAGTGGCAGAGCTGTGACACTGTAAGGTTATTTTATAATTGCTTATTATGTTGGGAAAAAATTACAGAAAATTGATATTACAGTAGTGCAGGTAGTTCTCAAAATGAAACTTAATTCTAGTCCTGCCAATGACTTTAAATAAATTTCCCATCCTGAGGTACCATGTTCTATCAGAAAGGAATTGTTAGTAACTGTGCTTTGTTTTATAAGAGCAGAATCTGGGAGAGGCTCCTCTCTGCACAGTTCAGGTCCATAGTTTTTGGAGGTAAAAAATTAAAGTGTTACTTGAACTATGCTTGTGAACCAAAAAGTGGCTACAGTAAATTCTTGGTGCAACCTCTAGCTATTCTTTGCACCAATGATGCAGTTAAAATGGTGTGGTTTATTTTTTTTTTACAATGGCTCTTAGAAGTATTATCTGCCTCCTTTATTTCTCCTTTTTCAATACCTCGCATTGCATTTTGCTGGGCCTGTCATTCTCAATGACTTTTTAAATTTTGCTGGAGGAAAAAAATAGTTGGCATGCAAAGAGGACTGTCAAGGGAGTGATACCTTAATTAATTTAATCTAGAAATTCTTGATTTGAATTCTGTTACCTCAGACATTTCAGACGTTTTTAGAAATTCTTGCATTTACCAGTCAATGAAGATTTTGAAAGTTTGCTGTTCAGCCTTATTACTCGAGGCAGATGTATACTTCCCATCTATTATTTTCAGTATCCAAGGCTGAGCAAGGAGCTTCACCTTCTCTTCAGAATTATTGATAGTTGGTTTCTATAAAATGACAACAACCTGCATTGCAATGCTTTCTAGAGAGCCTGAAAGTATTTTTTCTAGAACACTGTTGTGGTTTAAGGAGCCCAGGAGGCAGCTCAATCCAGTACAGCTGTTCCCTCCCTCTCTCCCAATGGGATGGGGAAGAGAAATGGAAGGTAGAAGTGAGGAACACTGTTTTCGTCACAAAACCAAAATAGAGCACCACACAGCTATGCTTCTCTCACAGCTAAAACCAGTGCAGTCATGCCATTGAAATTTACTGTGGAACCTCTGAGATTCAAAACTGAAAAAATAACTTAACAAGTAGCAACAAGAAAAGTACTGAACTTCATGTAGTACCTCTTGACATTCTAATTAACGTGGCAAAAGATTGGCCCATTGAACAATTAATTCTATTCTAGATTATCAGTTAATTTTAGCTATACAAAAGCAAATTTACTCTTTTTATATTTTGATAGTATGCTCCAATATCTTAGATAATGGAAATAAGTTAGTATAAAATGGTAGATAAACTGTCATTTAATAGGTGTCAGCCATAGGTCAGTGACGAATGGAACAAAGTAGAAAATAGCTATCTTTAGAAGACTAGTTACTTTGCTATCAGTACATCAGACTACAAGTTTATTTTGCTAGATGCCAGTTATACTATATTACATAGTTAGAAGTATTTGAGTTTCAAACCTTTACAGCTAATAAACTCCTGCTGCACTGTAGACATCAGTGCTTTCAAGTAAAAAAAAAAAATGCTGACCAGCCCTCTTGCATATAATGCCCTTTGTCAGCAGCTCTAATGTCAGAAGCAGAAATATACCGGCTAAGAACCTGGAAGGGTTTTTAGCTTTCCATTAGTGAGGGCAGCAGACTTTCTAGCTCCAATACTTTGGGATTTCTGGTATCACGTAATCCTGATGAACATCTTGTCTCACATATTTCTGTCTGCCTTAGTGGGCAGCTGACAGAAAGACTGCCAGAGCTAAATCTAAAATTGCTATCAAACCTGAGGTGAAGTATTAATCTCTCAGTCTTGGAATGGGTGAGAATATATGTTCTAGATTCATCATGGGTGGAAGGAAGAGAAGACAATCAGAAGTGTTTACTTTGAAAAGGAAGGCATTATTTTCATTTGTTTCCTTATTCTAATACATCAAAGATATCCTTGAGAAGCTGCTATGTGGAAAGATATACTAATGAAATAACTTATAACTATGAACTTCTTAAGCATTTCTGTCTAATATGGAAAGTAAACTAATATATTTCATATAAATTCTTGTGGTTGGTTCCATTCTGTCTTTAATACTGGAATATACTGGATGGATTTATGCCTGTATTTCCTATCTAAAATTTGGCCTAAAAATTTCCATTTTTAGGACAAGAATGAAAAAAAATGTAGACTATTTTATCTGCTTCTGGTTGTTGGAAGCAGCATATATAAAAATGTGCAGTGTGACAAGGTAATAAAAAAAGCAGAATAAAATAAAAATTTACAAGTAAAAAGATTACTTTCATATTGTGTTCTGTGGACAGTTTTCAAGCTTTGCTGGAGAAATACATTCTTCAATTGTGGGGAAAAAAAATTAAGAGTTTGGTTTTCTTCTTCTAACTTCAATTTGGAACAATAAAACCAAAATTAGATGGTTGCTGGGACCTAGTACTTTGAGATTATTACCATCAAAAACTCACTAAGGCTTTTCCAAACTTGAGACAGGTGGTTCTTCAGTCTTGCAGAAATTTATTAGTCTCCTGAACAAGTAGACCATAATCTGTAAACTCCTGGATGATCTGATGGGTGTCCAGAAGTGTAGAGTTTCCTTCCTCAGGCCTGGAGACCAGGGCATGTGCAGATTTCTGGATCCTAAGTAAGGAGTTTGACGTAGTGGACAGCACAGACTCCAAATTCTTCCTGTTCTGTGTTAGGTTATTGGGGAAACAAGTGGACAGCCCAGTGTAGGTCACTTTTTAGGACAGGTGTGAGTGATGAAAGCTTGTCTGAGGACTTTAAAACAGTCATGGTTTAAATGTAATTGTCATTTCTCCTTTTCCTTTGGTAGTCAGTTGTCCTTCTAGCTGGGAGCACCATTCCTTCACATGGTGTAAATCAGTGTTTAAGCATCTCTTATCTAAAACATGCTTCTGTCCTGTGAGTTCAGCTGGTATATTTACCAGCAGCAAAGTGTGCACATCATGACAGACTTTTTTTTCAGACCATCCACAGACATTTGTACTAATGTGAAGAAGAGTATTTTGGCAAAGCAGCAGAAGGGGTCATCCATTTTTCAAATGTATACTTAGTTTACTTTGGCCTCACTTCCAAAATATGTAGAATTTCCTAAATTGTATAAAAGAATGATTACTAATCTTCCATCCTTTTAATTATCAAGTTGCAGGGAAGACTGTCCTGATTTTATATTACATTAAAATTTTAAATTTTAAGTTCACTGCCTGTTCCACAAAGAGTTCAGTATCAGCTTTGCAGTGCTGGGGTTTTTTTGTAATTGCTACTCAATAGTTAAACAGGTCTCATAATGGAAAACTGCTAGAATTATCACTTTTTCTCCCTAAATATAAAGTGAAAGTTATACCACTACATAAGAAAATCATTGACATTGATGAAAGAAATAAACAGTTTGAAGATCTATGAGAGAACATGACACACTATTTAAAAATATTTAATTGAAAGCAAGATACCACAAGATGAGTTCCTGAGCTCAACAATTATTAAAACAGCAGAAAAAATCAAGCAATTTTTTAATAGTACCTGTGTGTTTTTCATAATGAAGCTAGGTATACTTGTGATCTACTGCTGCTTCGTACCTTGCTTAAGAAATTCTCTTTTACATGGTGTTGAGGAACAAGGATTACTTTAGTCCATGAAAAATGTTTCTGTATTTGTATTGTTGCCTGTAAGAGATGATTATTCACCTCCTGGAATCCTTTATAGGAATATCCATGTACACAGGAAATTGTTTCTTAACTATTGGCAAATGCTGGAAAATAACTTGTCATTTGCTTTCCATCATTTGTGTAATTTCAATTAGTGCATTTTCCAAACTATATTCTGGTGTTGTAGCTTGGACACCTAGACTTGAATCGCTATCAATCAGAAGTTTTGCTTATCTTGAAACGAATGTATTTTAAATCTGCAGTAAGCCATGGAGAAAAGGAAATATTTTGTGTGCACATACTTTTCTGTAGGATAAAATTATCTCTGTCTTTTCAATGACCACCTTGCTATTAATTTAATTTCAACAACCTGCTGGAGTCGATCCACTTATACCAATGCAAAGAGGGTAATAGTAGTGCTAAAATCTAATTCTGTACAGTTAAACAAAAGGAAGATTTTGGCATGTGATGAAATCAATAGACATGTGATATTCTGCACTAAGTGGGAAAAGAGTACCAGAAGTGATTTTGAAACAAGATGTTTTAGTCTGCAGCAACCACTTTTCAGATTTCCAAGTAAAGCTAGAGTTGAAGGGCTGTTTTGCTGCTCTTTCAGACAGAACTTCAAAATATGATTTCTTTCATATTTGTCTAAATTTCTTTGTCTAAAATTATACTGCATGAACATAAGCCACTAAGTAACTCCTCGTATAAACAAGTCAGATCTGCTCTCCTAAGGAAAAGAAAGGCTGCAAAAAGATCTGTTCAAAACCGGTGGCTTTCTTCACAGGCCTTTTATTACATTTGGGAATCAATTTAAGTAGGCATTTTTGGTCAAGAAGAATGGAAAGGGGAAAATAAATGGGGTTGGGAATGCTGTGTTTACAGCCATGCCGTAGGCTTCTTTTGTCTCCATATGGAGCTTGCTCTGTTCCTCAGGAAAGCAGTCTGCCCCTTCCTTCTGCCTTCCTCCTCAGGAAGGATTACACTGACCCAAGAGGCAGCAGCTATGGGAAGGCTGTTAGTGTCTTGTCTACTGCTCAGTCACTTCTTCTTTAATAAAATCATAGAATCGGCAAGTGGTTTGGGTTGAAGAGTCCTTTATAAGCCATCTGGTTGAACTCCCCCTAAAAAAAGCAGGAATATTTTGAAGTAGAACAGGTTGCTCAAAGCCCTGTCTCAAATCCATGCCAGAGTGGGCACAAACAAGGCAATGTACAGATATATTGAAGAGGTGCACTCTTTGTTTCACCTACACCCACAGTAAAGGTTTGCTAACACTGTCACATCAAATCAATGGAAGAAAAGCAAGCAGATGAACTGAAAGGTTTAATAGTGAACATCCATCTCATCTGGAACTTCTACCAGTTATGTTTTGGAAGTGGAAGATGAGGATTCTACAGTTAAAGGCTATAGCCAAGATAAAACCTAAGATGTCAGAGTACTACAACTTGGCTGAATAAGGCTGCTAAAAAAATTGGGAATTTTGCAAGTTAATTCCTTTTCAATTGGCCACCTCATTATTTTAATCCAGATAAGTTTGCTTACTTGATTGCAATATTCTTTAGCAATTTCATGAAACTGAGCTGGTTTGTGTGCCCACAACGCTGAGCTTAACTAAAATACTTTGAAATTAGTGCTGTTGGGATTAAGCAAACATAAATATTTGCAAATGAACATGCTTCCCCCAAATATTGCTGTCTTGTAATTGCCAAGAAAACAATCAAAGTTACTACAATTCAGATTTGTTATTATTGTTTCATTATTGTTAAATATTAACACAGTAAATATATTAAAAATCAGTTGGAAAATACTTTTCTAAGACCGACATTATATATGTTGTAGTGTAAATTTTTAAAGTGATACTTCTAACTTTATAATTCCTAACTAATGTAACAGTGATAAATGTTAGGAAATAAAGGAAAGGAATAGGTAAGTTGTCTATATGGATATTTCTCCACTTTATATTTTTTGCATTTTAGGCTAAAATTAAATAAATTGCATTAGCAAAACTGGGGGCAGAAAACTACTGGTTTTTTAATCCTCAAAGGAAAGGGCAAACAGAGTGAAATATCTGGTTCTCTAATCCATGCTCTGATACTAACTTAATTTGTTAATGCCTTTAACCCTTAAACATCCTTCTTTGCCTGTTATTTGTTGATTTTTTTCCACCAAGCCCTTGCGTTAGCTACATGATTCCCAAAGGAAGACATAGCAAGATGTTAATATAATTAAGAGATGGAGAAGAAATTGCTTTCACATTCCTATTTTTTTTACACACTGAACCTGTGAAAACAAACTCAGATTAGAACTCAGATTAGATTTACACAATTCTGTAAATTATGTACCTATATAGCTAAATAATAATAGGAAAGTCTAATCAGAATCTCATAAAAATCTCCCAGGAAATAATAAAAACCTGTTGCATACACAATGTAGCAATACATAAACTGTGCTATTTACATGAGCACATTAAATTTAGTGTTCTTGAAACTACAGCTTGCATTTCACTTTTAATATTAATCATCTAATGTCTGGTGCCAACCATATGACAAATTAGTCTGCAATGTTATCCAGATGGAAGATTCCTCTTCAACTGACTAAATATGACACACACTGAAAAAAATCTGAATATTTTTCCAAATTAAACCTTTATAGCAAATTACTCTTCAAGTATGTCTAAGATCCTTTGGGATAGGAATGTTTGTTTATGTGTTCAAGCACCATTGCAGAGAATAAAATTAAACTTAGATGGCAGAGATAAAATTAAAGTGGCTGAAAACACATTGATACCCCATAAAACAAAACAAAGCAAAAAAGGCCTTGGAATTTTGATAAGGGTAAGAGTTATAACATACAAATAAAATATGTATACATTTAGCTGAGACTCACTGCAAACCAATAGAAAATTAAGCTATTAGACCCATTCATTTATGGAACCAAAAAGTGCTCATTACAATGATGATGTCTAATACATCAACTTGTTATGAAAAGTATGAGTTTTCAAAAATATTATGACAGCTGCCTCTTTTCCCACTGAAAACCAATACTTTATTTCATTTTCTTCTTTTACCAGTTCATTAGATGTGAATCAAAACTGTGAAAACTCATGTTCAAGTAGATCTTCTGTGATATTTTACAGAACAAATATATTATTGAGGGAGCTTCAAAAGATTTTTACAAGTCTTGCTTCATTAAATTTTGCCATAATATGTGTGACAGCGACCTTCAAAGCAACCAGCATTTCAGTACCAAGTATAGCAGTGCAATATGACAGCTCCAGTTTAAATTATGGTTTCATATTAAGAGTCTGTCTTAGATTTCTTTCCCATAATTGGGAAAGATAGAAATATATAAATTAAGATATAAAGGACATTCATTTCCCTCCTAGATGGGGTGCTTTTTAAAAATAGATAAAACTCTGGTGTTTTTGCAGGAAGATCATATTTCCTGTCAAATATATTCAGCTTGAAAAAATATTAGATAATAGCTTCCCAATTTCCTCCATGTCAAATTCAGGAAAAGAGAAGCACTTATGCATCATTTTGAATGCAGGTGGTAAAATACATCTGATTAGGTACAAGTATCAATTAAGAACATTCTTTCCGCTTCAAAATCCAATGCACTTAGGAGAAAAGTAATAAATTTTGGAGATGAAACTAATCAAACAGAAAAAGACAAATCACTGTGTTGTTTTCAAACTGATGAAAAAACAGGCAGTAAGAGGCTAATTCTGTTTGTGGATTTCGGCTAACAATAACTAGATTGTTTTGGATTTTTTTCAACACAAAACATCACTACTTTTTATCTTTCTGTGGAGGTGTCATTTCTATTTTCACAAAATCTTGAGGTGAATATGAATTAATAATTTTCTTTTTTTCTTTTTCACGTCAGTCTGTTGTACTTGCTGACACACATGGACTTTACACGTCTATGCAACCTCCAGAAAAATTTACAGAACTTAATAATTACACAGCACACCTCACCTGGACATTTATAATGTTTCTTGCCCATTAACTGAATAAAATTCTTCTTATTCTGAGACAGGTAATTTTCATCCTTTCAGACACAGACACAGTAGTTGACTAAATTCTCATGTTCTATAAATGAATACAGTTATAACTTTGCTGATGTAAAACAACTGAGGGTATAGGTAAAAAAAATTTTTTTAATGATTCCTCCTTCTTAAAATGTGAGATTGGAAGAGGAATATTGTGAGCTATAAAATAGGAATATGAAAATATTTATTTCTTCATTTTGTGTCTCTCTTTTTCACAAAGCATGTTAACATCAAACTGATTTACTGTGATCTTGTTTTTTCAGACGCGCAGCTAACTTTTCAAATTCTTTGTACTTAAGGAAAGCTAAAACTATCAACAAATTCTTTTTCTTGTTATAAATCTAATAACATATTTACATTGGGTTGATCTGCTTATTGAAATACTGTTGTCAAAAGAGATGAGTAACTCTAGGCACTAGGTAATGACAATTGCTATATGCTTCAGATTTCTATGGAATCGTTAATTTCCTTTATGTTAAATGGTCTGCATCTCTCTTAATTTCTGTCATGCAATCTTAGTAGTGATACACAGAGCAGAACAAGCCACACAAAAATCACAAGCCAGATCAAGCAAGGAGGGCATCTAGCTCAATATCCTGTCTCAGAGAAAAAACAGTCACTCTTTAAAGAGAATATATAAAACAGGACAACAGATTTTTCCCCAAGTGCATTACTTCACCTTCTACCAATCAATGAGACTAAGATTTCCTGAGCTGTGGTTCCATTATATTTCCTAGTCTGGTGGATTAGTTTCCCTTGTTCTAGTATTGCCCTTAATTTTTCATTATCTTTTTATATACTTTTGACCTACATAATATCTTTTGGCAATAAATTGCCCCAAATATTCTGCAAAAAGTTACTAAGAATTTCCTTTTGTTCTGCAAGCCTGTGACCTGATAGTAACAGTAATTGAGTAATTGAATGCCGTTACCTGCTGTGTTCCAGGACATGGAGCTGCCATTTCTTACTCACATTTTCCTCTGCATATTGAATAGGCCTGTTCTGTTTCTCCATCTGGAAACAATGCCGTCCCTTTGATCATCCCTACTTCTGTTCTGTGGTTCATTGTACCTTTGCAGATGCATGCTTGCTGAATATCTTCTGCTTTATTTTCCTAATTTTTTTAATGTCTTTCCTTCTATTACTGTTCCACTTGTATGGCAGTTTCCTTCAATGAAAATGAATTGATGTCCTGCTCTAAGGATTGCTTATGTGACCCATTGCCCCTAGTGCTTTTCTCTTGAGTCTTCACAATTAAATGTACTGTCTTTCTGCCGTTCAAAGGCCCTAGCAGTCTGCAAAGCAAGAGATTAAGTCAGTGATCTGATTTTAGACCTCCCAGTTGGCAGCAGAGAGCATTATCAAAAAGGCACCAGGCTGGCCTGATCGAAGAAGACTTGTGCATTTTATTTTGTAAGGATTTTGTGCTTTGTTATGTTGGAGTTCAGTTACAGCAGGCAGGAGGCTTTTGTGCATTGAGACAAATGAATGAAAGCAGCAAGGGTAAGATTTATTTTGTTTCATATTTTATTGTCTTGAAACAGCTGAACTCAGCTAATCAATTATTTCATAGGAAATGGTTACTGTATTTCTGTACTGTTGTAGGTGCGTGTGATGCTTTATGAAACACCCAAGTCAGATTTCATATGTACCAGCCATAATCCCTAGGAATTTTCTGAATCATATTTATTTCACTTTGATTTTCTTCACACCATGAATGTAGGAAAAAAGAATGCATTACTCTAAGGTGGTTAAATTTTGTTGCCTGGGATATTCTGTGAGCATGACATGGATAGAACAGATCATGTACTCATCAGACCCTTGATATTGCTTCTTAACTGACTTTCTGCCTGCTGGGAACACCTCCATTCTTGATAATATGGAAAAGGTTTGCTGCACTGCTCGTAAAAGTTTTTATCACCTGTGCTTCTATTACATTCTCTGAGTGATGGAAAAGAAGAACAAGCGCAGAATCTGTCCATAGGTTTCAGAAGATGTTTACCATTGTAATTGAAATATACAAACAGTAAATTCAGAGTAAACTCTGAATCCCCTGACTAAATATTCTGATATCCTGCTCAGTTCACATCTTTAACATTTCAACTCAGAACTACTGTACTGCTTTGGTTTTGCCTAAAGAAAATCCTTCTTCAGGTCATCTATCTCTGATGCATAAGCAACAAGAATGAGGATTGTTCATCTGCCCTCAGATTTGGCTGGCGTACATCTTTACACCTAAACTATTGACCCTCAAGTCCTTTTACAGCAAATAGAGAGAAGTAGGCAGATTTAAGGGATGATTGGGTGAGGATAATCACATCCTAGGATTACCTATTTACTTTCCTTATTAAAGAGGGCCAGGAACATTCAATGAAGTTATCTACCCTGCGGATTGTAGACAAGCTTAGTCAGGTGTTTGGTCTGATTTTCCGACCAGAAGATGAATGCATTTCTTCTCTTTCTAGGATTTTGTGATGTTAAAAGTCTTTCTTGGTTCTCACTTGAATTTATTTAGTGATGGCTGGTGCAGTTGATGACTCTTAACATCTTCAGGAGTGAAAAATATATATTAAAAAGAATTCAACAGAATTTAATCAGATTCAGTGCTAAGCCAGACTTGTCATAAAAAAAGTGAAGAATGCAAAGGGAAAATTAGAGGTAGGAGTGGAAACACATTGATTTAATTTTAGAAGCAGTAAAAAACTATATATTTCCCCTTATCCTCTTTATTTTCTGACTAAGACAAAATCAGGTAGGGACATAATATAAACTTGATGTTTCTCAACTTTTTCTTGTTGTACTGTGTTATTGTGAAAATTATCATAAATAATATCCCAGCCAATCTATTTATTTCAGTAGAAATTTTGAGTCTTCAGTTAAATTGTTAAAGTATAATTCTTAGCAATATGTGTTTATCAGGTAATTCAGACCCAACTCTGTGGTCTCTCTTACAAATTTTTTCTCTTGAATTATTTGTAATCTTTTTTTACCTTTAAAATGTGAGAAAGTTTCTATTTCTTCCTGTATCCTAGTTAATTGTTTTGAGAACACCTTAGGTTGCATGTACTCACCTGGAGACCATTGCCCCAGTGCAAAAGAGTCCCTTGTGATCATGGACAGAAGTGAGAGTTTCAGATAGTGGACCCAGGGTGGAATAAGTAACTACTTCTTCTTGTTAGCCTGTCCTGTGAAATATATTAAATACTGAATTATTTATTGTCAGCAACCATCATAAAATATGAAGATCCGTAAATATTGCTAGGAAGCAGTACTAAAATACTCTCATAATGTGGCAGACAATTAGCTCATTGTAGTTCAGCAGATGCCCTTCTTTGGATCTGATTCATGGATCCTACCAGAGTGCAGCCATAGTCAGTGCTTCATGGGACTTTAATTTCTGCTAATTAAGAGTTTACTAGAATGAGGGAAGCGGAAAAATTTTGTCCAGACTGGCAGCTTTGCCCATAGCGTTCTATCTGTGTACTTTATCACAGATACAGATTTAGATTCTTAATGCACAGACTCAATCTGTTTTCTCCCACTTAGACCCTTCATCCAAGCAGAAGACTAATCCCTGTGCTCTCAGTGACCTCTTAACTGATGTTGTAGACTTGCAACAGATTGCAGCTGTTGTACAGCTTTAGGGCAGAAAATGACTGTTAAGGATCAGCAGTCTGATAGCCTGCACACCGTAGGGAAGAGGATGTGCTCTGCATCTTGGCACTTCTGGATGGCTTTTTTTGCCAGGTATGCATTTGTTTCTGATGCAGTTGCTGTATTTGCTGTGTGTCTTCTGCTGATTTCTGAGAGGACTTCACAGCACTGGTGATGGAAGCCTAGGCTGCTTTGGGCACAGCACTGCAGATGTAGACAAGACTGTTGAAATAGCATCTTTTCTTAGTAGTTTTGCCTATACATCAATGCAAAGACTTCTTTGGGTGCAAGGTGCTGGACTCCCTGGAAAGTTTTAAATCTTTAGGGGAGATCCCTCCTTTGAAGGGAGCTATTCTTCCTAAAAGACTAATGATATTGTCCTTCCTTTCAGGATTGCCCAGATATACCATGATCCCTTCCCCTCCTCATTCTTCTCCCCATTCCCTTCACCTAGCTAAAAGAAACTTCACAGATTAATTTTAACTTAGAACATAAATTGAGGACAGTTACTCTCCAAGTTGACTAGCTTTTTTTTTAACTACCTAATAAAAGATATTTTAATAGGTTTGTTACTCAGTGTACCACTATATCGTGAGTACTGAACTACACTGAGATTTCTAAAGGCACTGCACTCCAAGAATAAAAATTAAGGTTGAGTGCACAGAACCTCCCTGTGAAGGATAACAGAATCACCAATTTGTTGAGGTTGGAAGGGACCGTCATTGTGAGACCACCAAGTCCAGCCCCCTGCTCAAGCAGAGCAGGATCACCTAGAACAGGTTTCTCACAACCATGCCCAGTCTGGTTTTGAAAATCTCCAAGAACTGATAAACCTCTCTGGGTAACCTGTGCCAATGTTTGATCATCCTCTCAATGAAACAGTTTCCATGTGTTCAGGTGTAATTTCTTGGGTTTTGATTTGTACCCATTGCTATCAAGTGCACTGCTGAGAGAAGTTTGGCTCCCTCTTCTCCATCCCTGTGTATTTACAGATAGGTGTTAAGATCCACCTGAGCTTTTTCTTCTGCAGCCTTAGGAGTCCTGGCTCTCTCAGCCTTTCCTCATGTGAAAGAGAACTGCCCTTAATCCTGTTTGTGGCCCTGCACTACACTGCTAGATCTCCTAGTACTGTTTCTCTTGAAAGTCTGAATACTATTAGGCAAAACCACCTCATAATCATGTAGGTCTGCTTCTGATTTGCAATGCCACTGACCTTTCTTTCATCCCATATCTTTTTCCACTTTCTCCAACAGCCCTGACTTTTCCAGATCTATGATTTAGAAACATAACTAGTCATTGCTTTCCATCCTGCTTTTCTCTTGCTATCAGGGTATGGGGGTTTTTAATGACTATTCTTCCACCTGTTCTTGTTTAGCTAGGCCTTTCCTTTTGTCCTTTTTTCTTAAGTCCAATAAAAAGAAGAGGATAAACAGTGATCAGATTCTCAGACAAACAAAAAATTAATAAAGTGAATACAAATTAAAAAAAAAATCATGCCTGTGTGTAATCATCACTCACAGATCCATTGTATAATTTTAGTTCATTAAACTAAAAATTTCTTTGCAAACCACGATGACTAAAGTAATGAATGCAATAAACATTGTAAATGTTAAGCCTTCACACTTAAAAATTTTCTCTTAACAATTA
Source organism: Ploceus nigricollis (assembly GCA_013399945.1). Taxonomy (NCBI): domain Eukaryota; kingdom Metazoa; phylum Chordata; class Aves; order Passeriformes; family Ploceidae; genus Ploceus; species Ploceus nigricollis. The sequence goes on along the minus strand of VXBC01001345.1, from coordinate 555,821 downwards.
TTCATTTCCAGATTAGTGTAGTGGAAAAATGCATATTCTGCCCAATGGCATTCTCTTTATAATTTCAAATCCCACAAATTTGAGGATCCTGAAAATGAAGAAAAACCGGGTTTCCCATCTAGAAATAAAAATGAAACCTACTTCACAGAGATGTCATAGGACAAAAGTTCTGTACTGACACATCTATAAAGAAGAAAATTTATGAGGGCCTTTTTAACTTGCATCTTCTAGCAGTAGTTCCTCCTATAATGGTCTTTTCACTTCTGGTAACAGGCAGATGCTAGAACTTTTTAATTTTCTGCATATTTGATTGGAATGTTTGAAATTAAATAAATTTATATGCATGCTCAGCAAATAATATAGTTGATTATGCTATTCACAGGTAATAAAAAATGGATCTTTTTGAAGTGCTTGCATTTTATTACTTTATTTTGTAATAAATTAATAAAATTAAATTTTTTTTGTTCATTTCAGACATAGCACTGTTTTTTCCATCCTTCACTGGAAATTCTTATTTGGAGCTACCTTCTCTGACATCTGTATCTGATACCAGGACTGCATCTGGGCAGGAAACAAGCAATCTGACGACTCTGTACTTGACAGTGAAAACAACTGCTCTAAATGGCACAATTCTTTACAGTGAGTACCAAAGATACTTGAAGCTAAGTATCAGTTTTAGCTCCTTCAGGTCCTTATTAACTTTAGTGTACATCAGCTGGCATTTCCTCTTCAACAGCAAAATGAGTCATTAAAATGCAGTAGCAGCCTTTTGGTATTCTAATGCATTCTGCATTATAAAATTTGAACCATTGTTTCTTGTGTTCCTCTGGAAAGTTCTTTAATTTATGACTCATTGAGCAAAACATAACTTACAAGAGAAAATGCTGCTTCCTGACAAGAAAGAACATAGTAAGCATATGACTTTAGTTGTAAGTTTAACAGCTCTAAAATACAAGTGTTGAAGAAGTTTTGAACAACTTATAGAGAAACAACTTCTCCATAGTTGGACTGAGTCTCGCTTTTTATAATTGTGATCTTGGTTCCAAATTCTTGATTTATAGAACTATCTTAAGTTCTGCAGTTTTGCCATATTTTGAAGTACTTACTGTGATTTTACACTTCAGAGAATTCTTTTGTGATCCCCAGAGAGTATACTTGCAGACTTGGATGTATGCCTGTTAATACTACATAAAAAAGTTGCTTCTTGCCTGCATATTTCATTCCTCAATATATGGCATAAACTTCTGAGACAGAAGTACACTTTTCACTAGTCAGCAAGAAAAAATAGACTTCTCTGCCAGTTGAGTATTTCATTATATATTTTATCTTGCAATTTCTTGCAAATGGAAAACATGGAAAGTGAGGTGATTTCTTCCCAAGAAGAGCTAGAAAAATATGGTTATTTGATAGATTTACTTCACAAAGACAAAATCATTAGGAGCATTTTCAGTTCACTGCAGCTTCCTAGGGTTTCTCTACACAAGAAATCTTGTTGATATAGCATAAATAATTCTTATTAAATTTTGCTGCATTTATATTAATCTGGTAGTAGTATGTGTGAATTCACCTGAACTATGTACATATTTATAAGCCAGGGTTAAAAGTAATATAAGCTTTGTGGCACTATTTAATTATGCTTTTTATTATTATCTGTACTAGATTTTTTTAGATGTGAAACACTCTAGCCCCAAATTGAAAATTAATGTTTACTTCTTTTCAAAATAATATTTTAAATCCTTGTATGTTATATCTGGGCTGTTGCTGCAGCTGCCTAAGTTACAGTACTGCAAAATTTGCTAAGAATCATGGAAAAGTGGTGATGTGGCAGTTCTTTATATCAAAATGTTTTACATTTGTTAGTTATTTCAATTTCAAGAGGAGTTATTTGCCCTTGAAGAAGAATTCAAGGAAGGTTATTGGAAGTACTTTGAATATATTTGGCGTTTAGTGATTTTGTTTGCTTCATCACGGCAAAGTAATTTGGCTCCAGCCAAAGTTAATTTTGCTATCTACACATAAGCCCTGAGTAAGCATCTCTGTGAACCAAAAATCTCAAAGAACTCCAAACCAAAAAAAAAAAAAAAAAAAAAGGAAGATTCTTTGCCCTACCC